>CM074973.1:2638393-2653082 GCA_037577455.1 Pangasius macronema
CTTTATCCTGCCCTCTGCTGGACAGTAAACAATTCCTTTATCCTGCCCTCTGCTGGACAGTAAACAATTCCTTTATCCTGCCCTCTGCTGGGCAGTAAACAATTCCTTTATCCTGCCCTCTGCTGGACAGTAAACAATTCCTTTATCCTGCCCTCTGCTGGACAGTAAACAATTCCTACTCCAACTTCGCTCGCTGAGTGAGTGACTCTACGAAATGAAATGACGAAGTAAGTGAATAAATGTCTTGTGATCGTAGTGGTATGACATCAGTCACATTGATTTAATCAGGTCAAAGAATCAGGCTTTTTGATTGACTTTCCTTTTTTAGGAAAGTCAGTTCATTGTTTTAATCATCTCAAGTATGGAGATGTGACCTATAGAAAATAATTTTAGATTTTTTTGTACGTTTTAAAATGTTTAAAGGACAAGAAATGTAGCCAAAAGAACCTGCAGATTTCAGAATTATATACAGAAGAAAATGTCAGAATTTGACATTTTTTTTAACCAAATACCAAATCTATAATATTGGAGTTCAGATAGATATATAAAATGTAAAAAAAATTTAAATAATTTTTAAAAACCACACACTTTATATGTCCAAAAGTTAAATATGTGACTGTTTTTTTTTTTTTTGTTTTTGTTTTTTAGTTTAGTTTTAATTCTTTTGGAAGCACTATTCAAGAATGCTAGTAAATGTACCATGCTTTTTATTTTATTTAATATTTATTAAAAGGTTAAACCTAACCTAAACCTTTTGAGAGACTTATGCTCAGTTGGCATAATAAAATTTTAAACAATCAGTGATATATATCGAAAATGTAAATGTAAATTTGTAAAATAATGAGAGTTGATTGGATCTGCATCGGATTCTCAGATGTCTCGCCACAGAGTCCACAGAGTCCACAGAGAGACACGTGCGACCCCTGCCTGTCCTTCATGGCCCTGTGATTCTCCCTTCTAAGGAGTGCTGAAAACACTGCTGGGAGATGGAGGAGGGGAATTCTCCGGAAGGACGAATGGTACGTCTAACAGGTATCCTGACTGAGATAGTGGAGGCAGGAAATGTGGGCGTCGGTCTCTCCGGGTGTGACACGCCACTTTTCCATCATGCTCACTGTCTAGTTCATTTCTGTTAGACTTTGGAGAAACAGAAGCCTTCAGGTTCTTCCTGTTGGAAGAGGGATGATCATCTGTTATGACCAGGTTGTGAAAACACTCGCTGATATCCTGCTCATCACTGCCTTTCTCAGAGGTCAAAATCTGTCTGATCCTCCTGCTCCACCTCTTTCGGTTGGCACTCACTGGTGTTTCGGTGGTTGCTGCTGAGTGTGTGTCACTCTGTGTGAGAGGAAACACAATGGTCCTCCTGCTAATGTAGGTCTTTGATGATGGGTCTTGGTGTCCCATGCTGTGGCACCTCTGAAATTTATCTGTGAGATTGTTGTTGGGGTTTAAACGCGACTCTGTTGGAGACTGGAAGCTGGAGAAGGTCCTCGTGTCTCTGATTGAGCGGCTTCCTCTTGTTCGCATCTCTTGGTGGGTCTGAGATGGGCGGAGTTTCTGTGTCATGATATCAGGCAGAAAGTCTTTAAAAGGCAATCCTTGGTCAGTAGCAAGTCTTTACTCACACAATGCTAAGCTCGGTGGAACTCGGAATAACCAGAGTAATCGTAATAGTCCGGCGTGACGAGCTGCTCTGTGTAAGATGGAGCGTAAGCGGCGGTGAGGTGGCAGGCTGGCGGATAACCCCGTCAGCCCGATGGAGCGGAACAGAGGGGCAGGGCGGAGAGGACACGGCACACATTTGCCTCCTTCTGACCCACGAGTGCTCCTGTAAAGACTGCCGCTGATTTCTGTCTCCATTTTGGTGTTGGCGCTCCAGCAAGCGGCGTCGGAGGTCTGGTGTGAGCTGAGACATGGTACGGACATGACAGTGGACTAGAAGACATCCAAGTTCCTGAAAAAAGGAAAGAAGGAAAAAAAAATGCTTTAATTGCAAAGAAAATTTGAAATGTTTCCTGATGCAACCCTTACCAAAGTACAGAAAATTGTGACCATAACCTCTGTTTTAGGGTTCTGCAAACTTTCCGGATTCCGCAGCCAAATGGGTACTACATGGTCCTTTTTTTATGAGTGTATGGATCATATTCATAAAGAGTCAGAGTAGAGGAGCCAATACAGAATGCAATGATGTGTGAAGGATGGCTTTTATTTCTAACACTCATTTAGTTATATCAGCATGTCAGCTTGACTTTACTAACACTTATACGAACTCTGATACTAATACTAACACATATACTAATACTAACACTTATCTAACACTTATAAGAACTCTAATGCTAACACTAATACTAACATTAATACTAGCACATATACTAATACTAACACTTATACTAATACTTATACAAACTCTAATGCTAACATTAATACTAGCACATATACTAATACTAACACTATCCCTAATACTAACACTTATACGAACTCTGATGCTAATACTAACACATAAACTAATACTAACACTTATCTAACACTTATACAAACTCTAATGCTAACACTATTACTAACATTAATACTAACACTAATATTAACACTTATACTAGCACTAATACTAATACTAAGCCTAATACTAGCACTTATACTAACACGCTAATTCTAACCCTTACACTAATACTCATGCCAGCCCTAATATTAACCCTGACTCTGAAATGGGGTAAATTCTCTCTGCTGCACTGAGGTGAAGTTTTCTAAGGAAGTCGTCTGGTAGGTGGTTCCAGGTTTCTTGGATCTGAAGGTGAAATCCCAGAAGAGCCACGATGATGTTTATCATTTAACAAAATACAAAAATCCCCCTGTTTGGAAACCAAATTACTAAAAACACTCTAATGTATGAGCCATAAAGCTACAAGCCATGGAAGATAAAGATTATATTTAAATAAATAAATAAAAATAAAAAATTGCACAGTACTGTAACAGTCATTTTTCCAGAGTGATGAGAAAGAATGCAAGCTGGAAGAAACACGAAAAAGGACATCAGCATCATACAACAAGAAACGTAAGAGCAAATCGCACATTTTTAAAAGGTTTTTACTCTATTTATATTTGGTACTAGACCTGTCTCTCTCCTCTCCTCGTGAGTGATTGTCAGGACCTACCTAAAGACTTTCATTTCCCCCTAAAGTCAGCGGATGCTGTGGTCTGTCGTTACCATGGAGCCGTCCGGGGTCGTGTCTCGATTCCACCACTCGTGCACCCACTTTACCCGTCTCTCAAAAACACACCTTTCTCCTGCTCTCACAAATATACCCTCACTTTCTGTTCATTTCACACACACACACACACACACACACACACACACACACAATCTCTCTTTCCATCTCTCTCTCTCCATCCCCACTACCTTAAATCTGTGGATCAAACGAACACACACACACACACACACACACACACACACCATCCCGTGCTTGCCCTCTCTCCCACATGAAAGATGGCCGACTGCTGGTTTTCCCTTCATCCCTCACCCTCTATAAATTATAAAACAGGAAGCTCAGACCAAATGGTCAGATTTAGCTGAAGGTCGATTCCAGTCATGTGGGTAAACAGAAGCTGTGTTTCTTCCATGTCCAACTCCACCGTGAGACGTCTTTCTCCATAATCACACCATAATCATCAGAGAGTTGGCCATGTTCCCTTTCTTTTCCACTGTAGGGTAGGCAGAGGCATATGTAGGCATAGTGCTGGAGCTTTTTAATTCATTTAACCATCTACTGAGATAATAATAATAATAATAATAAGAAGAAGAAGAAGAAGAAGAAGAAGAAGAAGAAGGTGATAATGATGAAATGTTATTTTAATACTAAGAATTTATTTAACTTCTTCTATTATTAATACTGCTATTATTATTATTATTATTATTATTATTATTATTATTATTATTATTATTATTATTATTATTATTATAAGAAGAAGAAGGAGAAGAAGAAGAAGGGAAAAAAATATTTAATTGCTAAGAATTTATTGTAGAATAATTTATTTTTTACTGCTTCTTCTACAACAACAACAAGGAGAAGAAGAATAAATGTTATTTTATTACTAAGAATTTATTTTACTATTTCTTCTATAACTACTATTACTACTTCTACTACTACTACTATTATTATTATTATTATTATTATTATTATTATAAGAAAAATGTTATTTTATTACTAAGAATTTATTTTAGAATAATTTATTTTTACTTCTTCTTCGACGACAACAACAACAACAACAACAACAATAATAATAATAATAATAATAATAATAATAATAATAATAATAATAATAATAATTTTTCAATAATAATGTTTTTCCATTTGTTTTTGTTTGTTTGTTTGTTTTCAATTTATTATTATTATATTTATTGGTAATATTCTCACTCCGGTGTGTCTTTTATTTTTCCAAAAGAAAACAGAATATTTTTCCTGTGTACTTTCAACCTTTCAGACTCACTGAGTAAATAAAGCTCTCAGGTGAATAAACCGAAGTGCCGTGAAGGGAAATGAAGAGTGGGATCAACAGTTATGCCACCGAGGTGGCGCAATTGTAATTACCGCCTGAGGGGGCGATGGAGAGCGCGCGACGCCAACACTCATCCACCAGTAAAGGACACGAAGAAGAACTCACTCCGCTGAATCGACTCTCTTGAACGAATCCGTCTGAGTGAATCGCTAGTTTGGATTCGCTTTAATAAAGCAGTCAGAGAAATGTTGTGTAGAAGTGTAACTCTGATAGTTTGGGTAAAAGATAGAAATATCTGACTATATATTCAACACTCATCTAAAATAAGCAGAAATCATGTTGCCTTTGTGTTTTAATTTAAGACAAAAAAGGGTAAAATATCTTTTTTACACAAATCAAAACACACGTGGGACACATGACGCCCCTACCCTGGTTTAGTGTTTTTAAAAGTAATCTTTGAATATGGAAATAAAAATGTCAGATTTTTATTTAATACAAATGTAAGCTTTTTAAAGACCCACAAGAGAGCATTTAGATATCATTTTAATAATTTAATCGCTTCATTTCTCTTTTGGGAAATTGTATGTCAGACGTCTGTTTGTTGTCATGGTAGTAAATTATATTTTATATAAAAAAAAAACCCACAGGAAAAAAAACCTGAATTAATGTTATAGCTGAGACACAATGCCTAATTCTGCTCCATTAGACCACATCAGTGTGTTTTATCACACAGTTATCACTGTACAGTGAAAATAAAGTTTATTTCACTTGATATTGATGTGATATCTCACACATTATCTCCTCAATACTAAGAAACTGAATTGAAGGAATACACACACACACACACACACACACACACACACACACACACACACACACACACCTGAGCATCCTCCATCCCCTCTGAAATCTTTTTGCAAGTTTTTGCATGTTTATGCTGCTACAATACTTATTACTGTACATGGACTGCTACTCTTTTGTTTACACTATTTCAGCTACTTGTATTGTACTCTTGTTCTCTTTGCACTATTGTCACTAGGTTCACTTTTAAACTGTGTACTGGTCGGCGCTGCACTGGGACTTGTGCTGTCCCTGTATTCATTGTACTGTACTTTAGTCATTGTACTGTCCCTGTACTCACTGTACTGTCCCTGTAGTCATTGTCCTGTCCCTGTAGTCATCGTCTGTCCCTGTACTCACTGTACTGTCCCTGTAGTCATTGTACTGTCTTGTTCTGTCTTGTTCTGTCCGCACATGTTTGCACTTGTGCACTTTATGTATAATTTATGTCGTCCCTGTAGTTCTGTGTGGTTCTGTGCAGTCTTATGTAGCACCTTGGTCCTGGAGAAACGTTGTTTCGTTTAACTGTGTACTTGTATGTGGCTGAAATGACAATAAACTCCTCTTGAATTTGAACTTGAACCTGAACATGCAGAAGCCTTGCTAAGCCCACATTTACAACACATTTAATATTTACTATTTTAATATTTAATTTCACATGATTATTTCATACGTGCATGCTCAATGCCTTTAACAAGTCAGAAATTTGTAATGAATGTAGTTATTTAAAAATATATATATAACTAATAATTAAAATAAATAATTTTTAAAAAGGTGAAATTTTGGATTTATTCGTTCATAGCGAATCGATTCATTTGAACGAGTCATTTTTAAAGGAACCGATTCGGTTTTGAATCACCCGTGACCTGTCGCGACCGGAAGTTCTTCCTCTCTAAATCGGTCCGTGTGACCAGAGTCAAAACTAATAGCACGAAATACGGTAAGTAGGGAGTTTGTATATTGATTTATTGATTGATTGACGCTTGTAAATTGATTTGTTGATGAGATGAAGACGTTATTGATTTCAGCTTCTGCTCTTTAAAAAAAAATGTTTATTTTTTGTTTTTAGCATTTAAAGACTTAGCTAAACAGACAAAGTCACACGGAGGTTATTCGTGACAACACAAGGCTTAAAAACACAACACACACACACACACACACACACACACACTGCACACACTCCGGCTCAGGCCACTACAGGTGTGTAAGAAGTGTTCACGTGATGTCCTGTTAATAAAATAAATAACACATGAGACCACGTGATGTGTCACATCCTGATATTTACTCATTAAAGTTACACAGTTGTTGTACAGTCAGCTGCATAAATACTGACCCCCTCGGTAATGCTGGTATTATCAGTCACTGCAGTGTGTAGAAGAGGAAGGACGAACAGTACTGAGTGTGTTTGCAGGATGTTCAGAAGAGTCCTGGGATGAGCTTCAGGACAGGGTTTATGATCACAGCTGCAGCTGAGGCAGCTCTTAGGTACAAACTCTACAGTGTGCAGGTCGGATTAAACACTGAGACGGATTAAAGACTGAGACGGGTTTTTAGGAAAGTGCAAATCTTTAAGATATCCACGTGAGATCATCCACAACAGAAGAAAGTGAGTCACAAGCTCACCTGAGAGTTGAGTTTATCCGAAATCAACTTCAAGAGAATAAAGCACCAACGCACTTCTTTTAACCAAAAATCAGACATGGAATCACACAAACAAAAGGAAGAGTGAATATGCCAATCCAGTGAAATCTAAAGCTCAGGTACAGAGGCGAGTGATATGACAAAGAATATCATATCACGATATTAAAGATAATTCTGTGTTACACAGTGAGGTATCATGATATCGGGTTTGCTAACAAACTGCCAGCAAAACAGTGGTGTCGCATTTACACTTGAGTTTGATGATACTTTTATTTCATATGTACAAAAATAAAGGATTTAAAACTGAAAAGAGAGAAAATTCACTTTTTCACAGTTCACAATTTTCACTTTTGTACAAGATCCAGTAAAGAACTTTTATGCTGTTATGTAAAGAAATATAAAGAAATGACTGTTGTTTAAAAAAAATATAAAAAGTTATCATGTTACTCGCAAAATCTCATAAAAGTGTATTGTGATAATCATATAATGTCGTATTCCCCATTTTATAGTCTTTATTTCTCACTCAGAATGACTTTTATGCTTTTATGCAGGAAGTCAGTTAGTTGTGAGAATAATATACTGATACGTCATATATTTTTCTTCTCCTTCGTCTCCTCTCCCAGATGGCTACTCGGCTGCTCGTGAGGAGAATCTGGGCCGTCTCTGTGAAAGACTTCCGCCGCCTGCCCGCCGCTGCCTCGCTCTCTGCCTCGCTCTCTGCCTCGCTCTCATCCTCGCCGAACGCCTCGGTCCACGCACGGTCCTTCCTGTCTCCTTCGCGCTCGCTCCTTCTGTCCTCACACAGGTGTATCTCCTTCAACGTGCAGGACCAGGACGACTTCACGGAGAGGGTCATCAACAGCGATCTGCCCGTGATCGTGGACTTCCATGCACAGTACGTATTCTCAGAGCTCCTTTAGGGAGTCTAATTCAACCCAATTTCTTAGCAAAAGAAGGATTTGATTCTCAGTTAGGCTTTTTTTTTTTTTTTAATGTCCCATAATCCTTTTTACTATCACAGGCATGTTCTCTTCCAGAGCACAGTGTGATGTATTCACCAATCGGGTGCACTCAGGATCTGTCTCATACCTGTTACAGCACAGCGTTGCCGAATGCTCGATTCTGATTGGTCAGAAGATGTTGATTAATTTCCTATAGCAGCAGCTCAGGTTCATATTAATGCGCTCATTCCAATATGTTATCGTTTCTATAGTAACAGCTATAATAGCGTGACACGGAGGGTTTTACTTACATACTAAGAGTACGACACTAAATGTGACACTGAATGAGGATTTGAACCTGTCAGCACTTTTACGTCCCTGGAAGCCTCCAGTACATGGTCTTGATCTAAATCTCTTGGGTTTTACCAGGCAGAGTAACTCTGAATGTCATACTTGGAAACATATCATCATAATATTGCTTCGGATCCTGACTTTGTCCTTGGATTTCCACTTCAGTTTTGGTTTGGACTGAAAATAAACACAGACACTTATTACAACCCAGTAACACGTATTAATACGTTAATACACGCCACAATGTCCTTGTGTATTTGAGCATGACTAACCACACAGATATGCTCTGCTACGTCTACAGGTTTCACTGAAGTGCAGGAAATTTTGGGCAAAAAGACCTTCATTTGGAATTACGGTCTCAGGAGGCATTGATGTGTTCACATTATTGAACCAAAAGAACAATCAGTATCGGACTTTAGTCCAAAACATCCTGTTTCTCTGGAATTTGCGTGTAATATGCTTAACCTTTACAACACACACACACACACACACACACACACACGCACGCTATTTCTCACATTTCACATTATTTCACCCTTTCTCTTGCATTTATTTGTGTTCTATCATTTGTTTCTGACTCCTGATCGGTGCTTTGATCTGCGTCACCATGACCTGGTCACTATAAATCAATAGCTGTGTGCGTGCGTGTGTGTGCGTGCGTGCGTGCGTGCGTGTGGTGTGTACGTGCATGTCTACAGATGGTCCTAAAAATAGACACCACACACTGCAGTTGAGCACACAGTGGTACTTTTCACCTTACACGCACACAGTCATTTGCTTACTGCCTCAGCGTGTGCTAGTTCATGCAAAACCCTCGGAGCAGACGGGTTAAACTGCGAGGCGATGGTGATTCCCTTCGAGCTGCACCGAGAGAGCTTTTCCTTCTAGCTAACTGTTCCTAAACCGTTCACACAGGATCAGATTCACAGATTCATGTCATCAGAGATATCCAGAACTTTCAAATCTGATGTTCTATAAAAAAAATAATAAACGTGACAATTATTATTCTAATTATATAGAAAATATCAGGAACCCACAGTCTGGTATTGTCTGAAGTCCTGCCTCTTATTAGACCTCTGGGTTACAGTTGTGTAATTATGTGTGTTTTTGCTTATTTAGCAAATTAGTGTACAGAAATTCAGCAAGGAAAGAATTCCCTGCTAAACTCGATGGTCAGCCAATCGGTCAGTATGACTGATTTTAGCACCGTTGGATCTGTCGAATTTTAAAAATGGATGAACTTGAACCAGAAATTGTTTGTTGGCCATTTTTGGTGGACTTGATGGTGTTGCTATTTTCATGGTCATAAATTAATGTGCTGTGCTGATGTGAGCGAAGTGGCCCAAAAAGTGTGTGTGTGTGTGTGTGTGTGTGTGTGTGTCCGCCATTTAAACTCTGCCGAGGGAGTGGCATTGTCGAACACATTGTGGTGTGCATGTGATCCCACTTCCTGAGCCCATCTAGGTTTTACTGGTTTCCACTGTCTGGAAGTCCTCAGGCTTAATCTCAGTCTGTTTGCATTCACATTTACAATTATTCGTTTGACATTTACACTGATTTGTTTATTTTATCCACAGCATCTGAAATATGCTGCATGACAACATTTCCATCAGATCAGTCATTATTAAAAATCAGACAGTATTATTTTTCTCATCCTGGACTGGGTTATATGTGTCTCAGTATTTGTAGAACCCTGATTAATTGATCTGAGACTTTCTTTAGTTTTGTCGGGGTATAGTCTCTCTTCTGTATCGTTAGCCCAGCTCGCGGAAATATCCTGAATATGTTTTACACTGATATTACAGTTAGGACAGTATATTATATTCACATGTAATTCATGAGAACACATAACCTTCATTTAACCCATTTTATCTCTCGCTCCACCTTTTCATTTCCTCCATATCTTCTGTCTTATCTTTGTGATTATGTTGTTACAGATTTGTTCATTGGCAAAGCTCATGGTTAAGTGCGATAAAACAGAGATGTCATAAAGCATTGTTGTGGCTGGTTGCTGTAGGAAACAGGACCTGAGACTGAAGTTGAACTCTGGATTGTTAGCTTATAAAAAAAAAAAAAAAAAAAAAAAGCTAACATTTGACCGTTTGACAGGCGCTCATATAAAAATGTGACCAGACTGTCTTGGCTGGATATGCTCTAACCTTTCTCAAGGTCAATCCGAGTCAAGTAGGTGTGGCCTTTGGACCTGTCAGCAAAAGGGGTGTGGCCTGTGTGTATTGTGTCTAGAAAAGGGGATGTAGTTTTGGTGTCTTGTGAGTAGAAAAAGGTGCGTGGCTTGAGTGCCCTGTGTCTAGAAAAGGGGTGTGGCCTGTGTATTTTATGTCTAGAAAAGGGGTGTGGCCTGTGTACTTTATGTCTAGAAAAGGGGGTGTGGTTTTGGTGTCTTGTGTCTAGTAAAAGGGGTGTGGCCTTTTGAAAAACACTCTAATTGGTAATGGGTGTTTTTGTTATCTAAAAAGTGGTGTTGTATGGTTCTTAGGTAGTACGCATATGTAATGAGTCACGTATGTAACGTGTGTGTGTGTGTGTGTGTGTGTGTGTGTGTGTGTGTGTGTGTGTGTGATATAGTTGGTGTGGTCCCTGTAAAATCCTGGGCCCCAGGCTGGAGAAGGCCATTGCTAAGCAGAAGGGCCGCGTTGCCATGGCCAAAGTGGACATTGATGAACACACAGACCTTGCTATAGAATACGGGGTAAGAAAGAGTTCGCTGAGTTCACACACTGTTACACACACACACACACACACACACACACACACACACACACACGTAAATCTGCAGGTTCTGTATGCTGGTTCAGTAAAACACACACAGATAAAGTGAAGGTCTACTCTAGATAAACAATCATACAGTCAGACATCATGTAGGCAGTTTAGAGAAGGACAAAGCCAGCACATTTTCAAAACCCCCACAGTGTTCAGTATCGTGCCTTGTCATACATCTGTTCCTGGAAGAACCCAGAGTTTCCTAGAGCACATAACTAAACAAACAGCATCATGAAGACCAAGGAGCTAAAAAAAATACAAGATCAGGACAAAGTTCTGGTAAAGTATCAGAATCAAGGAATGATTATAAATATTCAGATATCATCAACTTAAAATCATAAATCCATTATTAAAAAATTGAAAGAATATTTCACAACCGTGACTCTGTTTAGAGCAGCAAAAGTCAGCAACTGAAGAAGGAGACGATTAGTCAAGAGACTAAACGTAATGCTCTACGTGATACTACCGCCACCATGCTTCACTGTCTTAGGCTGATGAGCAGGAAGTGAGTGTACACAGACTAGATTTATTGTCTACTAAAAAAAAGGACATAAATCATACAAAGTTAGGCTGATGTTGTTGTTTCATCGTCATTGTGTAGTGATTTGCATTTTTATCTTTTATTTTTGTCTGCTTGTGAGCTGACCTTGAAAGGCGCCATTAAATCAAATGCATTATTGTTATTATTGTTCTTGCACCGTTCTAGGTGTCGGCGGTTCCCACGGTGATAGCCATGCGCGGCGGTGACATCATCGACCAGTTCGTAGGGATTAAAGATGAGGACCAGCTGGATTCGTTTGTCAACAAGCTTATTGGACAATGAACCTGTCAGTCAAAGCCTCAAGCCCAACCCTCTTTACACTTTAGTTTACAGCTCTGGAAATCCACATTCATTTATACACATGCAGACACACACACACACACACACACACAAAACAGGGTAATCCATAATTTGCCTGGCAATCGTCACACTGTATCCATTAGATGTTTGTACGTGTGTGTGTGTCCATTCATGCTTTATTCTTCTCTGACCCTTGCTGCTGAAAATAGGGGGCTGTCACAGATTTTGTGGGATTTTGTTAAAGGGAAACTTCATTAAAAAAAAAGAAAGAAAAGTTCATTTTTAGAGCTTGATACTGTCACAACTGCTTCAGTTCTCCCTGCACTTCCTGCTGTCGTCCACCCGAGGGCGATCTTCCTCTTTAATCCAAGGCCACATCACAATGTGACTCACGTTTATCTTGCACTTATCTCAGAGATTCAGGATAAGCTCACATACATCTAATCCCAGTGAATGCAGTTATATATGAAGACGATAATGCTGATCCCAGGTCAGTGTTCTCACTCTGCGAGGGGAAAAATAAACCAACGTGCTTGTGTATGTATGAGAAAATGAGTGTGTCCTGATTCTGTGTAAGTTCTGACTGTGAAACTTCGATTTTATCTCCATAAATGGTGTGTAATATGACCAGCTAAAATGGATTTAGAAATAAAGCTGATGTATGATGCTCTACCTAAAGTCTCGGAGCTCTTTCTTTTAGTGCCTCATTTACAGTCATGCAGGAGTAACACTGAAAAAACTCCCCTTGGCCCTTAATGGACATGTCTGAAATTCCACTGTAATGACTCTGTGTGTGTGTGTGTGTGTGTGTGTGTGTGTGTGTGTGTGTGTGTGTGTGTGTGTGCTAAAATGAATACCAGCTTTAAACTGCTGTGTGTTCACATGAACCAAAGCCAATATAGCTTCAATCATACAGCTAATGATATTATGGCTCATTACACAGCTGTGTCGAAATTTCTGGCAGTCGTGTTTGGCAGCAATGCATGCTGGGTAATGTGCAGTGTGCTTTTTCGCTCTATGTTCTCTACAGTGTTTTTGCTGTTATTTCTTTTTGCAGTTTTTACCATGCCTACTGAAAAAGTCATTAGAGATTTCAGGTTGTTCCTAATGGATTTGAATGAGTTTCTGATGGTCTGTAATGGTAATGTAATGGAATGTGTTGCTCCTAATGTTCTTTATGTTCTTTCTTTCATTCTGATGGTAATCATCTACCCGTGAAACCGTGACACTGTAATGGGTTGTGGTCGTATGTAATAGTAACCAGAAAATCCTTGATGGAAACCATTAAGCCAGATTCCATTAAGGTCCATTGGCTGATGCTCACTACTGCAAGTTCCTCGTTATGTCTCAAACAACACTTTGACCTGTTCTAGACCTTCTCTGAGGAGCACCTCCTAAATTTGCCAGTTAGATATTATCAGCCAGTAATGTAACATCACCACCAGCATTTCATTTCTTCTGTTCAGTACAATGCTACATCTAATTAAATTACACAATGAGATTTAACTAGTTTAGCTAGCTGCACTGCATCTTAAGCTTAGCCGGCTAACTAGACAGCTGAGCATCGATCACATCCTGACATTGGAGGTATAGTCGGTGGATTTGTTGGACCTGAACCTGAATGTTCAGCCCTATGAAATATTTGGAATATTCCACAAGTGACATCTTCAACAGGAAGTTGCATCATCTGAATTTTCTGAAGATCATGGGGGAAAAAGAAAAGTGAGTTCTCACATCTGTTTTTGGAGATATTATGATTTCAGCTAATGAGGCCACTCTGAAAGTACATCCCTGGTGCCCAAATTATAGACTGAAATTGAAAAATAATATTAGCATGGCGGCTAGTTAACCATTTTATTTATTTGCTAATTCTACGCTAAAAAAAAAACTGTTACTAATTTAAGAGCAGAAATCAGCAAAGAAACAAAAGAAACCTGATTTTGTTGCCATATATTTTTTTAACTGTTTAAAAAAAATGTTTACAAGGGCTACATGACACCGCAGTCATGAAACGTGTTGTGTGTAATAATCATCTAGACAAATATTTTAAGTATGAGGTCACAGTGTTTTGAAACACAGCCATTGTTTTTGATCAATCAGGGCAGGTTTCTAGGTTTGTGTTGTATCTACACCCAGATTCTTCTAAATGTTATGCCTGAAGTGTTTACTTCAGCACTATTTTTTTTCCTGAGGTAAAAGAAAATACAGTGTGAACAAAATCAGACAAATCCACTTCACCCAGACTGCAACAAATCCCTCAAATGAAGCATGAAGGTGTTGAGGTTCACAGCTGACATAATGACACGGTGTCTGTAGCACACAGCTTGCTTTTATATAAGTAGGCTACCCTATATTTAGCTTGTCATCTACATCTGTCATTAGCAAAGCACCTACATCATTAGCCAAGGATGCTAGGCCTTCGTCCTACGCCATAGTTTAGCATTTTGATCTTTGTATTTCACACCAGTCATTAGCTGAGTGTTAGGCCTTCATTTTCATCATTGCTGGGAATTGGTTTAATGTGTTAGCCCTTCATCTTACATCAGTGATTAGCTTAGAAAGTGCTAGCTTCTAATTCTATATAAAGAATTAGCTTAGAGTGTTAGCTTCTTTTTCTACATCAGTAATTAGCTTAGAGTGTTAGCTTCTTATTCTAAATCAGTAATTAGCTTAGAGTGTTAGCTTCTTATTCCACATTAGCAATTAGAGTGTTAGTGTTTATTCTGCATTAGCGATTACCTCAGAGTGTTAGTGTTTTATTCTACATTAGCGATTACCTCAGAGTGTTAGTGTTTTATTC
>CM074973.1:2653130-2664088 GCA_037577455.1 Pangasius macronema
AGTGTTTTATTCTACATTAGCGATTACCTCAGAGTGTTAGTGTTTTATTCTACATTAGCGATTACCTCAGAGTGTTAATGTTTTATTCTGCATTAACGATTACCTCAGAGTGTTAATGTTTATTCTACATTAGTGATTACCTCAGAGTGTTAATGTTTTATTCTGCATTAACGATTACCTCAGAGTGTTAATGTTTTATTCTGCATTAGCGATTACCTCAGAGTGTTAATGTTTATTCTACATTAGTGATTACCTCAGAGTGTTAGTGTTTTATTCTACATTAGCGATTACCTCAGAGTGTTAGTGTTNCCTCAGTGTTAGTGTTTTATTCTACATTAGCAAATACCTCAGTATTAGTGTTTTATTCTACATTAGCGATTACCTCATTGTTAGTGTTTTATTCTACATTAGCGATTACCTCAGAGTGTTAGTGTTTTCTTATATTATCTTAATCGAATCTCACAACAATAAAATGTAGTCAGAAATCGTATCTGACAATCGTAAAAGATAAAGTCAGAACTCGTATCAAATGCATCATAGGCACCTGAATTTACTGTCTTCATTGTTTCTCAGAAGAGTTTCTCAAGGCCTTGTTTTGTTTCTGCATGTGCAGTAAAAATCCGCTCTAACAGGGTGTGTGCTTTGTTTGGGAGACTGGACATTACACTAAAATAGAGTAATAATGTGAGAGAATCGATCAGATTGGGAGTAAAAAGTTTCAAAACGAAAGATTATCGTAATCTGAATTTATCGCTGATGTCATATCAGAAATTGCAGGCCAATATGGTATTCGTGCATGTGTGTGTGTGTGTGTGTGTGTGTGTAGAGCTCACTTTCTTATGAGCCTGTTTTTCTTTAAAAACATGATCTCAACTATTCTTGAGAATCTTGGCTCTGGGTTTGTGTCTGTGTGTTTTTATCACATGTTCATGCTTGTCTGGTCTATAATCAGAGTCAGTTCCATGTAATCTTCAAGCATGCCCACACACACACACACCTGCACATGACATCTTAAGATATGTATCTGAACTCTGTCTGTGGCATTTCTCACCTCTCCCTCCCCCAAACATCTACCATCACCGTGCTTCAGTGCCAAAACCAAAACCCTTACAGTGTTTCTCATAAAGTCTGGTCCTGAGTGCTCACCTTAAATTACCTCTCTGCTCACCTGCTCTGTCTCAAACCCTTCACTCTGTGTGTGTGTGTGTGTGTGTGTGTGTGTGTGTGTTGGTTGTGAAGGCTTGATAATATGTTATCTTCACCTCTCTGCACCATTCGCAGCCCCTGGTTCTCTTCTGCTCTCAATCATCCTTTGACATTTTTAAGATTCGGACCAACGTATCTGCTGGATTGAGACCTTTAATCGTCATAAAAATGACTGGTCTCACAGTCAAGGAGCTGAAGTTTCATTAATCCTGAGCTATATTTGATCTTGCTGACAGAATAATAAATACAAGATGTGCGCATATGTAAGAAACCTACACGCTTAAATCCAGCACAGAAGTAGCGGAAGAAGTAGGAATGTAACAATAGTGTGTTTTAAAGACATTTTTATACTGACTCAATAATGCTATATTATTAATATTTCTAAATGAAAAAAGACATGTACTGCAGCTTTACTGCTTTAGTGTGTAACTTTAGTGCTTAGTTATTACACAAAGACTACATGTTATCATGTACAGGCATGCTAGGTGATTAATATATAAGACGTGTATTCATTATGACATTTACAGCCAATGACGACATCAGTGTACACTGCTTTGCCTCATATATTTACTCAGCATGAATTCATCTCCTTCTCATCTTTCAATCTCTCATCAGTCGTCCTCTCTGCTTCTCTGTCCGACTCATTAATGCACTAAATCTTTCACTACTTCACTTATTCACTTGGACTATGCCCTATAACTGTCGTCCTCTGCATTCTTTCCTTCATACTTTCTCTCCAGCCTCTGTGGTGTTTGCTCTTCAGGCGACACGGCCGGGTACAAGTCAGGACTTAATACCCTTTCCCCTAATGCTAATTAATAACACTGTACACTAATGAGTCTCTGCCCACAAGTCTGTCAGGGTTCATCAAGCCAAATAATCAGTCTCTCAGGCTGAACGCTAACAATATTTACATGGCAAAGAGGCTAGGACGCTTGAATGAAAAAGAGGATGCAGGAAAGTGAAAAAGGAGTTCACTTCCTTTAGAGCTTAATTTCACTTCATCTAACTGAACTAGTTGAACTTTAAACATGTGAATATGCAAATCTGTGAGGTGTGAGCCAAAAGAAAAAAAGAAGATATAGAGTTTATGAAAAAAAAATACGGCCTTTTAGTCAACATTACTAGCTAACTAGCTGTTGAATTCTCAAATCTGATTGGTCAGAAGGCGCTGATTAATTTTCTATATTTTTTTTATATTAATGCTCACATTCTAACATGATTTTCCGACATCTTCCAGACAGAACCTACATTTCTCTCTCTCTCTCTCTCTCTCTCTCTCTCTCTCTCTCTCTGTCTCTCTCTCTCTCTGTCATTAGTTTAGTCTCCCAGCCACCTGCATTAACAATATATGATATGAGAACATCATGCCAGTCTCATGATGTCACATGATGTCTGTCTGACTGTCTGTCTGTCTGTTTCTCTCTCTCTCTCTCTCTCTCTCTCTCTCTCTCTCTCTCTCTCTCTCTCTTTCTCTCTCTCTCCCTCTGATCGCAGTATGTTATTATGAACCACAGATGACATCATGCTTTTCCCATGAGCCACAAGTGCTTATTAGTCTCCTGTATGAGAGGCTGCCGTGTTTCCCCCTGAGGCCTGACGGATCACTTCCACATACAGAGGAATCGTACAGCTGACTGAGTCACACACACACACACACACACACACACACATACACTCCTGAACAAAATCTTAAGACCAGGGAAAATATTACAAGTCTTCACACTTCGCCCTGGTGGATGGTAACCAGGTTGTAAGAACTTCTTCAAAATGCCAAAAGAAGAAACAAGAGCAAGAGACGCAGGTTGGACGCAGTAAGACAGTCATTTTAAATTTAAAGGAGGCCATTTATTATAAGGATTTCAGTGCAAAAGTTTGCACACCCTTAGTACAAAATCTTTCAAATCTTTCAGGTAGCAAAAAATGTCAAATTGTACATGCTAAAATATTAGTAGTAAAAATAAAATCACGCAACATGCACTCACGCTTGCAAATTTGTAACAATCCCAAGATGCATGGCGAGGTTATGATGTCATTTGCATGAAATCCTGTTGGATCAAATCTATACAAATTCTTCTCGAGATCAGGTTGCAAGTGCCAACAATGAGAACTTTAAATTTATTGTGTTTTTAAAGAGTTGAATTTTGTTCAAGTGCACATGGCAGAAGATTACACTGTGTGTGTGTGTGTGTGTGTGTGTGTGTGTGTGTGTGTGTGTGTGTGTGTGAGAGAGAGAGAGAGTGAGACTATTTTATGATTTGTCTAACTATCAATAACTATGAATAATTATAATAAATGGATAACCACCCGAGGAGTAAATGTAATATACAATAATATGCCCTTTAAGAAGGATCTACTCTGAGAATCTCCTCTGGGGTGCTCCTGGGTTTTCGAGCTGCTCATCCTATCACACAGAGAAAGCTGAGCAATGAGGGAAGCTAATTTCTGCTGCTTGTACTTGTATTCTTACACTTTCTATCCTCAGCTCATTACCACAGGTGAGGAGAGAGACTAACAGAGAAACAGAGAGACGGTTGAAGATTCTTTGGTGTATATTTAATCTGAAACTCCTGCTTCACCACAGACTGGTGTGGAGGCTTTGAGGGTTTTTGTGTCTGTGTGTGTGTGTGTGTGTGTGTGTGTGTGTGTGTGTGTGTGTGTGGAGATGGACCAAAGGAGGAGGAGTCTTTAATCAGGATGATCTAGAGACAGAGATAAGAAACATTCCACCAAAGACAACTGCTTAATATCATACACACATACACATAGAAACACAGTCTGTGTCTCTTTACATCATTCTGCCTCTGTCTCTTTTTCTGAATATCATTCTGACTCTGTCAGAGAGACAGACATATAGTAATAGAGAAAGATAGATAGACAGAGAGAGAGTCAGGACAGAGGTCGGACGACAGAGTGACACATCTACCTGTGTTACACGACCCCCCGTGTCTCTCATACAGAAAAATATGCTCCTTAAAGAAAAGTGAGGAACGAGGTGGAGGAGTGACGAAAGAGAGGAGGAAGGGAGGGAATGAGTGAGCCAGCGTAACTCTACACCTCTTCCGCCCTGAAACAATCGACCACACCTCCACTTACACTCTGTCTTGCTCTCTCTCACTCTCTCTTCACCACTGTGTTACCATATAAGGGCAAAAGAACACAGCGAGTGGGTGAGCGAGAGAGATAGAGTGAAAGAGAAGGCTGCTGAATTCCTCTGCTCTCTCCCTCTCTCTCTCTCTCTCTCTCTCTCTCGCGCGCACACACACACACACACACACACACAGAGACTCTGCAAACTATTTGCTTTTAGTTTATTTGTGAAGTGCTATCTACAGTGCATACTCCACATGCCATCAGATTACACTGGTGTGTGTTACACACACACACACACACACACACTGTGTGTAGTCGATTAGATGTTTGTTGTCTGAAGTTATTTTCTTCATTTTGCACCAGATTTACGATGGTTCTGTAGCTAATGAGTAGTGAAATTTCTCTCTCCCAATACTGTGTCTATAGATACAGGCCTGAATCTTCATCCCCACAATTCAGTTCAATTTGATTTTATTTGTATAACACGTTTAGCAATAGATATTATCACAAAGCAGTTTCACAGAAATCTGGATGTAGTTTAGATTTTGCAATCCAGAGGTGACAGTGGTGAGAAAATACTCCCTAAGATGATTTAGGTGTGGAAGAGTAGAGACAAACAGTACTGAGTGTGTTGAAAGGATGTTCGGTATGAATAGATTGTTGTAAAGAACCAAAGTCAGTAAAACCTTCAAATAAACAAAAGACTAGTCAGAGAAGAGATACTGAATATTCATACACAGATAAGACAATCAGGATTAACACAGGACTTGTTGGCAAGACTTCGCAACATGTATAAAGAAACCATGTGCCAGATAATCCAGAGACAGGAAGTGAATTCTGGTGATAGTGACCTCTGGTGGAGTGGCAGGTTTTGTCCTGGGATGTTGCGACAAGTGGGAATAATGCTTGAAATTTCCGAACTCTGAGTAGTAAAAATCAACCAAAACACCCCCCTCAACTCAGAATTCCTAGAGCCTTTGAACAGAGGAGTAGAGGGTCAAGTCGTACACTGCAGTTTAGTTCTACCGACAAGATTTAAAAGTGAAACGGGAGGCGGGGCTTACAGGGACAAATCACATCCGTGCTCAGTTTTATAGATTCGAGTAAATCTGAATGGGTGAACTGAAGACCTGGATGTGGTTTGAGGCTCATATTTACACATAAAAATGGGTAAAATAGATTTTCTTTGATTGTTAGGCTACATTAGTGCAAAATTAAAAACCTCAGACACCAGAAATATCTTCAGTGATGGATGGAATTTGTTGTACAGAGGAAATTGTGTAGATTCAATATTTATGTTTGACTATGTATTGAATTTAATAGACCCTGACAGAGAACTCCATGTGTATCCATATGTTTATAGTAAATATATTTGGCTTCTGTGTGCAGATTAAACACACACACACACACACACACACACACACACACACACACACACACACAGGTCTGATACTGTTCCTTCACACACAGTGTGTTAAAAAAGACTACCCCCAAGCTCACCAAGACTCACATCTTCACTCATGACATACACGTAACGGTGTAATCTTTAAAAGCGGATTGTTGTGAGTCAGCATGTTTATCAGAGCTTGTTCCTGTAGCTGATTACAAGGAAACAGAGGAGGGACAAACATAAAAGAAGAAAGAGGGGAGGGAAAGAGATGGGGGGTAAAATGAGAAAGAAATAGAGGAAGAACACAATTTGCCATTTGCTTTTCATTTGCAGTCCCGATTGCATTGTCGATTGTTTGGAGGCTCTGTTCAGAGCGATGGGTGAAATTTCATGCCATTTAAGGACACACACTCTCACACATGCAGATACACACCCACAGTGACACGGCCAGAGGGCCTCGGGTCGAAAGAGCCTGGGTAAAGTTGTGCAAAAAAAAAAAAAGTCTTGGCGCGCGGCGTGGAGGGATAATTAGTGGACTGATGGGATACACATGGAAGAAACGGGAAACACATTACTGGTGTGGTCCTGAAGCCGGCTCATGGGACGTTAAAACCAGAACTATCATGATAAATCCGAGGGAGTTACCTCCCTCCTGCCTTTTGAAATGCTTATTTTTGAAATGAACGATTAATGGACACTTGGCTGCAATGTTTTTTTTTTTGTCATGTTTTTATTGTGAACAGAACAATGACACACTGTCATGATTTCACCTGTACATGTAGGTTCAAGTGTGAATCATATTAAAACCAATCCCAGACTCCTCACTCCCCACTCTCACAGCTACAAACCTTATACAAAATGCGTCTGTAGAGCATTACCATAGAAGAACCATTTATGGTTCTCTAAACAACCTACTGGTTTATGATTTTTAGCCATCTTTTTTGCCACATCATCACTTCATCCTGGTCAGAGTTGCAGTGGATCCAGAGCCTATCCCAGGAACACTGGGACGCCAGGGTATTCACAGCTCTCTCTCTCTCTGGCCAGCTCGCCAACAGAGTGAAGGCTAACAACCACAAGCAAGACAACCACATCTTTTTTCAACTGCTACTCATACTTGGAGGAAAGCGCTATCCGCCCTCTTCCACATACATGAGCTCACAGATGCCCACTATTGGCTAGATCGCTGTGATTGACAAGATCTCTCCCCTCCCACCAGGAGAGCATGGCCAATTTTGCTTGCTTGTCTCTTAGCCATGTATAGCTGTCATCTCTTGACCATATAGCGAATGCTTTTTGGTTGCGCCACTCGAGAGCCTACGATTAGCCAAACACAGATGTTTTGGGGAGTTTGGAGGAAACCCGAGAACCCAGAGGAGAACATCTGAAACTCCAAACAGACAGTAACCTGAGCTCAGGATCAAACCCGGGCATCCTGGAGCTGTGGCTGAGGTGGCAGCACTTCACGCTGCACCGCCATTCTACATGAAACGCTTCACAGTTTCTCTGTAACCAACTGCATTTTTTTGTCTTAATAACTTCAAGAGAGAAAAAAGAGAAGCTGGTGAGGGAACAACTGTTTATAGCTGCTATAACGTAAGTGAACAAACTAACTATAAATGATTAAAAAGAATGACGTGTCATTCATTGAAAAAATAATTGCTGTGGTATAAGAGGAATAAAGCACTTTGGGACATGATTTTATTGGGAAATAATAATATTATATGTTTCTGGGTGGTAACAGTAACTCCATGTGGTTGATTATTTTCCTGTAACAGCACACCAAGTGTTTAATTCTTTACTTAAATTATAAAATGAGGAATTTTAGAACATCTCTCTCTCTCTCTCTCTCTCTCTCTCACACACACACACACACACACACGTCTCAGAGGAGCAGTAATGTTGTGCAGGTGCTGGTTAGAAGCTCAGACCGTCACCTCCACCACCACTACAACTACCACCATCACACACTTTCACTTACCTGAGACACACGAGTACCACGACGTACACTCAACAACACTGCCACACCCTGCTCTTCTTACACACTGTGTGTGTGTGTGTGTGTGTAAGTAGAGGTCAGAAGAAGCCTTATTTGGTAATCTATCTCTCCCCCCTCTCTCTCTCTCTCTCTTCTTTTTAAAACCCTGGCATTTGGCCTTCACTCTCTCAGGTTCTCATCGAGAGTCAACGTCATTCAATGAGACTGAGGAAGAGTGTCACTTAACCTCACTCACTTCTCCTCTTCTTCTCCCTTTCTCTTTCTCTCAGCCTTTCCCTCCACCCCACTCTAAACTCTCTTTTACATCCCTCTTTGCCTCATCCCTCTCTTCCAGTCTTCTTCCTCTTTTTCTCATTTTCTTCTCTCTCCCTCTCTTCTCTCTTTTCCTGACTTCTCCCTCTTTTTCTCTTCTGTCCTTTCTTTCATCCCTCTTCTTCTCCTCTCTTTTCTCTCTCTCTCCTTTTATTCTCAATTCCCCCTTTTTCACTTTTCCTTCTCCCTCTCTTCTCTGTTTTTTTTTTTTCAGACCAGACAGAAGACCAGTTTAGACTAAGCAGGTTGGTCTGTGATGGGAAAATAAAAGCAAAACCTTTTTCCCGGTTATCATTCAGAGATGATGTGGCTCTGTTGAAGGTGTAAACAGAGACGCCACATTCCTCACATTCCACTGCGGCGCTCTCAGCTCAGAGACTCGCTGTTTGATTCTTCATTTCACACTTTAATCAAGTTTAGGGTCTTAAGGTCTGGTCCTCTTTAGATTAGGTTGAGTCCCTTCTTGGAAGTACGGACCTGCCCAATCTAGACAGAGCACAGCACTCTAACACTCTGTGTCGTGCTTTTATAGGAAAATAATCAAAGACAGGGTGATGTGATGAAGCAGGGATACTGATCCCATTCTAAAGTTGATTATTTTCCTATAAGAGCGTGTCCTGAAGTGTGTGATTCCTCCTATACCACAGCAGTTTCCCAGCGATTATAAATTGTATTTATAATAATTTATAATAAGTATTTAATATCTATGAAACAATTTAGCTTCAACAAAAACTGATGCAGAGTGCACCATAAACAGTTGTTCCTTCCCTTTTTTTCTCTCTCTTGAAGTTAATAAGACAAAAGATCTCAGCTTGTCACGTTACAGAGAAACCGCAAAGCGTAAACTGTTCTTTCCTGAAGATATTGGAAAACTTAAAGTCACAGCTTTAGCTCTGACTGCTACAAAGCTTTGACACTGGAGACTCCTTCCGTCAATGTTAAATAAACATCTCCTTACGGAACACGTCGCCATATCAACAATTACACGTTTTGGATCCATCCACGTGGAGCGCTCTCTGTGAACGAGCTGTTACTATAGAAATGTATGTAGAAAATGCGTGTGATTTGCAGCTGCACTACTGTCAGAATCGCAGAAAATTAATCAACACCTTTCGACTAATCAGAATCCAGAATTCAGCAGTGGTGTGGTACAAACCAGTTCATCACAAGCTCTAGATTGGGGTTTAAATAACAGTTTGGTTTACTTCTTTTATATTTTTTTAATCCTCCCAAAACCAAAAGAAGTTCCCCAACAGTGGGCGTGGTTCACTTGGCACAAGTTCATTTGAAGTAGTTTGCTGAAGGCTGCAATGACAGGAGCTAACCAAAGAGCCGTACGGTCAGACTCTGTGTTTGGAGATGGAGCCTGGGTTAAAGCCATCAAGGCTAAAGATATATTAGCCGTGTGTGTGTGTGTGTGTGTGTGTGTGTGTGTGTGTGTGTGTGTGTGTGTGTGCTCCTTGTAGCTGATTAATGATGTGGTTATTTTGTCTGGGTGACAAAAGAGTCACAAAACGGCGTCTCTGAAGCACAGGATGTTTGTGAATAGTTGGCGTCAAGCCTCTAACAAAAATAAATGCACACACACAAACAAACACACACACACACACACACACACACACACACACACACACACTGGAGACATTTTTAAGGAACTTAAAAAATGTACCCTTTACCCTCAATACAACTGATCAACCAAGACATGTTCAGTGACTAAAGTTTGCGTCAGTTACTAAAGAAGCTAACGAACGTTAATCTCATCCAACATCAAGACACAGCGTGATATACTACAATCTTTAAATATCAACACCGGATCATTACTGGGTGGCCATCTTGAAAATCGTTCCTCAGATGTTCTGACGCCCCACCTCTGAATATTTGGAGGCAAAATTGTACAGAAATATTGGAGGATACATGGATGATACATCAGTTCCATTTTCACCCAAACACTCCTACACACTTTTCTGAATCCAACACTAAGACTTTGGTATCTTTGACCGAGCGTGAAAGCTGTTCCTTAACTTTAACTTTAGTGCTCTTCAGAAAACACACGCCTGAAAACAGTGGTCTTCAAGAAAAAGCTGACGTGTGGCCTGGGCATCCAAAATTTGTTTTTTTGTTTTGTACTAAGAAATTATACACGTTAATTTATATAGAGATTAACGTCCACAATATAAGTAATACGCTCCCTTTACATGAAGGGTGCCAGTAATTTTGCAGCACCTCTTATCTTCCATTTTACATAATCAAGCCAATCATGCGAATACCCTACATTTTATAAACATATAAACATATAGGCATTTTTTTTTTTTACAAATGGATATAGCTTAACGATGCTGTTTGAAGGAGATTGGATGAGTTTAAATGGGTGACATGCACTTCCATGATGATCGCTCTGTTCTCTTCATAGCTCCAGTGTGAAACTAAAGAAGCAAACTTTCCAAAAAAGAACATGTCTTGGCTGATCTACTGCATTTGGGTTTCTCAGTCTTGCATCATCGTCCTCATCACACACGCAGTCATGTTTGCACAGACATCAATTCATGGTCTTCATGCTATTTGTGGATGAATCTGAGCTGAAGAATGTTCCATTCATCATCACATAGTTGTACTGAGTGAAGGAACAAAACACTATCATTCCCTATCATTACACAATGGGTCCTCGCGGGCTCTTTGGAAAGTTAATGGTTACAGCTTTCCAAAGGGAAACACTGTGATTTACACAGATCCTTCAGGTTCCCCTAGAGGGACGAAACAACAAGCCATTTAGGGTGCGAGATTTAACTTCTGACAAACTCTAATTCACATTCACACCTGTGTCAATTTTTATTATTATAAAAAAAACAAACATGAGAATACATGGCCGTAATTTCGATTTCAGTTTCTTCTTCTTCTTCTTTCGGCTTTTCCCTTCAGGGGTCTCCACAGCGAATCATCACTCTCCACCTATCCCTATCT
>CM074973.1:2664188-2702778 GCA_037577455.1 Pangasius macronema
ACTGTTGACCCCAAGTACTTAAACTCCTGTACCTTCTTCACCTCTTTCCCACACTCACCATTACTCTGGACTGTTGAATTTCGATTTCACCTTCAATTAAACTTTAAATGGCAACAAAATTAAACTTTTCACAGCACTTTTCAGAAATTCTAACTTTGTAGGATGCAATTTCAATCATTTTGTCGGTTTTTGTAAAGTCAGGAGTTCCTTTCTCGTCCCTTTAAAATGTTAAAGTAAGAAATAAATCAGCAGTGGATGCGCTGTTACTGGAAAATAACCAACGACAGGATGAAGCAGGGCTACTGTTACCACCTCCGAAGAACAGCATGCTTTATTACTATTATACCACAGTAATTTGCAAACGGTTACACTTTTTAATCTGTTAAAGAATGATACGATATAGTTTTTATCCATTTATAGTTACATTTAATAGTGGAGAATGTCCACTAAACAAGTCAGCTCCTGTTCTCACTTACGTTATAGCAGCTATAAACCGTCATTCCCTCACCAGCCTCTCTCTTGACGTTAATAAGAAGAAAAACGCAGACTGTCACGTTACCGAGAAACCCGAAAGCGTGAACTCCTCTGTCTCGAAGACGTCAGAAACCTTACTGACTGTTACGTACTGACACTGGAGACTCCTTCCATAAAAACAATGACACATTTTTTTCCTTTCTTAACAAGTTTTTAATCCATTTATTATTAGTTTTAGGTTATGTAGAGCGCCTGATGTACGAGTCTTTCTAAATGAGCTATGTTGCGTTAATATAAACCTGCGTTACTGTCAGAGCTGCCGACGTAGAAGATTAATCAACACCTTCTGACCAATCAGAATCCATGATTCACAGCGCTGTATTATAAAGGCTGGTAGCAATGGTTACATATGTATTTTATATATAGTGCAGCATGAAGGGCGTCAACATTTTAATGCACTATTTAGGGAGCAGGGAGCTATTTCAGATTTAGCTCTAGTCCACACCTAACCATACAAACAAAAAAAAAGGAATGAAAGTGAGGGAATGCAAGAGAAAGTGAAATGTACACATGTGGATAAATTAAATCAATCAATCAATAAAGTGTTGATAATATAGTGTGAGTGAGAGAGAGAGAGAGAGAGAGAGAGAGAGAGAGAGAGAGAGCTGAGGAAGATAAGAAAAGGCCGGTGGCATGGCTGTGAATGAGTGTGCATGAGTAATTCCTGGCATTCCTCACATGGGCGGCACTACAGCAGGGACAACAAAAAGTGATGATGTAGCTTCATCCTGCACAGCCTGAATACTTATATGGGCATAAAGATCCTTAGTGCACATACCTTACTCATTAAACATTAGCTTAGGACTGCCTCAGTCTCCCCCCACATCCCTCTCCCACACACACACACACACACACACACACACACACTTCTCTCTGTCTAGGGTTCAAGATCATGGGCCTCATCCCAAACTGCACAGGCAGAATATTATTGCACTACATTATTGCATCTCATCTAAATTTGCATAAATTTACATATTATTTAAATAATTAATTATTTAATTAAAATAATCAGTGTGGTGTATTTGACGATTTTTTTTTTTTTAAATATTATTCCTTCCTGTCACGCTAAAACTTTTCAGCTGTCGCGATTGGTTCGAGCTCCCTGGGGATTGTTGGAATACTTGCTTCTGATTGGCTGGAGGAGCTTAAGAAGGGCGGGCGCGTGAGCTGTGAAGCCATGCCCCCGATTCAGGACCGCACCCCGAAGCCAAGTTGCGCTTCTACAGTTCAGGAAGAGAGCGAGCGAGAGAGAGAGAGAGAGAGAGAGAGAGAGAGAGGAGGGGAAAAAGAGAAAGAAAGAGACTGAGAGGCGCTCGCTAGCTTTGCACGAAGGACGTTTGCGACGCTGTGTGACAGAGACAGAGAGAGAAAGCGAGAGATCCCGGATAAAGCAGCACCCGGCGACTGCGTTTCTCTTCATCCACCTGGGAAAGAAAAAAAAGCGTCTAACAAGCAGGTAAGTCTGATTTTTACTGACTGGTGGATTAAACCTGTTCCCAGTGCACGCGCTCGTGCGATTTGGTCGATGTGGTCGCTTTGTGTGCAAGTGCAAGCAACAAACCAGGAAGGACGAGCCAAGTGCTTCACTTCACCTCCTTCACTTTGGGTGGGACGCGTGCGCACGCGCGCGCAACTTGCGCGAAAGTAAATGAATAAAAATAGATAAACTTTACTTTTGAGCGCGCGCGCGCTAATTTACGGCCTTTTTCTGCTTTTCGTGGGAACAGAAACAGTGTAACAGTGAAGCAGAAGGAAAAAGCAGCTACATCATGAAATAAAAGGCGCAGGCAACTTTACAGGAAGTGGTCACATCAAGAAGGGAAAAAAAATGGAGGATGTGAGACACAAGCGCGAGCTGTCACGCACAGTTTGCTCGCTGAGAGGGTTTGTGAGGCACCGCAGGGCTTCATGCGGGTTACAGACTTTACTCTGAAGCGGATTTCCACTGAGCCGGGTCCTGAGCTACAGTTCTGGCTCTGTAGTGTGGCTCTGAGCGATGACGTTACCCCTCACTTCCTGTTTTCTCGTGCTCAATCTGGGTTATGACGTAGCTTTTCTCCCCCGTGCACAGGCCGGTGTGTGTGTGTGTGTGTGTGTGTGTGTGTGAGAGAGAGAGAGAGAGAGAGAGAGAGAGATCAGAGTTACTCTGGGTGCCATGATGTCTAAAATGTCCTTGATGCGTGTCTTTACAAAAACACACAACTGGAAAGCAAAGTTCTTTCTGAAATTCGTGTGTACGACTTTGCAGCTCGGGATTACGACGTGGTGTGTGTTCATGTGTTCAGGTGGTTTTGCACTTTGGACTGCGCGAGAAAATAAAAATGACAAACGTTTTATTGTTTGTTTGTTTGTTTTGTTCTTGACACTCCTCTAACTCGTAAAGTCGGGGTTCGTAGAAAAATACGAGTTCCCGAGTTGTAATTACGACCTGGTGGTGGCGGTTTAGTGCTCAGCTCGTAATTGTGACACTTCTGCCAGGCCATGAAGGCAGCAGGGCAGCCAGCTCCACTCAGACACCAACAGGGACGAGTCTATCTGCATTTTTATTGATGCAGAGTTGAATCCAGTCAAAGGACAGCACTAGAGAGTTGAACAGTCTCTCTGCCCTGTGTGTGTGTGTGTGTGTGTGTGTGTGTGTGTGTGTCTTGTGAAGTCTGCATGATGTTATCTACAGCTCTTTGGATCAGCTGCTGTTGCCTTTAAATGTGCTTTATAAATAAAACTACACTTGACTTGACTGTGTGTACTGAAAAAATATACAGAATATATAATACACAGATTTTAAAATCAGATCAGCTGCTTTCAGTCAGTTTGTCATTATTTAGATAAAATAAAATAAAATAATAAAAAAGATGTCATGATATCAAAGAAAAGTGTATCGTGATATATGACAACACTGATTATTATTATTATTATTATTATTATTATTATACCTCCACGGTATCAGGACGTCACTGTGTCCGTGTTCAGTTTGAATCTTGGGGGTTAAAAGTTTCCTTCCGAAGCCGCTGAAGTCCAGACCTCGGTGTCCTCATTGCTAATCACTGCCATGAACCTAGGCGCTAAAAAACCAAACAGATTTCTTAGGGTTAAAATTAATGCAAGTTTACTGAGCTTCATCATTATCGATGTTATGTGCAGCGCATCAATAATGCATTATGGGAAATCCAGTTTAATGATCCGGGCAGATCCCTGTGGGCTGTGACTTCATAGCTTATCACGTGTGCTGTGTTTCTCGTACTTGGTCTAGCGTTGTATGCATGTGATGGTTTATCAGTCTGGACGAGTGCACCATGTCCGTCGTTTAGGAATGCATTCTTGAGCTCCCATAATGCACTGCGATATAGGTCAGTGTGCAGGTCATGTACGTGTGTGTGTGTTTGTGTGTGTAATTTTGCAGCCTTTTTTGCCAGCTCTTGTCGTGATCTGGCTTCAGGCACTACCAGACTGGGTATTTGTTTCCTTCCTTTTAAATGTTTTCTCTACTTCCCCAGCAGGTTGTTATTTAAAAACCCAAAAATGTGGAGTCACCTGCACTTCCTTTTTTTTGTGGTAAGAGAAAACAGTGTCAGCGAGAAGACATGGTGTGCCATTTCCTGTCCTATAGAACCTCACAGGAAAGTTGGGTAGCTGTGCAGGAGGCTAATAACCATCTCTCTCTCTCTCTCTCTCTCTCTCTCTCTCTCTCTCTCTCTCTCACTCTCACTCTCACTCTCTCTCAGCAACCAGAGACATGAGGAAATAATAGCTAACTATGAGCTAATAAATGAAAGTGCCTTATCCCATTATCACTGGTGTATGTAGAAACCCCAACATTGCTAAGTTTCGTGTGTGTAAATATTTTTGTAGGCCAAACCGAGCTAAAAGTTTAGGTAACACCGATTTTAAAAAAAAAAAAAAAAAAAAAAAAAAAAAAATGTTGCTCAAAGCCAATCCACTGCAAATTACCAGTTTCACAGCACAGCTGATTTATGTTTTCACAAAACCCGGTAAAAAGAGAGCCGAAAGTCAGAAATGAAGACTAAACAGTGAAAGAGCGCCTCCCAAGTGTGATCTGTGCGAGATCTTCCAGTAATGCAGCTCAGCCACTGCAGCACATCAGCTACCACAAGCATAAGATTAAAGGCCTCAGCATATTTGAAGTTAGGACGACATCGGCGAATGCGTAGTGTGTGTGTCCGCGGCCATCGTGTGCACGATGTGGCGAGCAAAGTGTCTCATTAATTTGAAATGACTTGAGTTTCACAGATGTGTTATATTTGTATGTGTAATCGAGATAAGTGAACTATAAAATCGCAGTAGCTCATTGCCAGTTATGATCTGAATCCGAGTCTCCTTATATATAACTTTACACAAACTCAGGAGTTTTTCCCTGACTGGACTTTCACAAACACCCCCTTTCTCATGTAAATGTTCCTGCGAACATTTTACGCATAAATCCGTTCGTATGCAGCGCGATACATGAGGTGCAACGAGTGGAATGTGCAGTAGGCTTTTAGCATCAATTAGAGGACTGTTTTTTTCATCATGAACCACATTTACGGGAACTAATTCCTGCATCATCCTTCTTTAGATCATATTTCCTCTAGAGGCTCCAGAGTGTGACATTTCCACACACACACACACACACACACACACACACACTCACACACACACACACACACGTAGGCATCAGGTACTTTTCCCACATTGTTGCTTAATGACTCTGAGGGAAAAGTGCAGGCGCAGTGGTTTCACATTGCCTGCTTAAGTCACATCATAACGATCTGTCAGCTTGTTTTATAGATCCGTATGTTAACTAATCAATTTAGCTTCAACCCGTGTGTGTGTGTGTGTGTGTACATCTTGATATATAGAGTGTTTTTACATTCCAACATGATGCATTTGCTGATAAAATATTGCCTCCATATGCAGTATAGAAGATTAGCATGTAACATATGCTAGCTATGCTGTAAAACATGATGTTTTGTGTACATGATGGACTCGACTCGAGCAGAAGTGTGGGAGACATGCTAACTATTCCCGGCTAATCAGATGTTTGCTGAGGAAAAAAAATGTGTGTTTTATATACAAGCTAGTTGTGGTTAATGTTGGTTGGAAAAACTGATATTTGCTAAGTGTCTAGCTGGTTAAAGTGTCAATGAGGTAATGCTAGCTAACATTAGCCAGTCTACTAGCATTTATGTTATCTACCTGGCTGAAGTTTTTTTAAATATAATTATACATATATTAGCTTGCTTAGCTGTGTGTGAGGTAATGTTAGCTATAAAATTAACATTACTTGGTTAGCTAATGTTAGCTAATTACCTAGCTGTTTAAAATCTTGATTATGCAGTGTTAGCTAATACATGCCAACAAAGTTGGAAGTTGGCTAACTAGTGTAATAATGTTAGCTAAGCAGCTAGCTGGCTGAAGTGTTCTTGAGCTACATGTAGGTTAGCTACATAATAAACATTACTTGGTTAGCTAATGTTAGATAAGTATGTACATGTTTAAAATTGTTGATGAGATAATGTTAGCTATTACATTAACATCAATTGGTTCGCTGACGTTAGCTAAGTGTCTGACTGGCTATATTATAAAGTATTGCTGAGGAAGCTAACAGTTATAAGGTGAAAGTAAATTCTGTCATTATTTACGTTTTATTTTGGAAGTAATTTTCTTTTTTCATGTTAGTGTCTAGCAGTGGTGCTGGTAAGCATGTAGCATGTCTTTGATGAGCTTTAGCTTTGATGCAGCTCATTGTGTGCACCTGGGTTGTGTGTGTGTGTGTGTGTGTGGAGTTGACCTGATTTTCTACCCGATTTGTCTTCGCTGGGGCTCAGTGACCCACTTGAATCCTGTCTCCTTTATTGTTTTGACTTTTCTCAGTCTTAACAGTAATCCAGGACTTTCTCCTGCTTCTCTTTGCTCCGTTTACATTCCTCTGTCTCTCTCTTTCTCTTTCTCTCTCTCTTTCTCTTTCTCTCTCAAATCCATATGTGGTGGAAGTTTTTTTCGTAGTGCGAGGTTGGTAAATCTGTCAGCACTGATGCAGCACATGATGACAGAAAGGACAGCAGGATGAGAGAAGAGGTGGAGACGCTCAGCACTGTCAGCGATTAGGTGCAGAAAGGAACGCAGGTTAATCGTTTCCCATCTGCTGTATTTTTTTTTTTTTTAGACACAGTACAGTACGCTGTTTGAGGTAAACAGAATAAGGGTTAGCGCACTTCCTCACAGTTAGATCAGTACAGGCACACGGAGCTCGTTAAAATACCCTGGGGTATTTACGGCACAATGCTAAAGGACACACAGGGCCATTTGGATGCGAGTCAACAGGCCGTGTTCACAAACACTCGCGGCCGGTATGAGTCAGACTGCTCAGAGCACAGCGCCAAGGTAGTCAGAGCAGGATGTAGTTAGCATAGCGAGACATGACATTGACTAGCCTGTCATTTAAATGTAATCACACTCATTTATCCATCTTTTAGCAAAGTTGTGTTTATATGTTTTTGTAGGACAAACTGATAATGTTGACCAGATTTGCAAACATTATAGTAACGCTGTTTTTCTGTGTGCTCGCGTGATAAATGCCAGTCAGCCGTAAATTACTAAGCACTCTGTTTGTACAGCTGATTTACATTTAGTGATGCCCGCAAAACTCTATCAAAGGCAACGTTCACAGAGAAATGACACGGTGAAAGAGCTCCTTCTAGGTGCTCCAAATCTTCCAGTAATGCAGCTCAGCCACTGCAGCGCATCAGCCACCATAGACAAACACTAACTCCTTTTGTTGTCCATCTGTGCGTCAGTCCAAGATTTTCATTAGAGAAATATCTCAGGAACATGTGGTTGAATGTTTGTAGGATTTATATGTTGACTGTAACCACCAGTGTCGTCAAGGTCACAGCAAGGTCAAATGTCTGCAATAGTTTTTTCCCAATAGCTTCCTTCCTGTTTGTGGTATATTCGCTGGTCATGAGTTCCACCCATGAGTGTTTTTTTGAGTCATTCTGCATGTGAACAGAAACAACAACTAATTATTTAACCAGACTTTAATATAAATGTTTAAAGTTTATCCTTGGGAGGACACCCTACGCGCTTGTGCACGCGTTTTAATATGAATAAAGTTTTATGTTAATAATTAGCAGGCATATTTACTCCAGATTACAGCGTTTGCTGTAAATTGGGAATGCAGACGAGTCATTTCACAAATATCCACTAGGAAAGTGGAGCTCTGTTATGGTAACGTACGAATTTAATAAATGTACATATTGTTCCTTTCAAAACCTTCATCTCATGTAACCATATTCCCCGCTCAGAGTTTTACGTTCTCGCCCATGCCACTTGACTCTCTCATTCTTGGCTGAGATCATTCTTCCTCCCTTCTTTTTTTTTTTTGTGTGTGTTCTTTTCATTTCTTCCCTTTTTTGGGCCGCCTCTCTACCCCGTCTCGGCACTCGCCTTCCTTCATCACACCTGTAACTTTTGTGAAGAATACAACAATAGCAGGAAGCCAGGACCAATTCGCATAATCTCCAAACAAACAGGCTGGCGAGAGACACACACACACACACACACACACCCCACATCCTGCAGCAGTGTTTCTCACACACGTACACACCAGCCACTTAGTTTGTAGAGTTGATGCTAATTTATTAGTCTAAAATAGTAAAAATAAAAGACCTTCTGTAAGCAAAGCCTGTAACAGGTAGTGTAAATGATAATGAAATTATGATAAGTGAGTGTCACAATGTTTTCTCAGTGTTGCATTAATGATGTAAGTTACTGAAGTGCGAACTTTGTGTCATGCGGGCGGTTGCTAAATCAGCAGTGTGATTTATCTTCCTGTTGGTGCAGGATGTTGGCTTTAGAAGAAACGTTTTTTTTTTATCTTGGGCTGTACAGCTCATACATGTCTGCACTTACACTGGGTGGAAAAACTTATTTAGGCTTTTGCGTGCGTGCGCGCGCGTGTGTGTGTGTGTGTGTGTGTGTGTTTGTGTGTGTGTGTGTGTGCTCGCGTGTGTGTGTGCGTTAGTGTCCATCACGTGGCTGATGTCTTCTGGAAGTTATTGTGAAGGACAAATTAACATGTCTGCTTGTCTGCTTTAATCAGAGATGAGTGTGTGGTTTTCATTCGGGGTGTGGCATGTGGCGTGCACCTGTGTGTGCGCGCGCGTGTGTGTGTGCACCTGTGTGTGTGTTTGTGTGTGTGTGCCACCATTGCTCAAATCCAGCTTCAAACGCTCGTGTTTTTTTTTTTTTTTTTTTTTTTTTAATAAAATACTGCTGTGATGCTTTTACCCAAAGCAACTCAGCCCTGGTCCTTGGCTTTGGACTGTATTGGGCTGTAGTGGGCTGTAGTGGGCTATCCTGCATTGTACTGTGGAAGTATGGGAGGGAGGGGCCAGTCGTCTAGTGGGCTGAAGTGGACCATGTAAATGTAATCAATGCAGTACAGTGCAGTTTGCTCTAGTGTGGCAGAGTGTACTGTACTTCACCCTAGTGGGTTGTAGCTTGCTGTACTTCAAGTCCGTCTGTCTCGAGGGCGGCTCACTGTAGTTCATAAGTAACTACGCTGAGGTGGACTTTGACTCATGACCTCACCCTGTGCTGTATCAGTACTGTACCACTCCACCTGTGATCAGAGATAAGAGCAGACACACACACACACACACACACACACAGAGGTGTAACTCTGCTAGTCACTGATCATATGGAAATTTTTGGCTCCTCTTTTTATTTTTTTTAAGCAGGGCAAACTCATCTTATATTTCTTATTACTTATGTTTTTTTAACTGTCCAGTTAACACTGATGTGTTCTGCTTCTTAATACAAGGAGCAGTAATTTTTTTTGCTTTACTGAGCTTCTCCAAAGATGGAGTGTGAGTGTGTGATTGAAACAGAAAAGAGAAGGAAATGCTCACAGATGGTGTGAGTCACAATTCGGTGCAACAACCCTGCGACTGATGATGATAATAATAACAATAATAATAATAATGTCTTGTTTTATCTGCTGGTGGAATGAAAGCTAACAGGATGTACGACTATCTGAATTATAATCTGTGTAGACTGACAATGACTGTGTGATCCACATGAGATTGGAGAATGTTGAAGCCATAAATAGTACAACAGGAACAGAAATAAATGTCGATCAACTATTTAACAACAAAACGCTGTGTTATGCTGCGTTAGAAAAGTAATCAGCGACGGGGTGGTGTGATGAATCAGAGTTACATTCATCACCCTGAATTTGGCGCTGCTCTGTTTGGGGGCGGAGCCAAGTTTCAGTATTGTCTGGACTGTGCTTTAAATTCTTTGTAGATTATACATTTATAACGTACTTATTGCTTGTAAGGACATGTATTGCATGTCCTTAACTTGTTAGCTATTCCAAAACAACAACAAAACTTGAGAAGCCAGACATCTTTTGGCTCACATTTAATATAATACAAGTGATCACATGACCTCATGTCCCAACTGATTTGCGTCTCCACTTCGGATTACAGGTAAATCTCGGTCAAACGTCGTGAATTTAAATATATTAACATCTTTACATCAGAGTGATATGAGTGTGAAGCGACAGAGTTGGTGTGTGTGTGTGTGTGTGTGTGTGTGTGTGTGTGTGTGTGTGTGTGTGCGCGCCCTGTGAGGTGAGACTCAGGCATGCAGAGACGAGTGAAAGGCGAGTGAAAAACCACTCTGCCTGCATTCTTTCCCAGCCATTAAAAAACCCAAGGTCTCTAATACAGACACTGACGCTGCGTCTGCACGAGCCCTCGGGCTGCTTTATCACTGCTAGACCAACTTTATTTGTGCAAACACTATTGAAGTAGTGCTACCTGTCAATGTGAACGTGATTATGTGTGACCCCTGCTGCTCTTAAAGCCCTCGGCGGGGGTTAAAGAGGAAAAACCAAGCAGGAAAACTCAGCTGAGGCTCAAGCGACGCTTTGTTAATAGACTGATGAAGTGAAAAATACTTCAATAATTTTATTCAATGTTCTTAATGCACATGAGTAGCAAAGACCTCAGTTAGTGACCAAAGGTATCAGACCCTTTAGTGATGGCTACAAGTCTGTCTGTGAGATGAGCCAATAGGAGTCAACATGGTGGCCCTGTTTACACTGGTTACTTTATTACGACACGCCTCCTCAGGCCCCGCCTCCAAAAACATGAAGATCGAGTTGTAGTGGAAAAACTGAAAGTGATGCAGCTTGGCAAAAATCTCATATCACGATACTTGAAGACGTTTGTGATGCACGATATGTATCGCAGTCTCGAGGCCTTAAACTTTTATTTATTAAGTAAAAGTTATTGCAGGTATCATTGGTATTGTAGGAAAAACAATGCTGTATTACATTTATGTAGCACTTTTTCTAACACTCAAGGAAGCTATAGTCAAAAAGAAAAAGGAAAAACACTCAGTTGCTTTAGTGGTAATTCAGGCCAGCCGTGATGGGGAGGATAATGTGGTGTGGCTTTTAAGTGTGTAAAAAAAAAACTGTTTTATTTTACATAATAGTTTATTTAAAAATGGCATTCTTTAGTGTAATAGTGAAATGTGAAGCAGCTGTAGATTAATGCCAAAGTTTTTCCATTGCTTACATACAGGCCTGATGGAGGTTTAACGTCAGTGTGTCTGATGAGGATTTGGATCACAGAGCTGCATAACAGGGCTGTATAACAGGGCCGTATCGCAGAGCTGTATCACAGGGCCGTATCACAGAGCTGTATCACAGGGCCGTATCGCAGGGCCGTATCGCAGAGCTGTATAACAGGGCCGNATCACAGAGCTGGATCACAGAGCTGTATCGCAGGGCCGTATCACAGAGCTGTATAACAGGGCTGTATCACAGAGCTGTATCGCAGAGCTGTATCGCAGGGCCGTATCGCAGGGCCGTATCGCAGGGCCGTATCGCAGGGCCGTATCGCAGGGCCGTATCACAGGGCCGTATCACAGGGCCGTATCACAGGGCCGGATCACAGAGCTGTCCTATTCCACTCGTGATATTAATACATTTATTTTGGTGACTGACATCGTGGCTCATTCAGCCTCATTTTATAGCCTGGTTTCAAGTCTCCTCAGGAAGACGTTGCATTCTTTCCCCTGCACCAAAATACGCAAACGACAAAATAGCTTTCTCTGTTTGTCATTTCCTCTCTGCTGCCTTTTTCCTTTTATGAACCTCTCGCACTCTCTGCAGCAGCTTAAACAAAGCAGGATGCCCTCCGTGCACTCGTCCGCCACTGTGTCCTGCTCTATCTGTCCATCAGTGGTGCAGGATGGAGTGAGTGTGGTTGCTTGCGTGTGAGCGAGCGCGCGAGGGGAAGTGTGTGTGTGTGTGTGTGTGTGTGTGTGTGTGTGTGTGTGTGTGTGTGGGTAAACGAGGGCGGTGATCAGGCATCTGGGTGAGGAGCCGCAGTCGCCACATCGCCACTTTACACCCACTGATAAGAAACCGCTGCGTTCTGATTGGACGTTAAGATAAAGCGATTAAGCTAGAATTTGTGCATTTAGTTGAATGTTAATGAGCCGTAGCTGTACACTGACTTGTTGCTAAATTGACCAAGGTGAGAATAATCCCTTTCTTAAGAAAATCACGAGGAGGTAAAAGTATAATCTGGTCGTGAGTTTTGTGTGTGTTTCGCCAACAAGTCGCTTTATTTCACATTTTTTATGGGATTTTGTTTTTTGAGCATCTACAACACATGAAGCCGAATCCTAAATACCTTTTATCTACTGTATATGCTCACTGTATGGGCTATAACATAATGCTATTGTAAACTCTGGAAATGAACTGTTAATGTTAGATCACTGCTGTGTGTAAATAACATGCATTTACTCAGACTCTTAGACATCTTCAATATTCAAGTGAGAACGTTTTTTCCCTTTCCAGACAAAATGTTAGATGGTGTTTGGACTGTTTGTATTTTTTTTAATCTTAAGTCTTGAGCAAGTACCGAAAATAAATGAATAAATAGCTGTGTGAGCATGATTAAAAGAAATCTCTGGAGTGATGTAGCTGAGGTTGAGGAACTGAATTCACACACCCTGCTGACACTGCTGGCGTTTCTACATCTGGGTTTATTTATAGTGTCTCTCGAGGCTCGTTTTAAAAAGAAAACCTTTGTTTTAGGCCACACCTACTTCAGGTTTGGATATGAATATTTGGATCACGTTACAGATTCAGGTAGTGACAGGTGACAGGTAGACTGCCTCCGGAGTGACTGTAATATTGATCATCAACTGGACATCAGTGAATTAAAACAATTTTTTTAAAGAACCCACTTTTGAACCCCCAGCAGTCAGAGCCAGCGTGGGAGCGAGACGTCATTCCCGCAGCCGGTCGGCCCTCTTTTCTGCACAGATGCTCATATTTGGCCTTTTATAGTTCTCTCCTCTCCAGTCCGCAATCCATCCATCAGCTTTATTGGCTTTTTCGGCAGCACGAGCTCGAGACCGAGAGAGACCGGGAGGCGCTCAGCGGGAATGGAATGAACGCAGAGTGGATCAGAGGAGGGGAAAAACAGGAACGTGTGAGGGAGTGAAGTCTGGCTTTTCATGACAATCAAGTCACTTTAATAAGAGCTGTAAAATACCTGGCCTCCCTTCTGCTGCTCTATTCCTCTGAGAGCAGGAGGCGATCACGGGTCACTGACGGTCTCTCAGCAGCAGCGCTGGAGTCCTAGATATGAGACGACATCGTCTGGTACTTTCGGTTCAGCACTAATTTGTATTTTAGGCTACAATTGATCCTGTTACTTGATTCCTCAGGCCATATTCACTCAAAAACATCTATAAACGTTAGAAAACCTCAGAATCCTGTCCACCTCTGCCGTTCTATCAAGGGCATTCATGATCGTGTAGCGCTTGCTCTCCGATTTAGTTCATTATTCTGTCAGAGGAGAAATGGACAGCTAAAATTAGCCGTGCGGCTCCCAGGAGTCCTCCGATGTGACTGATTTAACTGTGTCATAACCGTATGACGAGAGGACACACTCTCTTTATGCCTCTCTGGCTGCCTTTACGTTGGTTTCCGATGACTTCAGATGCAGAGCTGATGTGGTTGCGTACGTGTAAACAGCTCGGCTTGAATTTTTTTCTCGCCTGATATGGGCCACATTCCAATGAGGCCCTAAAATCTGAACGTCTGATATCTGGTCATGTGACTCATGGCCCCCCCGGTTAATTCTGTAGTTATTGTAATTGTTAGGTGTTATGCGATGATTTTTATTTTTTTTAATCCAAAAATTCATCACTTGGTGCTCAAACGACACACATGAATCATGGAGGCTAGTCAGTGGAGTCCAAATGAAATACATTCGTCTATCGATCTTTGGTAGGACAAAAATACGAGGACATTAATCAGGCCATGGCGGAGCGAAGGACGCAGTCAGTCCTGTATCCAGTGCTAACGTAAAATTAAAGGTCTTGTGGGGAAATGACTGTAATCTCAGTGGTAGCACTGAGCACGTTTTGCGGGAGGAATGTTATATATACACAGGAATCGGATATGGGTCACGTCTGACGTGTATGTGACCGCGGCCAGATCGGTGTGTAAATATGGGAATTGTGCATGAAGGCCCAGAGCGTAACGGCAGCTTGTGCCTTGTTCTGTTTGTCTTCAGTAAGAAGTGATAGTCATTATTCCGAGTATACGGTATATTGACTTTGTGGATCAGACCGGAACTTGGTCCTAAAACTGTCCTTTGACCTCTTTAGATCAAAAAAGCGTGCAATTTGACTTTATTGCACCACCTTATCCTCCACCCACCCGTCTGAACCTGACGGTTATACGATTCCGTGTTAGAGCTTATAGCTTTTTATTACCTCTCGTACAACTCACTCTGCAGTCAACATGAACAGTGTTGTTCTGTACTCAGCCTGAGAGGTAGGGGTGTGTGTGTGTTGTGTGTGTGTGTTGTGTGTGTGTGTGTGTGTGTGTGTGTGTGTGTGTGTGTGTGTGTGTGTTTGGTTTTGTTTGATGTGTCACTCCCATCTAATTTAACAAAATAAATTTAAAAAAACAAAACAGTCGGATGCACCATTTGATCGAACCTGTTTTCAGATCGGCTCATGTTGGATGACTGATAGTTTTAACTTCGGAATTCCAGAACATTCCGGACACTTTCCAGGAGATTCCAGCGGCTGTACGAATCGAGAATTTTAGATCTTCACAGTCAGCGATGCTCTGGAACGTTCCCTCTGTTGTTTAAGGTATCTAGAGCTTTAAAAACCCAAAGACATTCTGGTGGAATGTTCTCTCTGATTGTGTATACTTCTAGAAGTTCAGAACTTCACACAACTTGATGGAATTTTCCAGAAGATACCAATTGTTCTGTACAATTCCTGAATTTTAGATCTTCACAGTCAACGATGCTCTGGAACGTTCCCTCCATTGCGTATAGTTTTGAAACTTCAAGCCCTTTCTGATGTTCTGGAATGATCTCTCTAATTGTACAGAAGTTTAGATCGTCACACAAGTAGAGGGAATTTTCCATAATATTCGAATGGCTGTGCAATTTTAGTTCTTCAGGGCCATTTTATTGTTATGGAACGTTCTCTCTGATTGTGTGTGTAGTTCTGTAATTTTAGAACTTCAAGGCCATTCTGATGTTCGTTGTTATTGTGGATGGTACCATTTAGGAACCTTGAAGATGGCTCCATCGGTGAACAGTTGATAACTTCAACAAAACAGACTTCATGTTAATGAATTTCCTGGTTACACAGTTGCACTTTTTTGACCATGTAGTACACCGTTACAGAAGGGAATTATTTATAATCGCACTATCTGGTGTCGCCCAGATGAGGACGGGTTCCCTTTTGAGTTTGGTTCCTCTCAAGGTTTCTTCCTCATATCATCTCGGGGAGTTTTTCATCGCCACCATCGCCTCTGGATATTTCACATTTTAATGTTGCTAATAAAAAAACGAACGTTGGCAGGTTATCGTTATAAATCGGGTACTAGGCTTGCTGCTCTCCAGTAGCTTTCAGACGTTGTTAGCCAAATTATCGCTCCTTGAAAGTTGTTCAGGGTTTTCCGTTGGCGCGTGCTCCTGGAATTTGAGGCTCCTGTAGCCTTTAACGAAAAGATTAGCATTGTGGAAACTGCACACGCTCATCACTCCGCTTTGTCAGACTGTGCCGAGTTCTTTGCCATTTTACGCTTCTCAGTAGCTTTTCCTCTCCAATGTAGATCACTAGTATGTGAGATGGTAGAGAACTAGGCAGCTAAAATTAGTGAAGCTGTGATGCTCATGGGAGTCTCCCAGTGGGACTGATTTAACTGAGGCTTTAGCAGCATTGGGCCTCGTAGCTCCAGTGCAGAACTAAAGCAGAAAACCTGTCGTGACTGAGAGAGTACATTGGGTATGTTTGTGATGGGTGGTTTTGTAGGGTTGTATGTTTTATCTGTAGCTAAACAACTCTTTTACAAGGAGTAATTTCTTTTGTAATTTGAATTCCCAAGTTGTAGGCACACTTCTGGAGTTTATAATCGTTCCACAGATTTAGGAGTATCGAGCTCTGTTTAGTCTGATATTTAAAGGCACCACTTGACCCTATATATCACCTTCTCCTGTCATTAATAGCAAGTGAAAGGTTCTGTTGAGCGGACGATGCCGGCTGTTACACATTAGTCACTGTTAGCAATGTTAGCGTTTTTCTGTGAAGTATTCCTCTTTTTTCATTCCTGCTGTTTCAGTCTACTCCAGTCGACTCATTAGCTCGGTGGAGACCGGACTGGTTTTATGTAAATGGTATTTCCCTAAGGCATGCTGGTCAGAGGGCAGTCTGTACAGAGAGAACGTGTTTGGTTTGAAGATAAGAACCAGTGCATTACTTCACAAGGTCTCATCGATGGCATAAGAAGAATGATGTGGAGCTTTGGTAATGTGTGCGCAGATGTGTTAAAGGACGATTTCTCCTTTCAACATTGTGTGAAAGTAAGTTTTTTTTTTTTCACTAAAGTTACGGTTCTGTTGTCTGTCCTGTTGCGTAATTTGTACTTTGTTTGATCACTGTCTGCTTGCTCTGTCTACTTTGTTTTTTCTTCAAAGGCATTTTGAGGAAATAAAATCTACCTTGTTCCTGTTTATTAATTCAATTCAATTCAATTCAGTTTTATTTGTATAGCGCTTTTAACAATGGACCCTGTCACAAAGCAGCTGTGCAGAAATAAATGGATTCACAAAAAATATATTGTAAATATGTGAATGTATCCCTGTGAATTTCTCCCTAATGAGCGAGCCAGTGGCGATGGTGGTGAGGGAAAAACTCCCTGAGATGACATGAGGGGAGAAACCTTGAGAGGAACCAGGCTCAGAAGGGAACCCATCCTCATCTTTTACACCCGCAGCTATGTTTCACATTCTCAATCATAGCTGATGACTGAAGTGTCACGTAAAAACATCATTAGAAATCGAGATCAGGTCTAGGAGGCGTGTCATTCTGTGTAATCACCTGACACGACTGTTACAGTCTGGGCTAGAAAGAAATCAGCCCCTGCCTTACTTCTGAACACCATTCTGTGTGGTTTTCTTACATCCACTGGTGGTGCTGTTGTGCTCGGTTATACCAAAGTCCAAAATGATCGGCTTTAAGCCCTCCGTTAACAAATACACCTTATCTTTTAAGCTTTGAGCATGAGGTGATTCTCTCACTCGGCATCAGTGAGAGAGAGAGAGAGAGAGAGAGAGAGAGAGAGCGTACTGAGGCGAGGACATGGAGGACTGATGTGAGAAGGGGTTAAAAACAAGCAAGAAAGGAGAGAATTTATTGAAACTGTCCTGCTCTTTGCTCTTTTCTCTGATAAGGCAAGAGTATGGCAGGAATGTGACCCTGGCAGTCTGAATAAACAGAATTTATCATTTCAGCAGCTGCGGCAGGGGGAACGGGGGCCGTTGGAGGAAAAGGAGGAGGGGACAACTAATTTTGGGGCTCCACTGAGTTGGGATACAGGAAGAGTGGTGATGGGAGTCAGCTGTGGGGTCAGTGTTTAGAGACTCTGTGTGTGTGTGTGTGTGTGTGTGTGTGTGTGTGTGTGTGTGTGTTTGGGGAGGAGGGGGGTGTCGTGAGAAGAAAAGTCCTGCTGTCTTGAGTCTTGGTGTGTTTGTGTGTTAATGCAAAGGCGAATAGCACCGTTTGAATTGCCTATTCTCACACACGCGCCAACATGACTCGAGAGCACAAGTGATGACAGACGTACAAACGACTTGCGCTGCATTAAACCTCAGGTTGATTTACTACCTGCGGTTAACTGGATTGTTCTCACATCTGTCTGATTTCAAGGAGTTATTACTTTTTTCATTTGGGTAGCATTATGCAAGCATAAAAACTCCAAAATAATATTTTAGTCAAGTGACTCGAAAGCTGACTTGTTAGCCGCCTGTGTTCTCGAGTCACTTAGGCTTCAACCAATCGACAAAAATATATAACTTGAATTAAAAACATAGATTGTGTATGTAAGGAAAGTGTAGTAGCGATGGTAGCGCTCTTACTTGTTCCTGGAAAATACGGTTAAACGGCTTTGCTACGTGAGGCGAGGCGACTAAAAGATAAAAAAAAAGTCAGGAGTCAGTCAGTAATCAGATTACTAAACATTAATCAGATTGTTGGTCAGATCTGAGGTAAAGTGAAATGAGGGAGTAGAAAAAAAAACACAGCCTCCTGTCAGATTCCCCTCCCCCGATCACAATGCTAGTCTGGCTAGCACTTGACGATGTGATGCTAGCATAAGTTTTAGAGTGACATTAGGTAGGAATACGGCAGTAGTGTAATGAGGAATGAGTTTTCTGTGGTGTGGTGTGTAAGTCTGGGGTCCAGAGGAAGATTTAATTTAATAGAGATTTAAAGAGCAGCTGCTAATTCTCTTCACACCGCTTCAGAGCGCTGCACGCCATGCTAGCATGCTAGAGATTCCCTTAAGGTTTTCATTCAACTAGAAGAACTCTGCTTGATTTTTTTTTTTTTTTTGGTAAAACTCATGAAACCACTAGATATTTAAAATAAAGATGTGTCTGCCTTCACTGGGGTACTTTCTCATTCTAGCTAAAAGTGTAGCAGGCTACGCTGAAACAAACCAGCTGCTTTTTGTGCTAGCTTTAGCGTGTTGTAGCAGCAGGAGTGTGTTAGTCTCCTGCGGGGCAGGAATGCTAATGGCGTGAGGAGTAAAAGCTGGAGCTCGGCTCGGGTCATAATTGCTTTGCTTTCAAAAGCTGCAGGTTTTACGCAAGAGCCTCTGTTCCTGCTTAAAACCCGTCGAGTCACCTCGCGCTCAGTTAGCACATCACAGGAAGGAACACTCGAGCATGGGAAAGGCAGAGAGGCCTTCTGGGTCGTGTCAGGGCTTGTAGCGACAAGGTTGTTTAACCACGTTTTTGCTCCCAAGGTGACGAGGGTGACAGTGTGTGTTCTGAACACACTCTTCAAGCACATACAGTTACATCTAGCACCTGATTTCACTCTCATGTATGCAGAGGCACTGACATGCTGCTTCAAAAAATGCCAGAATTGTTTAAAAGACATCTTGGCACACATGCAATCAACAAAGCAATTTGTATAAACCACAAAGGCAAGCCAACAGAGAGCACGTTCTCCCAGAGGAAAGTGCTCGGTCCCTGATCGGAGACCAGAAAAGGAGTCTGATTGGTCAGAGAGCGAGTGAACCCTTCCACACACTTATACACGCTCGCGCACATCCTGAACTCTGCATTCCTGAAGTCCTGTGTAAGATATAACATTTACAGGCTTTTGTGTTTTCCCAGAAAGAAATGTTGCAAACATTTGGAGTCGAATCAACATCCCTCCACCTTTCACCCTGGTATTAACGTTATCCAATGAGCGACGAGGTCACTTCAGAATGCTCCATGGCATGTTTTTGTAATGTTCTAACCTGTAGAGCTGGTTTTACCAACACAAATCGAGCCTGGCTTTCTGCTTGTGTGTACTCACTCAACATCCACACTAACGTGCTCGATCATGACATTCTTCACAATGATTCAAACGCCAGGAAACTGAGATTCGTGTCTCGCTGTAATCATTTTTGCGTGAGGTTTGGGACGGGTGTGAACGTACAGCGGCTTTGTGAACCTCCGTCTTTTCACTAGGTAATGAAACGAGGGTGAGGCCTCACAGGCTTTCAGTTTGTACAGTAATGTGTTTCCATTATGCATCATCATCCTGTTTTCAGGAAGTGTTCAAAATAAACCTGGATGGCATTAATGTTTTTACAGAAAAGGGATGAAAGGGATTTTTTTAACGTCTAGCAGGTGCAAAGTGGAATATCTGAACATCAGTTAAGAGTTAGGATGTTTTTCTAGACTATAGGAAAGTTTCTTTGACATCTTGCAGATACAACACGACTTATATCTGGATATTTATTTTAAAAAAGGTTCGATTTTACATAAACCTCTTTTCTTTGTGGATTCAGTTCGTCCAGCACCACGACACGTTATGATATTATCGTTATCGTGTTTATTTCGATGTTTGATGATAAAGGTTTCTTCCCATTTGGACATAATTTGCGGAAACGTAACGTTGTAAACAATAGGAGCGGTGCGTGCTCAGGTCATCTACAGTTCACGTGTTTTCATGGTTTTGCAACAAGCAAATCAGCTCAGCCAAAAATAGACCAGTGAGCATGTAGACCTGGTATCTCTCTTTCCATCAGATGTTCTGCATGCCTGAGAAGCCTAAGGAAAGAACTGAAAGGAAAAATGAAAGAAGCTACACGTTAGCGGTTGTGTGTTTGTGATGGGTGAAGAATGGTGAATGGTGACGCTTCGGTGGGGTGGGGTGGGGTGGGGGATATGAAAATGATTTCAAACCAGTGTTCAAAAAGTCCAAAAGAAGAGTAAAAAAAAGAAAAAACTATTTTAAAAAATAAGGTTTTTCAGACATCAGCATGAATTGTTGAATCGTAGCCGGACTTTAACACGTGTTTTCACGTCATGTCATGCATTTTTCTGGGAGTGTCCTGGATATCATACTTTCTTCTCTAATGGCTACCAACTCTGTTAACTCTCTGTGTGTGTGTGTGTGTGTGTGTGTGTGTGTGTGTGTGTGTGTGTGTGTGTGTGTGTGTGTGTGAATCTGTATTGTGGTTATTTAAATAATGTATAATTTAATATTTTTCCATAGTGACATGATTTAAAATATGGTTTTGTCAGGAAAATAAAAACAAAACAAAAAAATTAACAAACAAACTCAAGTCAGTTCTGTAAGTGTTTTATTGTCATGATTTTTATTGTGTTGTCCTTATTCTAATATAATTATACTCATTTCTGAGTCTAGTGATTCTTCTAGCCCTTTATCTAATTAGATTTTTTGATGTCGTTTCCCCTCAGCAATCATGTCGGCTGCGGATAAGTACCTGTACGTGGACCGCTCGGTGGTGAACAACCCGCTGGCGCAGGCCGACTGGGCCTCCAAGAAGCTGGTGTGGGTGCCGTCGGAGCGGCTGGGCTTCGAGGCCGGCTCGCTCAGGGAGGAGCACGGAGATGAGGTGGTGGTGGAGCTCGCCGACTCGGGCAAGAAGGTCCGCATCAACAAGGACGACATCCAGAAGATGAACCCGCCCAAGTTCAGCAAGGTGGAGGACATGGCCGAGCTCACGTGCCTCAACGAAGCGTCCGTGCTGCACAACCTGAAAGAGAGATACTACTCTGGCCTCATCTACGTAAGTCCATTAGATCCTTAACGTGATCAGGTTAATCAGGTGTGTTAAAGATGAAAAATGCCAAAATAGTCATGGGAATTTAAACATGATGTACAAATGGTTAAACAACACTGCACACTATTTATCCTACATTAGCTAATGTAACACAGACCTAACATGGCCGCCCAATAGCCCGGAGTTTCCCAACTGTTAGATGAGACGTCAGCTTCAGTGAAGAAGAAATGTCTCGGAAGCAAACTTTATTCAGTTTGTAGTTAACTAGCTACATTAGCATTGCTAAAGCTTACAGTTAGAATCATCCCTGAGACTCGCACTTCGCTGCTGTTCAAACTGACTCTCTGAGGATAATGAAAGTCGTCTGTTCAGGCATCGAGACGTCAGGCTCTAAAATGTCCAGTTCTCCACCTCGGTGGGTTGTTGCTCAAGATTTACACTCTGAAATCATTTGTTCAGACAGTTATTTGCGCAGAAAGAGAATGAGGTGTGTGTGTGTGTGTGTGAGCGAGAGAGAGAGAGAGAGAGAGAGATGGATGAAGTTAGTGAGTGTGTGCAGCTGCTGGATGAGATTAGCCGTGGGCCGGATCAGCTCGTGGCTTGCCTGGACTCCATCCAGTCCTGTGTCTCCCTGTGCACTCCCCTAATCACCCATCCCAGAGTGCTTCTCACTGACCACACACACACACACACACACACACACACATAGATAGAGAGAGAGAGAGAGAGAGAAAAGGGAGGTTGTGTTCTCCCTGTTTAGAGTTCAGCAGTAAACAGGAAACTCCAGGGAACAATATATAACAGAGAGGAGGAGAGGAAACATCTCTACAGAGACAGAGAGGGAAAAAAAGGTGTGTGTGTGTGTGTGTGTGTGTGTGTGTGTGTGTGTGAGAGTGAGAGAGAGAGAGAGAGGTTCCAGGCCCTGAACATACCTCTCTCCTGATTGTTAGGCTGTATACAGTGAGATCATGAGATGTTTCAGCTGAGCACTCATTTCAAATGAACACGTCCTGCTCACGGATTCCTCGTCTGTCACCGCTCCGACCCGGTCACCGCACATCCCGGCTCGCCGGAGACATCTGCCTCTGAAGCGCAGAATCGAAAGAATAAAGATAAGAGTGTGAGGAAAAGAGAAAGAGAGTGATGTGCAGCAGCGGACCTTGATCCTTTATTGCGTGCTCTGTAACTGTGAGCTGTTGTTTCATGTGTGTGTACTTTTGCTTGGCCTGAACATTTCCTCCTGCGAGACGCCATCTTAAGCCCCGTCTCATTAGTGCATTCGCTCAACTGATGTCTCAGACACGATCCGTTGACGATCTGGAGCCAACGTACATGACGTAGAAGTCAGTTTAAAGCACTAGGTACAGTCTAGATCCAGGCGGCAGTCTGACCCAGGAGCTTACGAGTAACAGGAAATGACATTAATGCACATGAAAAGAAAAAAGAACTGAATAGAAAATAAATGCATTAAATGAAGGCACTGAACACCGTCAGTGTTGTGTACTTTCAGTGTGCACAGAAAAAAGTCCAGCTACAGCCATTTAAATAAAAGTTTAGCTAACGTTCTGGAGCAGATGTACAACATTACCTCTGAATCATATCACGACAGTCTCAGATATTTCTGTGGTGTGTATCAGGATATATAGAGCCGCTCACAAACTCCCAGCGATTTTTTTATTATTATTTTATTTAATTTTTTTTTGATTGAGGGGAAAAAAAATCTGATTTTATTTAATGTCTATATATATTTAATTATTTAAAATAAGTAAGAAAAATAATTCTGAAAATAAAGAAATATTTAAAAAATTATATATATAATTTTTTTTTTATTATTATTATTTTTATTATTATTATTATTTATTTATTTTATTTTATTATTTTTTTTGTACAGTTTTTCTCCAAAAAGAAAGTGGTTTGTGCCAATTTATCACAACACTGATGTATCGCCCCGCCCTATTTACAGCTTTGATATTTCTAATTAAACGTGTAATTAAATATTAAAAATATTGTGTGTGTGTGTGTGTGTGTGTGTGTGTGTGTGTGCAGACGTACTCCGGGCTGTTCTGCGTGGTGATCAATCCCTACAAGAACCTGCCCATCTACTCAGAGGAGATTGTGGAGATGTACAAGGGGAAGAAGAGGCACGAGATGCCGCCGCACATCTACGCCATCACAGACACGGCGTACAGGAGCATGATGCAGGGTGAGTGTGGGACACACACACACACACACACACACACACACACACACCCCATCCCGACAGGTTCTCGGGATGTTACTCGGGCGAGGCTGGTACTTTTGAAAAGCCTGACAATATCCTGTTTCCTGAGTGTGGGATGAGCACTTCCTGTTAGCGAGGCTCGTGTGCAGCAGATAACAGCTGTGTTGAAACGCAAAGCTGATATACTTCTACTTCTCTTCTCTCCTTCTCTTCCAGACCGCGAGGATCAGTCCATCCTGTGCACGTGAGTGAGACGCCTCAGCACACACAGCCACAGCTTTACTGCAGAAAATGCAGAATACAATACTGTGTGTGTGTGTGTGTGTGTGTGTGTGTGTGTGTGTGTGTGTGTGTGTGTGCAATCAGGGGTGAGTCTGGAGCTGGGAAAACAGAGAACACCAAGAAGGTCATTCAGTATCTGGCCCATGTGGCTTCTTCTCACAAGACCAAGAAAGACCAGGTTAGATCTCTCTCTCTCTCCCCCTCCCTCTCTCTCCCTCTCTCTCTCCCTCCCTCTCTCTCTCTCTCTCTCTCTCTCTCTCTCCCTCTCTCTCTCTCTGCCCATCTATTTCTCTCTATCTCTATCTCCCCTTCTCATATTACCTTCTGCCACTGTCTGTCTGTGTCTTTCTTTCTGTCCCTCTTTTCTGTTTCTGATTTTGTTCTTTCATTCTATTGCTGTTCATCTCCCCATCTAACCATTGTTCGATCTAACTCCCTCTCTCTTTCTGCCTGTCTTTCTGTTTCTCCCGCTCTCTATATATTCCACTGTCCATCCATCTCTCTCTCTCTCTTCTTGTCTCTCTCTCTCTGTCTCTGTCTTTGTTTGTCTGTCCCTCTCTTGCTGTCTTTCTCTCTGTATCATCATCAGATGACCGTGACATTGTGTGTGTTCTGTGTGTTTGTTTAAATGGGTCCAGTATATATGTCACACTATATGAGCACTAAAGATGGAGGACGTGGCTCATTACGTGTGTGTGTGTGTGTGTGTGTGTGTGTGTGTGAGAGAGAGAGAGAGAGAGAGAGAGAGGATGAGATTGCCCCTGAAGATGTTCAGGACTGTACTAAAGCACCTCATCATTCATAAAAGTTACACACACACACACACACACACACACACACACACACACACACTGTTTATCTCAGTAGGACATGTTCCAGAAGCAGCGTCGCTTTTATCTCATTACTGCCTTCTCAGAATGTAGAGAATTTAATGTTGAAAGTATTGAAGCATGAGCTGTTATTAATCTGTTATTAATATTTCAACACTAAACACACTCACAGTTTGCTATCATTAGCTTAGCATTTAAACTCTTTTTTAAAAACACACTGTAGCGAGCTGCACAGTGACGTCTCACAACATGATGTGTTTAGGAGGGAAATTTTTACTTTAAAATAATCGATTTTCTGTCTTAATTGTTTAATGTTCATGAGTCAAAGTTTTCATAATCTTTTAATCCAACAAGTCCATTTTGCTTCACTGTACTGAAGCGTAGACCTGAAGTGTAGAAGTACACAACATCGTGGGGATTACTGAGCTGTTCAGAAGTGGGCGGAGTCTGAGGCGAATGGAGTGGGCGGAGTCTGAGGCGAATGGAGTGGGTGGAGTCTGAGTGCTGATTGGTTAGAAGCTTTCAGGAACATGTCCTACATAAAGATGTCATTTTCAGCCCTGAGCCGGAGTGTGGAGAGACTTCAGCTTCATTCATTCATTCAATTTTTATTCTCAAAGGGGACCTGGTTCTTTTTTAAAACCTCAGAGGTTGTGTGTGTGTGTGTGTGTGTGTGTGTGTGTGTGTATTTGAGTTTGAGTTTTGTTTTTTCTTTCCATCAACAGAGCAGCTCGGTCCTGTCACATGTGAGTTACCCCCATTCTCTTCACCCATCTCTCTCTCTCCTCTCTCTCTCTCTCTCTCCCCCCCTCTCTCTCTTTCTCTCAGTCTGTCTCTGTCTCTCTCGGCTGGCGTGCGCTGTGTAGCGGGGCTGTAGCTGGTCACACGTCCCGGGTGTCAATGCGGAAAGAAAAGGCACCATTCAGACAGATGAGCTTTAGGATTAAGGGACTGTATGTTGTGAAAGATGCCAGTTATTGACTTGACGCACACTCTATAAGTAGGGGTGCCAAAACATATCACAATGCTCATGTGGTTTTTTTTTTTTTTTTTGTTCTTGGTTTTTTTTGGTAATCATCAACGAAAAAACGTTGACGTTCTCACTAACTCCATCACGATCCGTGCTGCTCACACACTGTTCACACTAATGTTCCAGCCTCACTCCAGTTTACTAATCAAGCACGCTGACTTCACCAAACACACACACACTCTCACTGACCTGCCACTCAGAGTAACCAGGACACACGGAGAACCCGCGTAATCCGCTAACGTCCAATCAGCTGCCTGTCGCTATGTAAGGGAAAAATAAAACACTGCATGTGTGGTGCTGATGGAGGAAAATAACCAGCGACGTGGAGGTGTGATGAAGCGGAGACATGCTGATGATTTTCCAAGAACAGCACCACACGCGCATAACGTGTTTTACTCCGCGGCTGTTCGCCATTGGCTCCTCACACAGCTACGCAGAAACCTGGAAAAATCCGGTCTGTCTGAATGGTTTCCATCTTTGTTTGTTGTCAGTGTGTGGGTTCGAGTTTGGGTTCTTCCAGTGTGCTGTGTCTGATATGTGGGGTGTGTGGGGTGTGGGTGTGTGTGTGTGGGGTGTGTGTTTTTGCTTTGCCTTCGTGTCTGTGTGAGTGTGCGTGAGTGAGTGTGTTTGTGTGTTTGCTCTGCATTTGTGTCTGCGTGAGTGTGTGTGTGTTTGCTCTGCATTTGTGTGTGTGTGTGTGTTGTGGTTTGGCTATTAAGGAACAGAAATGAAGAGGAACTTGGTGAACACATTATAGTTCTAATGTAATAAACTCAACAAAATGAAGTGTTGTGTTGTTGACACGTGAGCGGTGTGTATCTGTAGCCGGTTATTTGAACACAGAACACACTTTTAGTTCGCCGGCATTAATTCCTCTGAAGTGCACTGTAGAGATCTGCGCAGCGATGTCTCCGGCACACGGCGTGCTTTGGATGTTTGGAGGTTTTTTTAAAAAAACCTCAGGATTAAACTCTTGCATGTGTGTATATCTCATATATAATATATGTTTAATTATAGTTACACGTAGTGTGAGGAAGGAAATGAATCCGTCTTATACACAACGCACTGTGACCCGTCAGTTAGGCTTTGATCTGTGGTAACTAATCAGTAACTAATCAGTAATAAGCTCATTCACAGGAACTTGTACATAAACATGACCTGATTAAAGAAGTCTGCGTGCTGAGTCTTAATTTAATCTTCTCGGTAACATAACAAGCCGGAAAGAGGGGAAAAAGAGCGGATGGTGAAGGAACAACTTCATACAACAGTTCGTTCCAGTCCACTAATTAGATTGGACGAGCCGTGTTCTGAGAGTGCTGATGTCAGTGTTCGCTGTATAAATATCCCATTCCAGCAGCGGTTCGTTACACTGATCATGGTGCTGTAGCACGGCTGTAATTACCTGCAGCCTCGGGCCTACAGCCGGATCACAGCCGTGCTGAGCTTCTGTACAGCAGCACTCCAGCTCGTGTCATATTAGTATAAATAATTATAGCCGCCATAACGGGAGTGAGAACAACTTGTTTCGTGACGTTCCACATCCACAATGTAATGTAATGTAAAGTAATGTGATGTACGACATTTCATTCTTTCGGTCCTTTTTGTTAAGTGTTGATAGATTGCTGTAGCGTAAGAGGAATAAAACACTTGGGGACATGCTGTTATAGGAAAATCATCAACCTGGGTGTGGAAACAGTAACTGTGCTTTGTGTCAGGCTGCACGACACCATCGTGTGTTTCATTCCTCACATAAAGCTGCCGTTAGGATATTAAAATAAAATGGCGGCCCTCGCTCTGAGAACGCCGCGGTACACAGTCCAGACCTGGGCGACTCTCTGTAAATAACCAGAGAGCTTTTAGAGCTTTGGTAGCGTTCGCGCCGTGTAACAGAAAACGTGCGATTGATGGATATATTTATGAGCAGAAATCACGTGTGAGCAGCATGAGGTCGCGCGAGCTGCGTTTAACAGACGTCTCGTGTCCCAGCACCGAGGGGAAAATCAGCCTGATTACCTTCGGACTTCCTCCACACGAATCATTTACCAGCTTGGAGCAGCGAGCGCTGATAACCACTGCCACCTTAAACACTCCTGACTGACTTTTTTTTTTTTTTTTTTTTAAAAGCGTTTCCCATCATGAGAAAACCCAGACAGCTCGTTCACAAGGACTACTGACCTCTGAACCTGAAGCTGCGCTTGTACAGTGGAGCTCGAGCCTTCAGTAACTGTCCTCGCTTCAATAACGTCCAGTCTGAGAGTGTGTGTTACACTCTTCTATGCAGCAAACTAATTATTTTTTATATCAAATCAGTTACATAATAATTTTTAGATCTGATCTAACCTGTGAGATTTCTGAAATAATTCCAGTAGTGTTTTTAAAATAAAAAACAAGATTTTTATCAGATTTTTTTGTAATTATCTTTATATAATTGCAAATTATTTGATTTATTTATTTTTTTTGTTTATTAAAGTAAACTTAAAAACTACAAGACTGTTTTTTTGTCATTTTAATTTAATTACAATATATATTTTTTATATTTATTTTTTTTAAAAAAAGATGATTAGAAGTGTGAGGCAGGTGTTACACACATTATCCTCACAAATGTGGCAAAAAAAAACAAAAAAACATTAGCAGTCTAATCGTAACAGGAGCGCTAGGATCCTTGCGTTATTTTGAAGTCTCCATACTAGCAATATTGTACGTCTCCGATATTGTGACGTATATCACACGGCCGGTTATCTTCAGAGATACAGGAGGAAGCGCTGAGAAGTTTTAACGGTTGTTGTTGGTGCTCCAGTCGTTAAGTGTTTAGGAGTAGATAACGTGTTTGGGCTGTTCGTGTTGCCGTAACAACGAGCGCTGTTCACGCTCGTGCTTTCAGAAGGTATCGGAATATGCCAGTAGATGCAGTAGCCCTTATCATACGTCACAGCCGAGGAAAAGCACCTGGGTTTTATCTCAGTAGGTATATAATCCGATTATTTGCTGCATGTATACCATTAATCTGATATCTGTGATTTGTCTCCATCTGCATGCGCACTAACGTAACCGAATAGAGAACGCATTAAAACTGAGTCCACACTGTTAGATTCTTCATGTTCCTAATACAGCAGAGACACTCGGGGTGCGTCAGGTGGCTCGAATGTCATCTAATTATTGCCTGGTTCCTGTAAATCTGGAGTTTTCACGTTATCAGATTACTTAATCCCATGTAAATGACAGCAATGAGTTTGTTGCAGTTCTCATACTTTGCCAGGCGTCTATAAGAGTTTAAGAATGTGTTGTATAATGATGGTATCGTGATATTTTTTGAGGCTCTGATCAGGTTTGAGCTTGCTGGGAGGACCTGAATGTACGCTAATGTCGGATGGGTTAGGTGCTCCAGCTGTGCATGAGGTCATGGGTTTCTCTGAGGTGATGGGTTTCTTGTGTTTGGGTTATCACTTCACTGGGATCTGCTTTGTGTGTGTGTTTGTGTGAGTGTGTGTGCTGCAGTGTGTGTATTTGCGCTTTTCCTACGCTAATCGTAGCCAGTCAATGAGATGCTAAGCCACGGTGAGTCCTGCAGATTCCTCCACCACTCTGCTGTCTGTCAGGTTTGGGATGTGGGTGTATCAGTGCCTTATATTATCACCATGCTGAGAGTGTGTGTATTGGCTGTGTGTGTGTGTGCGTGTGTGTGTGTGTGTGACCTCTAGGGGGAGCTGGAGAAGCAGCTACTGCAGGCTAACCCTATCCTCGAGGCCTTCGGAAACGCCAAAACGGTCAAGAACGACAACTCGTCGAGATTCGTAAGAGCCTCACTGACGTGCTACACGTGGCTGTGTTTTAGTTTGTTCTTTTATCTGAAGAAGCATGTTCCTTGTCCGACAGGGTAAATTCATCAGAATCAACTTTGACGTTAACGGTTACATCGTTGGTGCCAACATCGAGACCTGTATCCTTTCACCCTCCACCCACTCCCCCAGCTTTTTTTTCCCCTGTTCCTAGCGAGGGAAAGCTAGCCTAGCATGCGTAACCTAAACTGTGCGTATTAAAATATTAGGCCACACCCACTCACAGTTTAAAAATAAAATGCTGCTCAAGCAACGGAAGACCAGTTTTTTTAATTGTTTGTTTGTTTATTTATTTATTAAAGAAGAACATTCTTTTGATGCCTACAGCTGAGTGCAAAAGTTTGCACACCCTTACTTCGTATGAATCCGTCAGCAGCCGTCTGAATAAACTATAGTTGTGTCTCAGATGACGTACTTAAGTGTCACTCTAAATGATTTTTGTTGACTCTTGAACAAGTAATCTCGGTGAAGTCTCTCCAGATGTGTCCCCAAATAGCTGTTATGAAATTGCTAATATTTAGCATATCGACATGTTTCAGTTCAGACCTGCCCCCTAGTGGACATCTCTGTGAAAGCATCAGATAAATGAAAGGTGATGAGGGTGACAGTGTAAGCGATGCTGCTTAAGTTGAGTATATCACAGATCTTCAAACGCTCTGCAGCGTTCCTCTCCCGTCACTCCTTAACCAGCGCCCTCTCAGACCTGCTGGAGAAATCTCGCGCCATCCGCCAGGCCAGAGAGGAGAGAACCTTCCACGTTTTCTACTACATGCTCACCGGCGCTGGAGACAAAATACGCAGTGAGTTCACTTTTCGTATGAGAGCAGATCCTGAAGTGTTTTATTCCTCTCATACCACATCATTTTGTCAGCCATAACATTTTTTATCTATTAAACAATGACATCATACTTTTTTTTATCCATTTATATTTACAGGGCTTTAATGATATAATTCAAAAGTTGAACTGTTAAACAAATGCAAACCTGGATCCTGCAGAATTACTTTACTTATTAACTGTGTTACGAATACACACACACACACACACACACACACACACACACACACACACACACAGACATTCCGTGTGCCATTTTTTTATTTGAAACGAGCCACCAGTAAATGTTTTTTATTCTCAGAGACCTCTATTATCTCAGATTTGATACATCTTTTTTTTCATATCTCATCTCTGTGTGTGTGTGTGTGTGTGTGTGTGTGTGTGTGTGTGTGTGTGTGTGTGTAGATGAACTATGTCTGGAGAGCTACAACAAGTATCGCTTCCTGTCCAACGGAAACGTGACCATCCCTGGACAGCAGGACAAAGACATGTTCGTTGAGACCATGGAGGCCATGCGCATCATGGGCATCCCCGAAGACGAGCAGATCGGTGAGAGAGGATATCTCACACTCACACACACACACACACACACACACACACACACACACACACACAGAGAGAGAGAGTAAGGTGTGTTACATACATTGTCACATTCTCCATACTAACTGTGTGTGTGTGTGTGTGTGTGTGTGTGTGTGTGTTGCAGGTCTGCTGCGAGTCGTCTCCTCTGTTCTGCAGCTGGGGAACATCAGCTTTAAGAAGGAGCGTCACTCAGACCAAGCCTCCATGCCTGATGACACAGGTGAGATATCCCAGCATTCCCTTTAGCGTGGGCGTGGCCTAATATTCAAATGGATCTTTTGTGTGACTCCCAGTTTATGCAGGATTTACATGAGATTAGCCCCGCCCACTTTAGTTAATTTCTTGCCTTACAAATCAGGTTTTTAAAAACCATTTAATCCATTTACGTGTCTCCATTGTGATCTTGGCCTTTTTGTCCTGACTTTGTTAATGCTAACTCTCTCCTCGCTCTTTTTTTTACCTCCAGCGGCACAGAAGGTGTGCCACCTGATGGGCATGAACGTGACGGACTTTACCCGCGCCATCCTGAGCCCCCGCATCAAGGTGGGTCGTGACTATGTGCAGAAGGCGCAGACGCAGGAGCAGGCCGAGTTCGCCGTGGAGGCTCTGGCCAAAGCCACGTACGAGAGGATGTTCCGCTGGCTCGTCATGCGCATCAACAAAGCCCTGGACAAGACCAAGCGCCAGGGAGCGTCCTTCATCGGCATCCTGGACATCGCCGGCTTCGAGATCTTCGAGGTACTGAAGAGGATTCGGCATTTGTTCCAGCGTATTGATGTTGTGAAAGCGTGATGGTCGGTTATGAACAATTCTTGTCTTTTCAGCTGAACTCGTTCGAGCAGCTGTGCATCAACTACACCAACGAGAAGCTGCAGCAGCTCTTCAACCACACCATGTTCATCCTGGAGCAGGAGGAGTACCAGCGCGAGGGCATCGAGTGGAGCTTCATCGACTTCGGCCTCGACCTGCAGCCCTGCATTGACCTCATCGAGAAGCCTGTAAGCCTGAAACCCAAACCCCAAACCCTGTTTAGATCCAGTGTCCATCTCGGACGGCTAGAGACGGCTAGACGCTCACGTCTGGCAGCGTTTCGTTCACCACTTCGGATTGCATGCTGTGACTAGAAAACAATCCAAGATCACTTCAGAGCCAGTTGTTAGGAAAACTGTAAACATACCAATCCAACACAGTCATCACAGTACAACACACACACTGGCGACTGAAGGTCATGTTTCATTTAAAACCCGTTTTTCCCCACAATTTAGTCCCTTAAAATCCCCCGAGTCATTAGTTCATTAGATCGACCAATCAGGGACGAAGAGGAAGTTAGGATGTTCTTTATATTTATTAATAATATTTATATATTCATTATTTTTGTGTGATTGTCGCGTTAACATTAACGTTGCATGAGGCTCATTAATTCTTTGAACCCTCGGTGTTCTCCATGCTCGGGTGATTTTTGTGATTTTTTGTTTACAAGAATGTTTTCAGTAAAGTTTTTGTTTTGTTTTGTTTGCTTTTCCTTTTGTGAACGTTAAGTATTAACTCCAACTCACGCAGACTAATACGTGTGAAGCATGTTGAAAAGGTTACTAATTCCAAAAAGACATCTTAGCGAATGATTTTTCTTGTTAATTTAAAAAGTGTAAAATAGTCTTGTTATATTCTAAACACTGATTTCTAGAAACAGCCAAAAATAATCTGCCAGTGATGTCAGAAAATGGCTGAATAATCTACTGTTTGATTTATAATAGTCTCATAAGATTGCTGAGAGATCACGATTTGTGGTGTTGAAAAGGTTCCTGAGGTAGAAATGAGCCTGGAGTGAAGGAAATGGCAGCTCAGCAGGTTATAATGCCTTATAATGCGCACACACACACACACACACGTGAAGAAGTGCAGGAGAGCAGCTCAGGAAGACAGGTTTGGGGAGATGATGGCGCTCGGATGAAAGAGTAGCTCTGCGTTTGAGTCTTGCCCGTGTCCTGACTGTGTGTTTCCTGCCTCGGGGTTCTGCAGGCGAGTCCTCCGGGTATCTTGGCCCTGCTGGATGAGGAGTGCTGGTTCCCCAAAGCCACAGATAAGAGCTTTGTGGAGAAGGTTCTGCAGGAGCAGGGCACACACCCCAAATTCTTCAAACCCAAGAAACTGAAGGACGAGGCTGATTTCTGCGTCATCCACTACGCCGGCAAGGTAAACGCCGCACGGACACGATAAAGCGTCTGAGCAGGTCTCCTGCTTTCTTGTTAAACGGTGTAAAATATAATGTCTCTCTGTCCATCTCTCTCTGGCTCTCTCAGGTGGACTACAAGGCTGATGAGTGGCTGATGAAGAACATGGACCCTCTGAACGATAACGTGGCCTCGCTGCTCAACCAGTCCACTGATAAGTTTGTGTCTGAGCTGTGGAAGGACGGTGAGTGGAGCTGAGGAATAAAACTAAAGCCTTTAAAGTGCAGCCAGACGGGACTTCTGTTCCTCCTGCGTGTTAGAAGAAAGCTCTGTTTTTGGGGAAAGTTCATCAGATCTTTGAGAGGCTGTAGTTTATTTTTGCTTTCCTGTGGGACTGTGTTGCAGGAGGACCACCACTGCTTTTGGTTTTTATTTCCCATGTTGACTTTTCTCATTTCTCTTCGTTTTCTGCTGTTCCTCTGTCCATCCCTTGTTCTCACTTCTCTCCCGCTCCTCTACATCTCTCCTTCTGTTCATCCTCGTCTCATCTTTTTGTTTTCTCTCGGTTGCTTCTCTCGATCTCTTTCCGTTGCGTCGGCTCTCAGAGGTGCCGAGTTGTCAGAGAGCTTATTTTTATCAGCGTTTTCCTTTCCTCCATTCGGAGTCAGGTGACATCTTTCTGTTTGCTTTCGTTTTGAACTGGTCTTTCTCCATCCCGCACTTTTGTTCTTCTTTCTCTTTATGTCCTGATCCTGCTGCCTGTGGAGGTATTTCCTATCAAAAACCATTGCATGTGAACTCCGGTCGTTTTACGAGTCCATGCAAATCCGTGACCGGTTTATTTATTTATCTTTTGTAAACCTGTTCGCTGGTCTGTAAACGTTCGTGTGATTTGCTTGACGTGTACAGAGAAGATTCTGTGCCTGATAGAAAAGCAAGTGATGAGAGCGAGGCACGTCGAAAAGCGCCGCCTTCACTGCGTTGCTCTCGAGCCGCTGGATCTCATCAGTGAAAAACGATCAGCGGGAGATTGCTAAAGAATTAAACGTTAGCTGCTGCCGCGTTGCATTTCACGCTCGTCAGTGCGCTGCAGGCGTGACACTCCGAAACGCAGTCACGAAACATCACGTCCGATTACGAACGTGAGATTTACGACGTCACACTTTCTCTGATGCGTTGATGTATAATTCCTTTTGACAGTAGATACCTTCCAGTGTGTGTGTGTGTGTGTGTGTGTGTGTGTGTGTGTGTGTGTGTGTGAGAGAGAGAGACTGTTCCTCAGCCTGCGCTCATCTTTCTTCCTCTCTCCCTCTTTGTGTAATAGCGTGGTTGGGGCTCCCCTGCTCTTGGTCTTGGGTACTGCAGAGATGGGTATATAAACTGCATGGGTTTGCTTCTGTTTGCACTCACACACAGATCAGCACAGTACACACACACACACACACACACACACACACACTACACTGAGGAGCTTGATTAATCATTTTTAGCGTTTTAGGATTATACTCGCACACATGGTCATGATATTTTTTAATTTAGGTCTGTACACACTGGGGATTGCACAACTGGTTCTTTTTTTGTATTTTTTTTTTTTTTTGTTCGTTCTAACTAGTTGACCTGTAGTTTTATAAAATAATCAGCTACTCGTCAGTGTTTTGTACAAATTACATTTCCAGCTTGAATCCTCCTTTAATCGACACTGTTAACTGTTAAAAAAAATAATGAATCTGTGCATAATATTACCCGATTTAAGGATGTATCAGTTCTTAAATTGCACTTGCGTGGACGAGCTGGAGGTGAAAAGGTGAAATCTTTGTGTGTGCGCGCAGCATGGAAGCTCGTGTCCATCAGCAAAGCCCCTGTTATACCTCAGTGAGCAATCTTCAGTGGATGAAGGATGCTATGTTTATACGTTTTCTGGGGTGGGGTTTCTGGCATGTTTAACTCCGACCTCAGCGACTTCCTAAAAGCTAGCCGAGTCGGGCTGCATAGTGACGCAGTCTACGGCTCTGAAAGTGCTCGTACATACTCTGCCTCAGTGCAGGGATTTGATTTACATTTCATTTCAATTTATTTTGAAGGACAACAAACATAACTGTGGGAGGAATTCCTTCAAGAGCAGGAGGGAGTTTGATTAAAAAAAATAATAATACGAATACGTATTAAAAAAAATAATAATACGGTGTAATACGAAGTGATAGCAAAATGTTAACAGTCCATTAAAGATAAAGAAAATTTAAAAAAAGACTTTTTCCAGACTAGAAACATATATTTAGCTGCTACATATATTTAACATATATTTAACAGCATTGACTAGTGAATGTATGCAATCCATAGTGTGTACACACACACACACACACACACACACACACACACACACACTGCATGGTTTTGACACTACTTCATATAGTGATATATGATTATCATTATATTATTGAGATTTGTATTTCAGTGATTAATAGCACACACACACACACACACACACACACACACACACACTGCACTGAATTGGGTCCATCTTCCCCGTGTGTGTTTCCCTTCACTTCACTGGCATTGTGTGATTTTTAAATTTTTTTCCCCTCATGTTTCCTGCCTCCTCACTCCCACTCGCCCTCATCTCACCGTGTGGTTGTGTGCTTCATCACCACTGCTCATGTGTTCTTGTTGTTGTTTATTAGCACTACAGGATTGTGGGTAAACGTGTGCTGCTCGTGGCTTCATCCGTAAAGAAGCTACATCACTGATGTGGTGTTCATTATCATTTCTCATGTCTCTCCCTCAGTGGACCGGATTGTGGGCTTGGACAAGGTGGCGGGAATGTCGGAGCTGCCCGGAGCGTTTAAGACCCGTAAGGGAATGTTCCGGACGGTGGGTCAGCTCTACAAGGAGCAGCTGTCCAAGTTGATGGCCACGCTGAGGAACACCAACCCCAACTTTGTGCGATGCATCATCCCAAACCACGAGAAGAAGGTACCAGAAACCACATGCCCCGCCCCCATGGCACATAGACAGTATTAAATATTCCTATTCATTTCTGTATAATAATAACCATCTCTCTCTCTCTCTCTCTCTCTCGCTCTGTCTCTCTCTCTCTCTCTCTCTGTCTCTCAGGCAGGTAAATTGGACCCTCACCTGGTTCTGGACCAGCTCAGGTGTAACGGTGTGTTGGAGGGGATCCGTATCTGCAGACAGGGCTTCCCCAACCGCATCGTTTTCCAGGAGTTCAGACAGAGGTGCGTACACCGGAACCCACCGTGGGGAAACGGCGCTGTGTGTTTCTCGCCTGCTCAGTCATAGAGCTGAGGTGGATTTCTGCTTTCTGCCCCTTAGGTACGAGATCCTCACTCCTAACGCCATCCCCAAGGGCTTCATGGACGGAAAACAGGCCTGTGTGCTGATGGTAAGAGTTTACGCACTTTCATTATATATTTATGAGGTGCTAGATGTGTTTTCGCAATGTTCTGTGGCTTATACAACAGACAAGAGTGTGTTATCATTTTTGCGTTGTTGTACGCTCATATGGTCGTGTTATTACGGTAGACAGGCTGTTCCAGTAATTACAGTGAACGTATTGGAAGATGTACTGCTGTCGACTTGCAGCTAATGCTACGCTGAAACTCGCATGGGACAAACAAAACCTGTGCTTATAAAGTTAATAACAAAGTGTAAGCTTTTAAAAGCTTTTAAAAGTTTAAAATTCCTGTATAAGGACGTCTTAGTGTAGACGCACTTAAAAATCAATATTTTCCACTGATGAGATAAACAGTAAGCCATAATACACTAGTAGTGTGTGTGTGCTGAAGGCAGTACAGACTATCTGGAAGATGTCTGCTGCATTAAAGCTGCTTGTACAAAGCTGGATATAATCTATTTTTTCTCTTGGCTGACAGAATTTTAACTTCTTTTTCAGTAAATTCAGCAAACATTACATTTTTCTTCTGCTCACCCGCTCACTCTCTCTCTCTCTCTCTCTCTCTCTCTCTCTCTCTTCCTGTGTCAGATCAGAGCTCTGGAACTGGACCCGAACCTGTACCGAATCGGACAGAGCAAGGTGTTCTTCCGGGCCGGAGTCCTGGCGCACCTGGAGGAGGAGCGTGATATGAAGATCACAGACGTCATCATCAGCTTCCAGGCCTGGTGCCGTGGCTACGTCGCCCGAAAGTGAGTGTCGAGACGTGCAACAGAACTGAAAGTCACCTAGGACTTGTTCTGAAAATCTGTTTTTTTCTCTATTAATAAATAATATATGAATAGCCAACAGAGGAAATCACACAAGCACCTACACTCTTACCGTCATATCACACTAATATGCAAGGACCTTCTCTAACGCTGTGTGTGTGTGTGTGTGTGTGTGTGTGTGTGTGTGTGTGTGTGTGTGTGTTCTACCATCAGGGCGTTTGCTAAGAGGCAGCAGCAGCTGACAGCCATGAGAGTGATCCAGAGGAACTGCGCTGCTTACCTCAAGCTCAGGAACTGGCAGTGGTGGAGACTCTTCACTAAGGTGAAGCCTCATACACTGTTTATATGATGATCTAATTAAGATGCCCTTGTGTGTGAGTGGTTGTGATTGTGGAGGTTTCTGTAACCTGCTCTTCTTTGTGCTGTAGGTGAAGCCTCTGCTCCAGGTGAGCCGGCAGGAGGAGGAGATGCAGGCCAAAGACGAGGAGCTCAACAAAGTCCGTGAGAAACAGGTGCATGCTGAGAAACAGCTGGAGGAGATGGAAGGCAAATACCAGCAGGTAGCAGACACACACAACACACACACAACACACACACACACCACTGCTGATGTTCTCTCACACTGTTGCATCCCTCTGACCCATGGTTCTGTCTCTGTGTGGTTCCTGTGCTCAGCTGAATTCGGAGAAGCTGGCTCTACAGGAGCAGCTGCAGGCTGAGATGGACCTATGCGCCGAGGCGGACGAGATGAGGAACCGGCTGGTGGCGAAGAAACAGGAGCTGGAGGAGATCCTGCATGACCTGGAGGCTCGAGTGGAGGAGGAGGAAGAGAGAGCCAATCAGCTTCAGACAGAGAAGAAGAAGATGCAGCAGAACATCACGGTAAAGTATCACAGTGTTTCCCATACCTCAAACCAAACCATCATAAACGAAGCCTCTCTTCACTGATCAGCAGCAGTTCATTTCCGTAAACATCCAGTGACTGGCTGAACAAGATGAGAACATTCATGAGATGTTCCTGTTGTCCAATAGGATCTGGAGCAGCAGTTGGATGAGGAGGAGGCTGCTCGGCAGAAGCTGCAGCTGGAGCGCGTCACTCTGGAGGCCAAACTGAAGAAGGTGGAGGAGGACGTCATGGTGCTGGACGATCAGAACAACAAACTGAACAAGGTCAGTCAGATCATAGACTTGGGGGGGGTGTTTATTCCTTTTACACATCATAAATGAAAACATTTTTGACTAATTAGTGAACGTCATACTTTTTACCCAGTTATTTACAGTAGTTACATTTAATGTTGTGTTGGTTTAACAGGAGAAGAAGCTGATGGAGGAGAGAATCAGTGAGTTCACCACCAACCTGGCCGAGGAGGAGGAGAAATCCAAGAGCCTGCAGAAGCTGAAGAACAAACACGAGGCCATGATCACAGACCT
>CM074973.1:2707974-2724053 GCA_037577455.1 Pangasius macronema
CGGGCAAAGAGACAGGCTCAGCAGGAGAGAGACGAGCTGCAGGATGAGATAAACAACCAGAACAGCAAGAAGTAAGTGTATATATATATATATACACACACACACACACACACACACACACACACACAGACAACGTATAAAGTGTACGTGTGCGAATGCGTACACAATGGAATTTGAGCAGAAGTGAAATGTTGTCGATAAAACTTTTGTTTTGAATCTATCACTCAGAAATGTGTTATGATCTTTTACACTTCTCTATTTTTTGAAATTTCTATCTGAAGGTCTGAGTCCGTGTGAGAAGTGTGACAGGAACCCTACTTGATGTGTTGTGTACGGTGTGATTTGTTAATCTCTCTCTCTCTCTCTCTCTCTCTCTCTCTCTCTCTCTCTCTCTGTATCTCAGCGCTTTGACAGTGGAAGAGAAGCGACGGCTGGAGGCTCGCATCGCTCAGCTGGAGGAGGAGCTCGAGGAGGAACAGAACAACACCGAGCTGGTCAACGATCGCCTCAAGAGAGCTGTGCTGCAGGTGAACCACTGTTTCACAGCTTCTCGCCCATCGCCTGCTCAGATCTGAGAATTAGGAGCTCGGAGTGTTCATCTAAAGACAACCTGGCAGCCATTTTGTCTGTTTAAAAAATGATACTTGTTCTTGTAGAGGCTTGTCTGAGTTGTTATCTTTAGTTTGAGCCATTACTTCCCCACAACCTCAATTCATCTCAGTCACTCGCTCTCCCTCTCACTTCTTCTCTCTCAGACGGACCAGATCACTGTGGAGCTGACGGCCGAGCGCAGCACCGGCCAGCGCCTGGAGGGGGCGCGCTCACAGCTGGAGCGCCAGAACAAGGAGATGAAGCTGAAGCTGAACGAGCTGGAAGGAGCGGTGAAGAGCAAGTACAAGGCCTCCATCACCGCCCTGGAGGCCAAAATCGCACAGCTTGAAGAACAGCTGGATATTGAGACCAGGTCAGATCACATGACCAACGACTCTCCTAGTGACTGAGCGCTAGCTGTGGCTAATATTTTTTGTACTTTGTAATGGACATGTGCGCATAATGGTTGGTGTGTGTGTGTGTAGAGAGAGGCAGGGAGCCACCAAACTGGTGCGTCGTTCAGAGAAGAAGCTGAAGGAAGTCATTCTGCAGGTGGATGATGAGAGACGCAACGCTGACCAGTACAAAGACCAGGTCAGACCCTGTGCATATCACACACTTCACACCTCGAGTATCTTATCAGTGCGTTATTCATAGGGTGAGAATTATCAGTGATTTCACTGAGAGAAAATTGGATTGAATAAGGAGTGGATCTATGGCTCACGAGCACTGATTCATCCTGTGCGTGTCCCGCTGCAGGTGGAGAAGCTGAACAGCCGTATGAAGCAGCTGAAGAGGCAGCTGGAGGAGGCCGAGGAGGAGGCGCAGAGAGCCAAAGCCAACCTCAGGAAACTGCAGAGAGAGCTGGAGGACGCTACCGAGTCGGCCAGCGCCATGAACCGCGAGGTCTCCTCACTCAAGAGCAAGCTCAGGTAATGCTTCATCTCAAACCACAGGTCACGCTCTTCATCTCGCACCTTGCTCACGTAGACCATGCAGCCCAGACACTGGCTGTGTCTCAAACGCTACAAATGATTAGAATTTTATTAAAGTATCTTCACAATGATGATTACTGCAGGTCTAGTCTCATTTTTAATACTTACCATTTAGGCCATTCCTGTTAAGCGGTGTTCTGTATGAGTGAGCTAACTGTGTGTGTGTGTGTGTGTGTGTGTGTGTGTGTGTGTGGTTGTAGACGTGGAGATCTACCCTTCACCATGCGCCGTATCGTCAGCCGCGGAGGCGTTGAAAGCGACGAAGAGCCTGAAGCCAAGGGTGAAACTCCCGAACCCAAACCAGAGTGAACAAAAGAGAACAGTACCACCTGCTGGCTGTAGTACTGAACTGCAGCACTCTTTCTTTCACACACACATACACACGTACATATAATATACTAGACCACACTGTCTACTGGGATTCATTCGGATTAATTTGTTAGTGCCATAACACACACACACACACACACACACACACACTGTAACTCTGACAATCAGTACTCCAGAGCATAGTCACTCATTTGAGGACCAAATGATTTTTTTTTTTTTTTTTTGCGTGTATTCACCAGGATTTTGAAGACGGGGACAATATTTTTGTAAGGAGCCGTTCCTCTTCTTCTCTTAGGCTTGTGTCTCGATCTATTTTTCTAATTGAAATCACAGGAGCGAAGAAGCTTTGAATAAGACAAGTGAAGAAAAAAAATAAACTGTTGGAAGGGCATCTAAAAAAAAAAAAACCTAGGCCTATAACCTATAGAAATGTATTTTATTCTGAAGTTTTTATAACGGTGTAAGGATGAAAGTATACGACTCGTTTATGATAACTGCTGCATCCCCCCCCCTCTCTCTCTCCCTCTCTCTCTCTCACCTAAACGGTGTATCTACACACACTTTGATGATCTTCCATGTAACTCCTGCTTTAACTCGAACGAGCACCGAGAATGTTAGAGATGTGCACTGTAATAAACGCACCACGGATGGCAATAAGAGTATACACGTCTCTGCACTGAGCAATATAGTGATTCTAATAAACACCACTAAAGGAACGAGGCAGAGGAGGAACACACACTCGCTCATAGATAAGCCACTGTGCACTATAAGCCTTAAAGTCACATATACGTTGTACTACTCGGACTTCTCCTCATCGCTGATGTGTGTGTGATTTCCTACACAAGTGCAGGGTGAAACTGGGGTGGAGGGCAGATTAGTCTTTCTCGGCACACTGTGTTCACTCCCCGAGCACTTGCTTCGTTTTTTTTTTTGTTGTTGTTGTTTTGTTTTTTTTTTTACGGTTATGTCAACATGGTGTAGTTCATAACGTTTATGCTCATGGTGTAGCGACATGCCCGGCTTCAGCTTACTGGCTCACACTGCTGGGAAGTGAGAGGAATTTATTATTACCGTTGTTGACTTATGAATAGCTAATAAGGCTCTTGCTCTTGATATAAGGAAATGATTAAAAAAAGAAAAGTGCTAATTTTGTATTTCTTTCCCTGCAACTCCTAATGATCTCCAGAGACTTGAGTTGTAAAACTGTTGGTATTATGCAAATAAACATGGCTTTCTAAAAGGCTAAAAGGCTTCTTTATTTCTCAACGTTCGAGTGTTGTGTGGGAAAATGTCCAGTACAAATTGTTCACATAAAGGCAGAGAGAAGCTCGGGCTCGTGCTCTCCTGTGACTTTGAATGACCTTCAGTCTGTTTCGTGTCGTGAGCACTAGCGCACGATGCTGTGGAAGTGTTTTGTTTCTTAATGATGGGAAAAGGAAAGGATCTGGACCTCCAGCCTGCCTCTCACTGCACATTAAAAAGAATAGTGTTTTTTTTTATATATCTATGGATATATAAAAGGTCCTTCTATAAATAAACACTATATTAGATGAAATGGTCCATTTAGACTTGATGTCTTGACTGATCTGGAAGATGGCCGACGTGGCTGCAGGTCCACATCTGAAGCCTTCTAGCTGGAATTACAGCCTGCAGACACACTTGCTCTTTGCACAGCCATTTTGATGGTTTACACTGGGGTTTATACTTATGCTACAGTGAATAATAATAATAGTAATTATAATAAAGAAGTTAAAGCACCTCTTTGTTCTGTGAGGACCTGTGGGTGGATTCGGACCTGCAGCCGTCACTCTCTAAACTACACAGATTTCCCATCACTGAATAATTACTGAATATTGTGCGTTAACCCTTTAATGGAAAACATGAAAAGACATAATAAAATTAAATTGTTGCTCAGATATTTATTTTCAGCTTGACAGTTTGCATTTCAGGGTGTGTGGACATGCCCTGATCAGCCATAACATTAAAACCACGGACAGGTGAAGTGACTAACACTGATGATCTTGTTACAATGGCACCTGTCCAGGGGTGGGATATTAGACAGCAAGTGAACAGTAAGTTCTCGAAGTTGATGTGTTGGAAGCAGGAAAAATGGGCAAGAGTAAGGATCTGAGCCACTTTGACAAGGGCCAAATCGTGATGGCTAGACGACTAGATTAGAGCATCTCCAAAAGAGCAGGTCTTGTGGGGTGTTCCTGGTATGCGGTGGTTAGTACCTAGCAAAAGTAGTCCAAGGAAGAACAACCGACGAACCGGCGACAGGGTCATGGCACCCAAGGCTCATAGATGTGCATGGGGAGCGAATTCTATCCTGTCTGGCCTGATCTCACAGAAGAGCTACTGTAGCACAAATTTCTGAGAAAGTTAGTGCTGGTTATGATAGAAAGGTGTCGGAACACACAGTGCATTACAGCTTGCTGCATCGCCGCAGACCGCTCAGAGCGCCCATGCTGACCCTGTCCACCACAATGGGCACGTGAGCATCTGAACTGGACCATGGAGCAATGGAAGAAGGTGGCCTGGTCTGATGAATCATGTTTTCTTTTGCATCATGTGGACGGCTGGGTGTGTGTGTGTGTCACTTACCTGAGGAAGAGATGGCACCAGGATGCACTATGGGAAGAAGGTTAGCCGGCAGAGGCAGTGTGATGCTCTGGGCGATGTTCTGCTGGGGAACCTCGGGTCCTGGCATTCATGTGGGTGTTAATTTGACACGTAGAACCTACCTAAACATTTTTGCTGACCGAGTACACCCCTTCATGGCAACGGCATTCCCTAATGGCAGTGGCCTCTTTCAGCAGGATAATGTCCCCTGCAACACTGCAGAAATTGTTCAGGAATGGTTTGAGGAACATGACAAAGAGTTCAAACGAGTCTGATTTAAAGGATCTGCTGCTAATGTCTTGGTGTCAGACCCCACAGCACACCTTCAGAGCGCTTGTGGAGTCCATGCCTCGACGCCTCAGAGCTGGTTTGGTGGCACAAGCGGGGATCTACACAATATTAGGCAGGAGGATTTGATGTTATGGCTGATTGGTGTATAAAGGCTGTGTGATCTTTGGCACTACAAATCTTTAAAAACTGCTTTATAACATTTTACAGACACTGGCTTGGTCCAATCACTTTTTTTTCCAACAAACTTTCGTTGGAAAAACACTGCTTCAGTTCTTAAGTGTGGAAATCTTTTACTTTAGATGTGGAAACACCCGGTTAAGACGAAGAGCTGAAAATAGTGCGAGCTCAGCTCTGGCTGACAGATACACACTTCCTGCTTTACACTCTGGGTGTCGCTGCAGTCGAACAAAAAAAAGATTAACACTTGATTTGTTTTCTGTCTTCAGAAAATGAAGTTAATGAGATTATACAAGTCTACAGTCATGGTACAGAGTATTCGGGCTAAAGAGAGATTACACTAACGCTGGCTCTCTCTCTGTGTGTGTGTGTGTGTGTGTGTGTGTGTGTGTGTGTATGATATAATTTGTCATGAATTAATGACAGAATAAAGCAATATGGTATTACTCTAAATTCTTCTTGGGATCAATAAAGTATTATTATTATTATTATTATTATTATTATTATTATTATTATTATTATCACAGGGAAGACTTGCTTTTTCCTCTATTTGACCCGGTAAGAAAGAAGGAAAAGAACGAGCTCTGATCAGCTGTGTTCATTCAGGTGTTTTTTTAGACTCATTTGCATATCTCCTTCTAAGGGCCAATCAAACGAGGCGTTCAGAAGGCCGAGCCGCCCCGCCTCCTGTTCTACCTCTTGCTCCGCCCCCTCCGCCAGTTATAAGGCGCAGTGCGAGGCGCTGAGACACGCTAAATCGGAAGCAGTTCCACATAAAGCTGTACCTGGTGTTTATCCTGCACACAGACAGCGTCCTGCCTTCACTAGACCTGCACTTCCGCTACAGCAGCAGCTCTTCCTCGTGCTGAACCCCTGCAGCTCTTCTCGTTGTTGGACCCCTGCAGCTATTCCTTGTGGTGAACCCCTGCAGATCTTCCTCGTGCTGAACCCCTGCAGATCTTCCTTGTGCTGAACCCCTGCAGATCTTCCTCGTGCTGGACCCCTTCAGCTCTTCCTCGTGCTGAACCCCTGCAGCTCTTCCTCGTGCTGAACCCCTGCAGATCTTCCTCGTGCTGAACCCCTGCAGATCTTCCTCGTGCTGGACCCCTGCAGCTGTTCCTCGTGCTGGACCCCTGCAGCTGTTCCTCGTGCTGGACCCCTGCAGATCTTCCCGGTGCTGGACCTTCCTTCAGCGCCTGCACTGCAGGAGGTAAGCCTGAACCCGGGACTCAGCATGCCACATGCACTGCTTTATGATCAGCACACAGCAGAGGAGCTCCTTCCATTCCATCTGGTGAATATAACATTTCCCTTATTAGAATTCTTCAGTGCATATTCCATGTTTCTTCAGATCAGCTCACATGTAACAGCACAAGTCCTCCAACACCAAGTCCTCAGTATCCCAGAGTTAAAGTGCATTTACACTGAGCAGATAAATATATAAGTATCTACTCTAATCTTCCTCTCATATTTAAGTTTAGTCTTTCTGAACCACATCTCATATCTTACATCATATTTTATTTCCTTCGACATTTCATTATTAGTGCAGTGCTTACTTTGGATTTTTCCATGCGTTCCTGCATTGAGTATTAAAAAATAAAATTAAATAAATAGGAATAATTATAATAAGGCTGATTAAACATCTCGCAGTAAGGAATGATCTGTTAAATACAGCATTTCAGAATGTGTAATAATATCTGTTCAGTTGTGTTCATTTATTTATTCACCTGTTTAGTTTGGTGTGCCTGGGCTTGTGTATATCTACCCATGTATTCATTTACCCATTTTTATTCATTTATCTCGAAAGGCTTACTTGTTACCAGACAGTCTGACGGAAATTTAAATAAATAAATAAAAGTTTACTCAGTAGTGTTGGATAGGTTCATTAGTGTAGACAGGACATGCCACTCTTGATAGCCACGCCCACAATTTCCAAACCTGAAGATTTAAGAACTTTGTCTTTATGCACGAGTTTCCTTGTACAATACATTTCTTGGTTTGCACCTTCTCACAGATGCTCCACTAGAAAATAAATAGCGATAATGTTTAAAAAAACCTGCAAATTTGAAACAAGATAGCAGTATGGAACTACAAACACTGTTGTTGGTGCGCGGGGCGGCGCGGTGGTGCAGCGGGTGGTGCAGCGGGTGGTGTAGCTGCTACACACTGCCAGGGTTCGATCCTGAACACTGCTTACTGTCTGTGTGGAGTTTCACATGTTCTCCTCGTGTGGGTTTCCTCTGGGTTCTCCGGTTTCCTCCCACCAACCAAGAACTTACCAGTAGGTGGCTCGACCCTGGGTGTGATACATTTTCCGTGTGAGTGTATGAGTGTGTAAGTGTGTGTGCATTCGTAAATTCTGCTTTAAAAAAAAAACTGAGCAAGGGTGAAATCCTAGGTTTTGATTGTAGGGTTTAGATCCTTTTTTTCCCCCAATCCCTGTGGGGGAAAAAAAAGGCTCCAAACAGTCTGTTTGTGTTTATAAGAACTGAGTCCAGGGGCCGGAAGTCCTCCTTTCTTGTTCTTTTTATATAATTTGATCAGCATGATGTAAATCATACGGCGTTTATTATGGTTAAAGCACGCGCTCGGTCACGAGCTGTCACATGATAAACACGGTCCAGCTCACTGATTGGTTAATGAGAAGCGCTGCGTATTTAATTCAGCAGCCCACAGTTATATAGTGTAGTGTAGCGTTAGAGAACATTATATTATATTATATATATATATATATATATTGTAACAGTCACGTGAGCTGCTTCCAGGCCACCGTGCACGTACTCACGCCTGTGCAGGACACGTGACATCAGGTAATCTCTTTATGTTTGCTTTACTTAGGAAGATCAAAAAGCCTGAATCAGGAGACACTGTGAGTTTACGTCTCCTCCGCCATCATGGAGTTTTCTCTGGTAAGTGCACGGCTTTATTATTTATCATAATAATAATAATAATAATAATAATAATAATGTTTTTTTTGGAGGATGAGGACTTGGCAGTAGATACAGTTACATGTTTATGGACATCTGAAAGACGCAGAGAAAGAAAAACATTCAAAAGATTAAAATTAAAACTACAAAAGAAAAGAACAGATTAAATAAATAAAATACACACATGTGCCTGTCAGTAAATCAAAAACAAAACAGAACTTTCTTTTTAACAGAAAACCACAGACAGAATATATATTACTTTTCTGAAAAAGTAGAATAAATTATTTGATAAATGTAACAACACAAGATGATGAAACACAAGTCATCAGTAATAAATCCACATTTTAATTTTAATTTTCACACTTTTACAGATTTCCTTTTCCTTTTATTCTTGAAGGTATCTGATGTGTATTGCTTACACATGCAGGCCTCCTGTTAAAAATAGAGATAACCTTTTACACAAGCACTCGTGTATATACACACACACACACAGACACACACACACACACACACACACACACACACACAGCAACATAGACTAGATACTCTCCTTTTGCTTTATAAACACTTGTCCTTGTATGATCTCTATAAATATCACAAAGACTTCAAACTACAGTCTTTAAATTTTGGTCTCCTTTTGGTCTTGGTGTGTGTGTGTGTGTGTGTGTGTGTGTGTGTGTGTGTGTGTGTGTGTGTGTGTGTGTACAGGCTCATCCTGTGATTAAAGCCTTCATGTGTGGTTCTCTGAGTGGAACCTGCTCCACTTTGCTCTTCCAGCCGCTGGATCTGGTGAAGACCCGTCTACAGACCTTGCAGAACAGTGTACAGCCCGGGTGAGAGACACACACACACACACACACACACACACACACACACACACACACGTACATCTACTACACATACACAGATGCACTGCACGCACTAGAAACTGGCAGTAGAAATCAGTAATAATCATGACATTGTAAATAAACATGTAGTTATTAAATTTATCACAAAAGTACAAACTATAAAATTGTAATCATTACAGAAACAGAGCTGTAATCTTCACCTAATAATCTGTAATTAGATACAGTGACATTAGGGGCGGGAACTGTGGTCTGATTGGTTACAGTAACATTAGGGGCGGGAACTGTGGTCTGATTGGTTACAGATCGGATTGTGATTGGCTCTTTTCGCTGTTTTAGTTCAGGAAGGATTGGCATGGTAACCATCTTCCTCACTGTTGTGAGGACGGAGAAGCTCCTAGGACTTTGGAAGGGAGTCTCACCTGTGAGTGACTGACACACACACACACGCATGTATATACATCATATATACATTATATGGCCAAAAGTATGTGGACACCCGACCATTACAACCCATGTGAAGACATGGTGTGTGAAGGTTGGAGTGGAAGAACTCGAGTGTCCTGCACAGAGCCCTGACCTCAACCCCACTGNAACACAAATCCCCACAGCCTCGCTCCAACATCTAGTGGAAAGCTTCCCAGAAGAGTGGAGCTCATTATAACAGCAAAAGGGGAATAAATCTGGAATGATTTGGTGTGATGGTCAGGGGTGCACAAACTTTTGGCTGTATGGCGTACATTTCTGTTCACTCTTGAACATTAAGGACCTGTACGTTTTGCATTAGACCACGTTGCTTTAATCCCCCTCTGTCTTTGTGTGTGTGCGTGTGTGTGTGTGATGTAGTCGTTTGTACGGTGTATCCCCGGTGTGGGAATCTACTTCAGCACATACTACAGTGTGAAGCAGCGGTTCTTCAGCGACAGAGCGCCGCGTCCTGTGGAGGCCGTGCTGCTGGGTGCCGGAGCCCGGTGTGTAGCAGGAGTCTGCATGCTGCCCGTCACCGTCATCAAAACACGCTTTGAGGTGCGAGTGTGAAACATGACATGGAGTGTGTGTGTGCGTGCTTGTTTTTTTTTTGTGTGTTGTGTATGTGATAAGTGATGAATGTAGATTAGTAGTGCTTACATATATGTGTGTGTGTGTGTGTGTTTTGTACAGAGTGGACGTTATAACTACAGCAGTGTAGTAGGAGCTCTGCGCAGTGTGTGTCGCACAGAGGGGCCGAGAGCGCTGTTCTCCGGTCTCACAGCTACTCTGCTCCGAGACGCTCCCTTCTCCGGCATCTACGTCATGTTCTACAGCCAGGCCAAGAACACACTGCCTCACGGTCAGCACTGTGTGTGTGTGTGTGTGTGTGTGTGTGTGCGCGCGCGCAAGCAGCTTTGTGAGGATCAGATCTCTCATTAGTGACAGAAATACACAAGATATTGATGATTGCAAAGACAATCTTGGTCCTCACCACAGTTTATTTTTAGAAAATGAATATTTTATTTTAAAAAAATGGCTAAATGTTTGTTTCGGTGTAGACACAGCATTATCACGTGTGTGTGTGTGTGTAGAGATAAGCGAGTCAGCGTACGCTCCACTGGCTAACTTCAGCTGCGGCGTTGGAGCAGGAGTGTTGGCCTCTCTGCTCACGCAGCCTGCAGACGTGGTGAAGACTCACATGCAGGTGAATCCTCATCGGTTCAGGAGAAGCGCAGACGCTCTCACCTACATCTACACGGTAACTCCTGCTCTCCTCACCTCCACCTCCACCTCACACTCTTACCTCTGTCTCTCTCGCTTGCCTCAGTGCTGCTATCAGAGGAAACACGATTGAGAAATCAGTGATTATGAAACGCTGCTGAGTCAGAATTCTATTGCACTTATTCATATTTAGCCAAAAAAAACCCTGTGTTCAGCTGAATGAATAATGACGGCTAACGATTTACCGTTTTTAACGACTCATGTGAAATAAATATTGAAACGGGCACAACAGGTATAATGAATGATTAGATTAAAATAGATACTGCTCTATGGCCTGATGGATAGACGCGGATTTCAAAAATAAAGCGCTTCCTGAAATTCCACTTCAACCATTAATTTGAGCAAAAAAAATTGTTTTTTAAACACATACATTTATAGTATATAATTACAGTGATACATCCATTTACTGTACACTGACTAAGGACTTTTTATTTCAATTAATCAGTTAATCAGCGACAGGGTGGTGTGATGAAGCAGAGATATCGTTACCACCCTCAAGTTGATTATTTTCCTGCATGTCCTGAAGGTTTTTTTTTTTTTTTAATAGCACAGCAATTTGCTAATTGCAGATTACAGTTTTTAATTAATTAAAAGAACATACTGTCCTTTTTTTTATCCGTTTATAGTTACGTTTAATGTTGTGAAACAAGTTACTGTTAGTTTCAGGCGTCATGCTGAGAAATGGCCATGGATAGTCTCCTGTTCTGTCTCTTTCTCTTCACTAAAGACAGGACAAAGGTCAGCACTGTTCATTCCGTCTCGAGTTCTTACTGCTACAGGTTACCTTAGTGCACAGACTGGAAACGGTTAATGTATAAGCATTCGCTCGCTTCCACACCTCCATTCCTTTTACCGTCATCATAAATTTATGATCTGCTGTCAGGTTAATGACTCGGGGCTGAACTCATTTTAATGTTCAGCGAATTGGTTGTAAGTAAGTGTGTGTGTGTGTGTGTGTTTCTCAGGAGCACGGCTTGGCTGGGTTTTTCCGTGGTGCCGTGCCTCGCTGTCTCCGCAGGACGATGATGGCGGCGATGGCCTGGACCGTGTACGAGCAGCTCATGGCACGAATGGGCCTCAAATCCTGAGAGAGAATCAGAGATGGAGAAAATCCCAGATGAATAGAGGATGGAAAGGGAGAAGAGAAAGATGGAGACTGAAATATGAACGGATGAGAGATTTTGCTCAGGTCTCAGAGAGCGGGAGTTTTGGAGTCTGAGAGTGAATGCTTCTGCTTCAGAGACACCAGGTTCAGAAACAAACGATATTTTTAAAATCCTGCTGTTCAGATGCAGCACTGTTGTGAAGATTTATTATTGTACAAACAACAGAGAATTGAGATTGAGAACTGTACACACCTGGAAATTCGGGCAGTACTGGGACGTATCGAAGTGGCCCAATAATTCACAAGTTGGATGGAAAGTGTTCATTTGATACGGAGATGCTTTGCTGCTGTTGTTGCACCTTCAGTGTTTAGACAAAGGAGCAGCAAGAAGATCTCAGTAATGGCTAAAAGTTCTACAGGAGAGCTGCCTTCATGAATGTGATGCTGAACACATGCATGAACACAGACCTCTGTCTTCCAGGCGGAGCGGAACTGCACCTCATGAACAAACTGCCCGAGACTTCAACTTTGTACGAGTTCATGACGTTGACTGGCTGTAAACTATAAGTGCACTATAGCATAGTAACATTACAGGAGCACTCGGAAAACTAACACCTCCTTCCATGAACGTTAAACATCTCCTTACCTAAAACTTCACCAGATTATGTGGAATATCCGCTATTCAAGTCTCTGCTGAAGTTCTTACTACAGAACATTAAAGCAAGAGCTTCTGACCAATCAGTTGTGAGAATTCAACAAGGATGTGTTTAGTTGCTTTAGACCTTCAGTAGTAAATATGAGCAGAGCACCATCATGGGACAAGCGCTACTATACTCAGTGTAAGCTACACTTCATGGAGAACAGAGAGGTGATGTTGAGAGAAAATGTCTCAGGAATATGATCAATTATTTCTTTTGTTTGCACAATTCATATTAATATATTAATGTTTTTTCTTTTTTTTTTTATATGTGCAGTTGCTAACTTACTAAAAAATAATAATAAAATTATTTTATCATTCTTGTGGTTATTTACCGTCTCAGACGTCAATCTGACCTGCAGCTAAACGACAGGAAGTTACAGAAGCGTTACTCAGCAGGAACCGTGATCTGAGTGAGGTTTTTGCTTAGCTGGCTCGTTTACGCACACGCACACGCACGCGCACACACACACACACACACCAGCTTTGCTCTGTATAGACCGCAGGAGCCATAGGATCAGATTGTCATTGTGTCATGGAGTTTGTCACAAAAAGAATAAAAACTACAGCAGTAACACACTGCACAGGATGTAACGTGGCATAAAGTTAAATGCATAAATAAATTAAATAAATAAATAAACAAATAAATAGAAGAAAAATGCAGAATGAATAAAAACATCTGGCTCGCAATTTTTGGTCTGCAGAACATCATCTAAAAGTTGCAATTTTTATGTTATTAGTTCCAACAATGTTCATTATGTCACTTTCCAGATGGTCATATCATATAATTTATCATTATCATAAAATTTAGCAGCAGTAGTAGTTTTAGTAAAAGTAGTACTATCAGCAATAGTTTTACTAGCTGCAGTTTTTTTTAGTACGAGTTGTAGTTTTTGTAGTTGTAGTAGTAATTTAATAGTAGTTTTAGTGGTAGTACTAGTGGTTCAGTAGTTATTACTTTATTAGACGCAAGTTTCAGTGGCGGTAGCATCAGTACTATTAGTTGTAGTAGTAGTAGTTGCAATACTTAGTTTCAGTAGGTTGTTTAGCATGAGTAGTAGTTTTAGTAGTCGTAGCAGCAGTACTAGTAGATTCAGTAGTAGTTGTAGTACTCAGTTTTAGCATCAGTACATTTTTTTGTGTGTTTGTAGTAGTTTGACTAGTAGTAGTTATAGTAGAAATAGTAATAGATTTAGTTGCAGTAGGTTTCTTTAGTATGAGTAATCATCTTGCTGAATCTTCTGCTAAGATCCCCTGTTTGAGGGAAGAATTTTATATGAAATAAACTCTGCAGTTTCTTTGACAGAACACTTCTGCATTCTCACTTTAAGATGATTTAGTTTAGGATTGCTTTTAGTTATAAAAGTTCGATGATTACCGCAAGCATTACTACAGTAACACGTCCTATAGCAAGGCAGAAATCTTACAAACTTTTCAACTGTCACCCGAGGTGGTTTATCAGGTCATTAGCCAATCAGAGGAGGAGGTGAATTAGCCAATCAGAGGAGGAGGTGAGACATGGCGCAGATTGCAAAACGCCCACTCGCACTGACTCGCTGCTGATACACATCTAATCCTGTGGGGGTTTTTCACTGGAGTAAAATCTGAATGTATTAGAAAAAAGGGTCTTAATTTACAGCTAAAGATTTTCCAACAATACATTTACAATAATTCAATAAATATAAAGAGATGTACACAAAACGTTTGACCACAAATCGCTTCTGAAATTGGCGTATTATCTGGATGTATTGCATCAGACAATTCAATGCCATTCCAATACAGGACACAGATAATAGGTTAATAGTACTACATCTTACGCAACTTGAAATGTGCTTAGCAGGAAGGTCTAAAGCTGTAGAAGTGAGCACAAACGGATCAAACCTCAGGTTTTTCCTTTTAGACAAATGGCCCATATATCACATGGTTATGCGAGTCTAGACGACGCATTAGCTGCTAATGCTAGCTACTTTGAGAGGTCAGAGCTGCGGCCACATTAGCAGCGAGAGAAGAGAATCACTCGTAAAACAATGGAAGTCTGTGGACATCATCTCTGCATATAAATACAAATATAGCAACACACTCAATAACTTAAGTGCTGGAAATTTCAGGACATACTGCGGGACAAAAATGTTCATAAAACAACCTGCAAGATTTGAACAAGAGCCATGATAGAACTACTAAACCTATAACCATAAAAACCTCTCTCTCTCTCTCTCTCACTCACTCACACACACACACACACACACACACACACACACACACACACACACACACAGTCTCCAGAAGCAAACTGAAACCATACAAGAAACAACCACATATTTATATCCATAAATCTACATATTTATCTCTTTGTAACCTGAATAAACATACATACACGTAACCTAAGAAGGTAGATTTATAATTTATTTACACCACTTATGTGATTGCATTAATAATTCATGAAGTACTGAAAATTCAATACTCTTAACTTTCAATACACAGTGTGCTGAATGTCAGATAGTGAGAAGTATTTTCAAATAGTTTTTTGCCATAGTATTGTTTTTAATAATATTAAGTATTATGATACCATATCAGTATTGAGATAAAAAAAAAATTACAGTATTGTGATAACTCTATGCTGTATATCTTTGTTTTCTACATGTGATTTATTTATATTCATGTGTTTGTGGTTGTTTGTGTGCCTGCAGGTGTGTGTGTGTGTGTGTGTGTGTGTGTGTGTGTGTGTGTGTGTGTACATGCCTGTAAGAGCGTGCAGGTGTTATGTCACTGTGTGCATTTCAACAACTCTGATTATTCATGTGGGTGTGTGTACATGGGATAGTGGAGGGATCTGGGTAAGCCTTGCTCTTCTTCCTGAATAACTGAAGGGCAGCTGCAGGACTGTGCCCCCCTCATTAACTGTAACTGACTACAGAACCAACTTCTCGCTTTTCAATAGGAAAAACAGGATGTATTTATAAAAGTGGAACAAAAACCAAACCATTATAGTGCTTTAAGGCAACATTATTGTTTGTGTCCTAGTGAGATCTAGACTTTCTGTGAATCTCAAGACAACTACAGTTTTGATTCAATTACACATAAGACTGGCAACAAGATCGTGGTGTTTATATTTGCAGTATTTTTATGGTAACCTGGCTCGGAGCGCCACATTTGTGGGGGCAGAATGAAAACAGTATCAAGAGGTTTGGCCTGCTGCTGCCATAACCAATCAAATCAGCTCCTCTCCTTCCCTTAAAGAACTAAGCGTTCACAGTACAGTCCCTGTTGCGCAGCTTCACTCACATCAGTGCGAGTGTTTTTAATCCATGACTATGAAAAAACAAACTAAGTGCAAAAAGAAAATTTGCTTACACCCACCTTGTCTCAGCAGAAAAACACAGCCTGTACACTTAAAATATTTACACTAGCATGTAAAGCTATTGAACCTAAGACAAACCTACAGCATATAATTTTTAAATATACTAGTACATTTTGATATTAATGTGTACACAGATGTGAAATATCTGTTGGGGGTGCCAATAATTGTGCCACATAGTTTTGAGAGTAAAAAACTCTCTTATAAAAAGTTATTATGAGAATGATTTTGATAGGAAAAATATCTTCACTTATTTGATTGGAATCTTTGTGTGTAACTATTTTATAGAAAATCTTGTTGATTTACTTGCAGGGTGCAAATACACTATATTACCAAAAGTATTCGGTCACCCATCCAAATGATCAGAATCAGGTGTCCTAATCACTTGGCCT
>CM074973.1:2724153-2731653 GCA_037577455.1 Pangasius macronema
AGCAGCTCATGGCACGAATGGGCCTCAAATCCTGAGAGAGAATCAGAGATGGAGAAAATCCCAGATGAATAGAGGATCGAAACGGAGAAGAGAAAGATGGAGACTGAAATATGAACGGATGAGAGATTTTGCTCAGGTCTCAGAGAGCGTGTGTTTTGGAGTCTGAGAGTGAATGCTTCTGCTTCAGAGACACCAGGTTCAGAAACAAACGATATTTTTTAAAATCCCAGACATCTACAGTGCACTGTTCAGATGCAGCATTGTTGTGAAGATTTATTATTGTACAAACAACTGAGAATTGAGATTGAGAATTATACTCACCTTGAAATTCGGGCAGTACTGGGACGTATCGAAGTGGCCCAGTAATTCACAAGTTGGATGGAAAGTGTTCATTTGATACGGAGATGCTTTGCTGCTGTTATTGCACCTTCAGTGTTTAGACAAAGGAGCAGCAAGAAGATCTGAGTAATGGCTAAAAGTTCTACAGGAGAGCTGCATTCATGAATGTGATGCTGTGCACTAAACCTTATTTTAGCTCATGCATGAACACAGACCTCTGTCTTCCAGGCGGAGTGGAACTGCACCTCATGAACAAACTGCCTGAGACTTCAGCTTTGTATGAGTTCATGACGTTGACTGGCTATAAACTATAAGTGCACTATAGCATAGTAACATTACAGGAGCTGTAAACACTCATTCCCCCTGCAGCCACTCGGAAAACTAACACCTCCTTCCATAAACGTTAAACATCTCCTTACCTAAAACTTCACCGGATTATGTGGAATATCCGCTATTCAAGTCTCTGCTGAAGTTCTTACTACAGAACATTAAAGCAAGAGCTTCTGACCAATCAGTTGTGAGAATTCAATAAGGATGTGTTTAGTTGCTTTAGATCTTCAGTAGTAAATATGAGCAAAGCACCATCATGGGACAAGCGCTACTATACTCAGTGTAATCTACACTTCATGGAGAACAGAGAGGTGATGTTATAGTTCACTGTGGATTAGAGCGTGCGTCTCTGGTTCTCGTTTGCGGGATTGCTGGAGGAGACTTTAATAACCTGTGAGACAGCGCTGAACGAAAATAAACGCGCTGTTGCCGTCGTCAGTAATGACCGTTCTTTTAATCAGAGAAAATGTCTCAGGAATATGATCAATTATTTCTTTTGTTTGCACAATTCATATTAATATATTAATGTTTTTTCTTTTTTTTTTATATATGTGCAGTTGCTAACTTACTAAAAAATAATAATAAAATTATTTTATTGTTCTTGTGGTTATTTACCGTCTCAGACATGTCAATCTGACCTGCAACTAAACGACAGGAAGTTACAGAAGCATTACTCAGCAGGAGCCATGATCTCAGTGTGAGGTTTTTGCTTAGCTGGCTCTTTTACGCACGCGCACGCACACACACACACACACACACCAGCTTTGCTCTGTATAGACCGCAGGAGCCATAGGATCAGATTGTCATTGTGTCATGGAGTTTGTCACAAAAAGAAAAAAAACTACAGCAGTAACACGCTGCACAGGATGTAACGTGGCATAAAGTTAAATGCATAAATAAATAAATAAATAAATAAATGAAAAATGCAGAATGAATAAAAACATCTGGCTCGCAATTTCTGGTCTGCAGAACATCATCTAAAAGTTGCAATTTTATCTTTTTAGTTCCAACAATGTTCAGTATGTCACACTTTCCAGATGGTCATATCATATAATTTATCATTATCATAAAATTTAGCTGCAGTAGTAGTTTTAGTAAAAGTAGTACTATCAGCAATAATTAGTTTTACTAGCTGCAGTTTTTTTTAGTACGAGTTGTAGTTTTTGTAGTTGTAGTAGTAATTTAATAGTAGTTTTAGTGGTAGTACTAGTGGTTCAGTAGTTATTACTTTATTAGACGCAAGTTTCAGTGGCGGTAGCATCAGTACTATTAGTTGTAGTAGTAGTAGTTGCAATACTTAGTTTCAGTAGGTTGTTTAGCATGAGTAGTAGTTTTAGTAGTCGTAGCAGCAGTACTAGTAGATTCAGTAGTAGTTGTAGTACTCAGTTTTAGCATCAGTACATTTTTTTGTGTGTTTGTAGTAGTTTGACTAGTAGTAGTTATAGTAGAAATAGTAATAGATTTAGTTGCAGTAGGTTTCTTTAGTATGAGTCATCGTCTTGCTGAATCTTCTGCTAAGATCCTATGTTTGAGGGAAGAATTTTATATGAAATAAACTCTACAGTTTCTTCGACAGAACACTTCTGCATTCTCACTTTAAGGTGATTTAGTTTAGGATTGCTTTTAGTTATAAAAGTTCGATGATTACCGCAAGCATTACTACAGTAACGCGTCCTATAGCGAGGCAGAAATCTTACAAACCTTTCAACTGTCACCCGAGGTCATTAGCCAATCAGAGGAGGAGGTGAATTAGCCAATCAGAGGAGGAGGTGAATTAGCCAATCAGAGGAGGAGGTGAATTAGCCAATCAGAGGAGGAGGTGAGACATGGTGCAGATTGCAAAACGCCCACTCGCATTGACTCGCTGCTGATACACATCTAATCCTGTGGGGTTTTTCACTGGAGTAAAATCTGAACGTATTAGAAAAAAGGGTCTTAATTTACAGCTAAAGATTTTACACCAATACATTTACAATGATTCAGTAAATATAAAGAGATATACACAAGACGTTTGACCACAAATCGCTTCTGAAATTGGCGTATTATCTGGATGTGTTGCATCAGACAATTCCAACAATGACATTCCAATACAGGACACAGATAATAGGTTAATAGTACTACATCTTACACAACTGGAATGTGTTTAGCAGGAAGGTCTAAAGCTGTAGAAGTGAGCACAAACAGATCAAACCTCAGGTTTTTCCTTTTAGACAAATGGCCCATATGTCACATGGTTATGCGAGTCTAAGCGACGCATTAGCTGCTAATGCTAGCTACTTTGAGAGGTCAGAGCTGCGGCCACATTAGCAGCGAGAGAAGAGAATCACTCGTAAAACAATGGAAGTCTGTGGAGAAATGTGGCTGATTTTCCAAAAATAAAAAAGTGCTTTCTTTCAGACATCATCTCTGCATATAAATACAAATATAGCAACACACTCAATAACTTAAGTGCTGGAAATTTCAGGACATACCGAGGGACAGAAGTGTTCATAAAACAACCTGAAAGATTTGAACAAGAGCCATGATAGAACTACTAAACCTATAACCATAAAAACCTCTCTCTCTCTCTCTCTCACACACACACACACACACACAGGGATATGTTCGTGTGTTTTTGTGTTTTGTTCTCTCTCTCTCTCTCTCTCTCTCTGCCTCATTGGATAACGTTCCTGTCCATCTTGACCCCGCTGATGTCAGTCTCCATAACAAAATAGAAAATGTAATAATTTAATTTGATTCATTTTAACTATATTAACTATTAAATTAGCTCTTATATTATTATACTGACTCAGAAATATTTACCTGAATTTCTCAGTATTTGGTCTCTCCCCCTTGTTCTATAATGACGGCGCATTTGAGCGGACACAGACTCCACTGCTGTGTAAAACCTGATGATTCATGTTTGACCACTCGACCTTTTGTACAAAGCAGTTAACATGGTCAATATCACAAATTTCACCGTGGTCTCAGACTTTTGGACCCCACTGTATGTATAAAACCCGAAAACCAAAAAAACATTCCATAAAATCACAAAGTATAATCTTCATGTAAAAATATCTTGCCAACATATTCCTCATAAACTGATAATGTTATCATGACAATGTTAGCGGATGCTAATGTGAAAAACGCCTCAAGCTAGCATAGTAACCTAACAGATGAACTACATCCAATCCAGCTACAAATTTGATGGAAAATCAAATATTTCTGAACTTCACATAATTTACTAAATATTAAGGACTTTAGCTAAGAACTGAGGTCGAGTTAGAGAGAAGCTAAACAGCATTAAACAGCGCACTCATCGCGCTAGCCTGCTTTAACTCCTGCATAAAAACCAACATTAAATGAAAAACATTCTCCAAGCTTTCTCCTGTGAAACATGAGTCCCAGTTCTCTTGTTTTGAGCCGTCAGTGATCCTTCTATCTATTTTCATGAAAATAATCTTTCTGGCTCTGAGTTCAGTTCAACTCAACAGGAATATTCTGGAAATTTGCCTTAGCGTTTACATATGCTAGCATGTACCGCTCTTATTCATTTTACTTGGTAAATGATTCACATTTGCTTTCTTGTGTGAAATACCCCAAGGTGATTGTGAAACCTCACCGGTATCTCTCTATTATTTTTGATAAACCTGTCTACAGCAAGGAATAGATATAAAGATATATAATAGATATAGATATAAAACAGTTCATGCTAGCTAGCAGCAAAGCTAAACATGAAAACAGATTAGCGATCACTAAAGACGGGCAAAGGAATATTTTCCGGAAAGTTTATGTACTGTATCCGCTCACTTAAATAATTATTCTTCAATAATTTCTGTGGTCGTTTATTGTTTAAAGTTCAGAGCTATTGATCAGTAGGTTATGACTTCAAATGAAATGATGTAAATTTAAATAACGTAAATGACTAAATAATTTATATTCTATTACATGACATCTGTATGACGTCTAGATGAATTTCTGTATCGGACACTCAGCATGCACGATGGCCTCGTTGTTATCATGCGTGCATGGTTTTTACAGACACTGATAAGAGAAGAGAACAGAACACACACACACACACACACACACACACACACACACTAAGGAAACCCATGATAGCAATAGTTCTTCTAGATTTGACGTTACGCTTCTTCTACTCCTTTCTGTAACAGGCTGCTCTGAAGTTATTTACTACAATATAATCGAAATGTGTTCACAAGGCTTCAGCATGACCTTAAATACTCTTAATATTTTTATATATATATTAAGAGTTAATATATTAATATTTCCCAAAGAGAACGGCCTTAGTGCATTTCTACAGCTGGATTTTTTTCTGCAGCTGGTATGTAATGAACGACAGGGTAGAGACTCCTTCCATAAACGTTAATAAATGTCTCCTAACAGAAAATTTCTCCATATCAACGATTATACGTTTTTTTTTAATCCATTCATCCCTGGAAGTCGTTACTATAGAAACGCTAACATATTAGAACGAGTGCATGAATATAAACCTGTGATTTGCGGCTGCACTACTGTCAGAGCCGCTGTTACAGAAAACTAATCAACACCTTCTGACCAGTCAGGATCCAGAATTCAACATGGCTGTGGTGTAAATGTACAGTATATACTGTACTGCTGTGTATAGAGTATATGTTCACACAGTTAGAGAAGGGAATGATTTATAATCGCACTATCTGGAGTCACTCAGATGAGGATGGGTTCCCTTTGAGTCTGGTTCCTCTCCAGGTTCCTCGTGTTTCCCTCACCACCGTCGCCTCTGGCTTTATCCGGAATTTATACGTTTCTGTAAAGCTGCTTTGTGACAACGTCCACTGTTGAAAGTGTTATACAAATAAAACCGAATTGAATATTCATATACTTTCTTATAAGATCAATAAGGAGCAATTACTTTTATTTCTTTTACAGCACACATTCACGTTAGGACTGCTTTTAGTTACAGGATTATTTACCTTTTCCTGTTCTGTTTACCCGTCTGACACCCTGATCATGACCTTGACACAACAACCCCTCAATCACAATGATCCTACACACACTCTTTATGCTTCTCACACACACATATACACACACAGTTCTGATCGAGTAGTGTGTTAATTCATTCATCCTGTATCTACCTTTTCATATCTATCGTCTGAAATGATATTTGGAGGTGAAATGTGCTCGATCACTGAGCACACATTGCGTCCAGAACATTCTGTCACTCAGCAAACAGACAAAGTTCACAGTGTTTCGCAGAAGACTCGCCGTCTCCCATTGTCTTAATATGGTCTTTGTCTTAATATGGACACTCCATCCCGTGTCTTAATATGGGCCACCCGTCCGTCACACACACAGGCACTGAGCGAATGTGTGTGTGTGTGTGTGTGTGTGTGTGTTAGAGCATGTGAAGGACATCTAGTGGTGTAGCCCTGTAATGAGAAGTCTGTAATTCAGCTTGCACACCACATGTGAGTGGAGGAATGTTCATCGATTCAGCTCAAGCAATTAGTGATAGAGGTTTGAACCCCATGATGAGGGATTTAAAAGCCACAGTCAGGGCAAGGAGGAGGAGTGAATGTGGGAAAGTATGGAAATGATTTCACGATAATCGATATTTAACTTATAAGGCAAAAGGCTGAGCTAGAAATCAGGCTTTCAGTGGTGTGTGAGAGAGAGAGAGAGAGAGAGAGAGAGATATAGCTAATGTTGACAGATTACACAACACCTTAATTTTAATACAAATATTACAAATTTATACTCACCAGCCAGCCAGCCTTCACAATAATTCTTCAGGGCTGATACTTATTTCAGAATTCACCCATTTCGTGGATGTAAAATAAATAAATCAATAAAAACGTATGACGTATTGTGTACTAATAAATAAAAATTGCAATTGTTGATGAATATCTGCTATATAATAGGAATAAAACACAGGACATGAAGTTACTGGGATATCATCAGCCTCAGGGTTTTAAAAGTAACTCCGCTTGAGCACAGGACACTGTCGTCGATTAATTTCCTACAACAGTACACAGTGGAGTGTGTTATTCCTTACACAGAGGCTGAAAAATGAGCATGAAGTGACTTAACCGATGAAACCAAATTTTAAATATTGAGGACAAATGATATTAATAGAACTGAAGGAGTTGCAAAATTTTGCAAAAAATTTGTATGATTTTGTCACTTCATAAGCTGGAGCAAAAAAAAAAAAAAAGCATGGCAACTAAAATTATTCAACACACACACACACACACACACACACACACACATTGTGACCTTATTTTAGCATTAATTAGTTTCAGCTTAAGATTAAAGAACACAATATTACTAAACTATCTGCCCAATTTAGTTCACTTAGTAATTTAGTTAAAGTTTTTGTGTACACGTAATCGGTTTACACATTTCAGTTAGTGTTCGACACAAAAGCTACAAGAAATTTAAATAAAAGAGAAGAGATATTGAACACTGTACCAACCCTGAAGTTGCACCACTTTGCATTTTGTGTAGAATCTTTTTTTTTTAATAAAAACTCATTCTGCTGTGTTGAACTGTTTATGCACAATGCAACACTGAGCCAATGTCTTTTGAGACAAGTGAGTTCACCCAGTGCTAAAATAAAAGCTAGAAGCTTGATTTTTAGCTAATTAGTGCAAAAAAATAAAAATAACCCTATCTTTTTTAACTGATCTGAGATTCAGAGACTCGTTGTAACATGTGATCGTCTTTACAGAGCTGCTACTAAAGCTTTCTTAGGATTAAACATTTATCTCCACACTGTGTTTAAACCTGTTTGCCTGTCCTGACCCCGTGACCTCGACCCGTCCACAGCCACGTACACCCCCTTCCCTGTATCAC
>CM074973.1:2735482-2740482 GCA_037577455.1 Pangasius macronema
GCGTGTCCTCTGTGTGTCAGCGTCACTAAAGGAGGCGTGTCCTCTGTGTGTCAGCGTCACTAAAGGAGGCGTGTCCTCTGTGTGTCAGCGTCACTAAAGGAGGCGTGTCCTCTGTGTGTCAGCGTCACTAAAGGAGGCGTGTCCTCTGTGTGTCAGCGTCACTAAAGGAGGCGTGTCCTCTGTGTGTCAGCGTCACTAAAGGAGGCGTGTCCTCTGTGTGTCAGCGTCACTAAAGGAGGCGTGTCCTTAGCATTTAGATAGCGTTACAATAAGAACACTGACCTGTTTGGCTGCACTGGGCTCATCTTCTCCCTCTTCCTCATTTTCCTCCTCTTCATCATCATCATCATCTTCATCATCATCATCTTCCTCATCCCCCCCTTTCTCTTCCTCCTCCTCCTCGTCATCCTCATCATCCTCCTCCTCCTCCTCTTCATCATCTTCACCGTCATCATCGTCATCATCTAGCTCTCCTTCGTCATCACTGAGTATGGAGTGAGAGGACGTTAAGGTTCACAGGAAGTGAGGTCATGGTTTTCTTCAGTGAATTATAATAAGTGTTTTATTGTAAATGATGCGTACCTCAGAGAGGCCAGGAGGTCGCCCATGTTCATGCTCTGCATGAGCTCCCGGAGGTTCTCACACACTTCCTCACCAATACAGTTACCTACACACACACACACACACACACACAAATATTATTCATACACAAACAATGCTAAAAGCATGCTCAGATCTCTGTAAGAGGAAGGGTGTGTATTACCATTGAGGTCGAGTTTCTCCAGCTGGTCTTTGTGCTTCACTGCTTTTGCAACAGCCAGAGCAGCCTCTCCTGTGATCTCCCCGAACGACAGGTTCAGCTCCTAAAACAAGAAGAAAGGAGAAACATAACAGATCATTATTTACATCTACACCAGTAGAGTGTTTCATGTTCTTTTGAGGAAAAGAAAGCACTCTCTGCTGTCTGCGTCGCCCTTTGAACTTTCTGAAGTATTAAAATCATCGCGTTATCGCGAGCCCTTTGTGATATGCATATCACCATATTTCAATAATTCTGATATATTGTGCAGTCCTACCAGCTACTCCTAGTCACTAGTCGAGCACTCGCACTGATCTAATGAGTTTGTGTTTCAGTACCTTGAGAATGGGAAGGCCGTCTGTCAGAGTCTCGGCCATGGCGAAGGCTCCCTCAGAGCGAACCAAACAGTCGCCGAAGTTTATCACCTGCACGCTGCGGAGGTGCTTCAGAGCCTGACACACACACACACACACACACACACACACTGCAGTGAAGCTACTTAACCCACACGATATTATCTATAATGTAATCTATAATTCTTCACAAATATTTGTACTTATTTGTAGTACAGGTTTAAACTTTCTACACAGCGACGGTGTTATTATTCCAGAGTCATGTCGATTAGCTCATCGTTAATCCAGGAACAAAGAAGAGTTCTCTTTCGCCGTATTTTGGAGCAATAACTCGAAGCAATGCAGAAGACCCACGCATAAAATCCATCCCGACTAATTCTCTACATTGCTCCTATAGTTCTGTTTGTTTTTTTTAAATTAGGTTTGATCAAAGGAAGGCTGTGTGAGGAAGCTGCATCGTGCCGTGTGCTCACACCTGCGCCATGGCGATGGCTCCTTTCTTGGTGAAAGTGTTGTCGTTGAGGTTGAGCACCCGGAGCTGGGGGTTGTGCTGCATGGCGTTGGCCAGAGCCGTCACTCCGGCGTGGTTGATGCCGTTCTGAGGCATGTGGACTTCCTCCAGGCTGCCGATCAACTGTGGACGTGCAGATCGATTACTTTTATAAAGTCAGCACAGGAGTAATTTCAGCTCATCTCTGAAATGGACACAGGCCATGTGGTTAGTTCATGTCACCTGAAAGGCCTGAGCCAGCGCCGTGGCTCCGTCGTTCTCCAGTCTGTTCCGTCCTGCGATGAAGATCTTCAGCCTCAGAGGGGTGCCGAGCTTACTCGACTCTTTATGGCAGTGTGTCAGCGCCGCTGCCAGGATCTGAAGCGTGCGTAGGACACAGTAAAGCCACAGTGAGACGTGAATGCCTTCAATAAAAATAAAAAATCTACTGAGATCGTGGAACAACGAAGTGAATACTGATAACACAACTAAGTGCTCTGAAACCACTACTGATACACAACCGATAAATAAAATAGCACCATGTAGGCAATTTATGCACAAACACTCAGACATTTTGAATTTAACCCACAGTGCTGTTGAATTCTGGACGGAGAGGTTTACTTCCTATTTACGGAAGGAGTCTCCAGTGTCAGCGCTTTGCAGACTATAACTATAAATAACCGACTATTATTGGCATGTTGTTGATATTGTATTATTATGAGGAATAAAACGATTGCTTCATTTCGGAGAAATAATCCACTTCAGGGTGATTACAGTATCTCCGCTTCATCGCAACACCTCGTCATTGCTCATTTTCCTTTTAATTATTTATTTATTATTTTATTCCGTACATAAAACACAACTTACCCTGCAGTACATTAAGAACATGGCTGCCAGTGAGGAAGTTACAACTTCTGCACCAGTAATTATTATTATTGCGTTGTAGATTAAAGCCCTTTACGAAGATTAATGCCAAAAATATGAGACCAAAGCTTTGATTATATCGATTAAAAAAAAAGCAGTGTAGCTTGGCTTCCACCCAGATCCTGCAGTCATTTGGTGTGCTGCTTGTGCACGTCCGCATGGTGCGGTACAAACATATATACTGGGGATAGTACAGCACCGTGTGACACTGCGCCCACGACTCACTAAAACTAATGCTGCGTCTCAAATCACACACTCGTGTACTTGTCCAGACCGTTACTGAGTACTAACACTAACAGGTTTTCCTATTACAGCTGCTTCACCTAGTCTTCTGGATTTTCTGGATCAGTCAATATTTTGGAAAGTATGGTGAGCGTATTTGATTAGAGACGTAGATCATGACAACAATCACAACAACAGCAGAACGTTTTAAGAGAAACGGAGCTCATCATCCTGTTTAACGTTACTGTGCTTAAAATCACTAAAAACGTTACAGTCTGAGTTGGGAACCAGACGGACAGAGATGTTCCGGCTCTGACGTGTCTAGTGGACGGTGGGTTCAGGTGTACATGAGATAAACAGGCGAGTAGGTGAACAGCTGCGTGTGTGCACGTACACGTGGTGAAAGTGGAGTATATTTAGACCTTAACGTTTCTCTCACCTTTCCTCCCCCGATGCCCATCCCGCAGTTGTTAAGGCGCAGCTCCTGCAGCGTGTGACACGCTGAGCTCTTCAGCAGCGTCTCGATGCCTTTCACACCATCGGGTCCGAACGCGTTATCGCTCAGATCAAGCACCTTTAACTGCGCGCCGGCCGAGATTAGAGCTGCACCCAGAGATGTCTACACACACACACACACACACACAGCACACAAACACACACACAAACACGCACACACGCACGCACACACATAGAGAGAGAGAGACAGAGAGAGAGAGAGACATAACCAAACACTATGAACACAAATCATTGGTTCTGCTGTGTTCATAAAACTGAGAACAAAGAAAGAGAAACACAAGTCTTATTTTTCACAATTTCATTTTAAATAATTCATTAGTTTTACATTAGCCTCGTAGTTTCATCGCAACCACAAACATGTCCGGAGTGATTGGCAGAAAAGTTCTCAAGACTGATTTAAAAATATAAATCACACTACTAAATAATTTGGAATAAATGTACAAAATGTTAGTATAAATAAAGTTATTTGTGATTAAGTAATTTCCTGAACATCTCCTTGTGTTAAACATCTCGGTTTGTTCACCTGTAGTCAAAGTTTGTCTTTAATTTTGCACTCAAGCTACGAGGCTAATGCAGCTAAGTAATGGAAGTGTATAGACTCCAGTTTAGCACTGTGCACACTGCATGCTTAAAAGGACTGTGTGTGTGTTGTGTGTGTGTGTGTGTGTGTGTGTGTGTGTATTGCTCCAGCCAGTCTTACCAGAGCAGGAGGGATCTCTGAACGCAGGCGGCCCGTGAACATATCACTCCAGTAACAGCACTGCAGTGAACACAGAGATTCTCTCATTATTAACACTCAGAGTCATAAATATTCCAGAGGAGTGCAGGGGCATCAGGGCATCAGGGCATCAGGACATCGGGGCATCAGGGTGTAAGATGGTGTGTGACAGTGTGAGATATTGTGAGATAGTGTGAGCCAGTGTGAGAATGTGTGAGACACTATGAGACTGTGTAACAGGGTGTGAGATGGTGTTAGACATTATGAGATACTATGAGACTGTGTAAGAAGGTGTGAGACAGTGTGAGATAATATATGACATTATGAGATACTATGAGACTGTGTAAGAAGGTGTGAGACAGTGTGAGATAATATATGACATTATGAGATACTATGAGACTGTGTAAGAAGGTGTGAGACAGTGTGAGATAATATGACATTGTGAGATGGTGTGAGACATTATGAGATACTATGAGACTGTGTAAGAAGGTGTGAGACAGTGCGAGTACCTGAAAATCTCTCTTGTCCTCCAGTGCCTTAGCGATGGCTTGTGCTGCCTCCACTCCGATTGTGTTTCCCTCCAGACGCAGAGCACGTAGACCCTCAAACTCCCGAATCGCCTTCACTATCTCCTCCACTGAACACCACAGAGGGACGGAGGACAAGCCGTGAGAGGCGAGGACAAGACGAGGAATATTAAAGGGTTGAAGAAAGTGACAGAGTCAGACAAACAAACACAGAGCTCGTGCTGTTTACTGCACTGTATGTGTATATTTATATTTTTCCGCACTGTACGTGTATATTTATATATTCTGCAAGCATAGAACATAAGAGGTGTAACGGCTCATTGTAAAAATAAACACTTGAAATATGTCACAAGACGACTCTGAGCCGTTGGTTTCCTGTTTCCTCCTTACACCGCTGTGGTGATGAACAGTGTGTATCTGAGGCGTGACTCTGGTGTAGTGAGTGTGTTCG
>CM074973.1:2745482-2755482 GCA_037577455.1 Pangasius macronema
ACAGTGAGTGCATTAATGTTAACCAGCGATTTGTAGCTGACCAATCAGAACCCAGAATCCATCAGAGAGCTTCGTCAAGTTTCAGTTTACCGCTTCGGTAACCTGGAGCCGTATGAATTTTAGTCTTAAGTGTGACAGAATTCTAAGAAGGATGTTAGAAAGAATTTGAGTCTTATTCCTAGACTTAAGAATAAGTGTGAAACATAAAGGTTGCTGAGTGTTAAGACGAGGCCTCAGCTCCTGAATTATTTAAGAGTGCTGGAGAGGTATCCTAACCCAGTTAGGAGTAACAGACGGCAGCAGAGAGGCGGAGACCGTGCACTTTCCAACAAAGAAGGAATGTGCTTTAATTATACGATGACAGCGACTTGATAAAAAGATCTCGATCCTTTAGCAGAATACGCAGAGTTAACCAAAACTATTTTTTCACCATATCAACGTAACATAAACAGCAAAATGAAGAAATTCATTTACTGAAGTTTTCATACTCCTTTTTTTTTATTATTTTTATTTTTATTTTTAAATTCTGAGCAAATATGAGCTGGCATCAGCGCCTGGAAGCCCCGCCCCTCTTCCTCTACGTAAGCAAAGCTGCGACCGTTGAATGCATGAACATTCCACGTTTCGTTTTTTTTTCGGGTGAATAAGTGCAACTTGAAGTGCACTTCTTCTTGTTGTTGGAAGCTTTTAGTGTGAACACACTACTTACACCATTTATACTACAAAATGGCGTAGAACAGGGCATAAGTATGCGATTTGGGATAGCTTCTTTATAAAAAGCTAAAACCTACTCTTAATTTTACTTTACTTGACTTTTTTACACTTAAGTCAAAGCTTAAGACTATTCTTAAGACCATTTCTGAGAAATGTTATACATACAGCCCCTAGTAACGGTTTGTAGTTAGTATTTTATAGTGCGCATGCGCAGTACATCTCTCCCAGCCTTACGCGAGAAACCCGGCGGTGTGTAGGACCGCGCAGAGCAGCGCAGCCGAGACCGCGCAGGGAGTCATCACATGTTCCGTGTAGTTAGCGCCCTGAAAAAAAAGAGTCATTTCTACAGAGAATTAACTATCAAACGCTGAAAAAAGTACAAGTTAAAACTGTTAACTTTACTCCCAAGCACCCTTTGGAGCTACAGGTGAGTTTGGAGTCAGGCTGTGCAGTGTGTGTTTCATCTCTCAGCTAGCTGTACACTCTTGCTTTCCTTTTCTGTGTATTAGTTATTAATTATTATATACAGCTGTAGAGCTGTGTGTCCTGCTCATCTTTATCCTCATGTAGCTATTTAGCACATATATATTCAACATCTAACGCACAGTGTAGTGATGAGTGTTGTTTACTTGTTGTTTTGGTTGTATAAAGCTACTTTGGTGTGTGTGTGTGTGTGTGTGTGTGTGTGTGTGTGTGTGTGTGTGTGCTGTTGAAATCCTCCTTCTTCCGGAGAGGAAATAACTTCAGTCTCCTCTCTGGTGCCTGTGCACACATTATTAGCGTTATCCTTATTACTCATTAAACCCACCAAGCGAGCCTTCTGCCATCTTTATCAACCTCTCCTCTGTGAAACCCTCATGGGTTTTTGCTTTCATTTCTAAAGGAGACCCCACCTTCAGGTCTGTTAGGTTTAATTTTCACATCACAACAGGTTTTTATTTTATTATTATTATTATTGTTGTTGTTGTTGTTTTTCCTCCAGGACCTCATGAACCGCCATGAACCAGGACCGGCAGAAGCGCAAAGAGGAGATCCAGAAAGCTCTGGCTTTTATTCAGTAAGCACCGCTTAACCTTTTCAGCTCAACCCTGTTTAAAGGAGATATTAAACTCACCACGAGATCACGATCGGTGTTTCAGGAGGTTTATGTATTGCTCTGGACTCTCAGATTTTTCCATTAAAGCTTCTGTTTACTTTTTTTCTGGCCCAGAAATCGGCTCCGCCCCCAACCAGAAAGCAACTGCTTAGGTATTGATAGTTTCAGCACTGGGGTCAGGATCGAGAACGTTACGTTTACATCCGCATCAGATTCTAGGTCTATATTCAGGCTGCAGAAATATTCCCGAATACGGTGTTTATATGCACGCAGACCTCAGAATATTCCCGTATACACGGTTGGTGTAAGTATGCCGATCTCCACGTGCCGCTGTTCTCTCCGGAGAGATTCAGGATGCCGCCGCTGGTTGTAGAGTACGCTCAGGTATTAGTCTTATTACTACTTTTTCACACTAATTTAATTAGGACTCGGGACAAATCCGCCTCGAAATAGAAAGGGTTGGATAAGCGTCTGTTAGCACCCATGATTCCTTGCTGACTGAGCGTGACCTGCAGCAAATTTCCGATTAAAACAGGCATGTTCCATAGACGGGAATCGGAATTTGCTGACTCCGAATATTGTCTGAATCTGAATCAGGCAATCGGATTGTCGTGTTTACATGACTCGATACTGATTAATATCGGAGTATTGACGTGCATGTAGACATAGTCAGTGTTTTCATTCGATACTAAAAATGACAAACAGCCCCTTTAAATGCAGCGCTGTCATTCAGGCGTCACTTTCTAAGTCTTCTTCTTCTTCTTCTTCTTCTTCTTCTTCTTCTTCTTCTTCTTCTTTGGGCTTTTCCCTTCAGGGGTCTCCANACTCTCCACCTATCCCTATCTTCTACATCCTCAACACTTGCACCCACTAGCTTCATCTCCTCATTTATTACCTCCATGATATTCAGGCGTCACTTTCTAAGTAAAGCTGAATATCATCCGTATTATGATCCGTGCCGCGTGTTGAGAAATTGTCTTTTTATTTTTGTTTTGTTAACTAACCCTTACTGTTGTCTAATTTAATCTGTGTTTTGCTTTCCGCAGGTCATCACTGCCGTACCCCGACCCGGATGGCTATGAGGTGCGTTTTTTTCTGTTCTGAGTGCTTGGGTATGCTGTGGTTAGCTGGAGAAACGTTGTGTGAGAATTGTCCGGTTAGCTCGCATTGCTGAAAACTCCGCCCACGCGGTCTGGCGCTGTATGGCAGCATGACGCGTGCTGTTCTCATACGGTTCTTCAGGATGAATCAGAGGAATTTGGGTCGGATGTTTTACTAGCCGATTCATTCAGGAGTTGCTGGTTTCCAGAGAAGACCAACTCCTCGTGTTTATCAGCAGGTTGATTATTAACACACTGGTTCTCTCGGGAGCGAGCCGCGCTGTAAATACGAGCATCCAGTTGTTCGGTGACGTTACACAGCCACAATGCTGCTGTGGTTTATGACTCAGTAGGACTTCCTGTCATTTATAAACACGAACAGACCTTCTCCGTGTAGCTGACTGGTGGAACATTATGGGGGCGGCCATCTTGAACAACCTGAATCACTGCACCTCCTACGCTCTGTTGACTTGTGCTGGAGGGATGGAAGTTTTTTTTTGTTTTTTTTTTTTTTAGATGATGACTTTAAATTGGAAATGCATTCATTTACCAAACTGGTTATTTAAAAAGGAGATTATTATTTATTATGGTGTTATAGAGAATTAAACACCTCCTGAGCAGTCCAGGGATCGCCAGCACGGTGCTGTAATGTATTATAATGAACTGCAGAGCGGTTTCTAGCTTATGAATATTAATATCTCTGAGTCGCCCCATTGGCTTGTTTTGAATTTGCTCCTCCTGTCTTCTTCCAATCAGGGCTTCCTCATGCAGCTGGTGTGTAATCTGTTGGACGAGGGTAACGCGGCGTTTCGGGAGGGCGACTGGACGCTGGCGCGGGGCCACTTCAGCGAGGGAGTGAGTGTGGCGAGATACGCTCAGGCCGAGGGAGTGACGGTTCCTGTGGCGCTGCTCGAGAGCCTTTACGTCAACAGAGCTGCGGCGCAACACAACATGGTGAGCCGCGTGGGATTCTCCATCTAATCTCTCCCTGTATCACCTGTATGATCTGTCATCTGTACGTGCAGAGAACTGCACCGTGTCTAGACGCCCGTAGATCTGAAAGTGTCGTTTCTTTTTGCAGGAATTTAACAGGAAGATTTCTTTTCTACACACATACGACTGAGAGCTAATATATATAATAATTACTGACAGATTAGCCTAACAAATAAAAAAGTTAGCAAACAACAACAACAAAACACTTCCCTAGCTCTCTTACTGAGCCGAAAGCTGTTCTTAAAATTAATGGCACCCCATGTTTATGTGGCTTGATTCTCGTATTTACATCATGTGCATACTCTGTATTATTTCTGCAGTGAATAATACAATGTTTTTCTAATTATTAACTTCATAAAACATAAAATAGCTTCAGGGATGAAATGAATCTTTCCCAAAAACATACAGGACGGAGAATACAGCAATGCTTCCCCAGCTCTCTTACTGACTGAGCGTGCTCATCTTGTACAGACTGATCCTTTAAACTGTATATATGTGTGTGTGTGTGTGTGTGTGTGTGTGTGTGTGAGAGCATTTGGAGGATGTTATATTATTCCTCCTTATGGCCCTTTTTCCAACAGTTACATTTTGATGAAACTTCAAATCACCTTTTCACCTCTGAATTTCTCCGACAGGTGTTTTTAGGGATTTATTGTTAAACCTACACGACGATAAGCCACAGTCTGAGTAAAATAACATCATACCTCCTCCTGAACCGGGAGGGAGAATCCCTGAGAATCTCGTTATCTCCTTCTCTCTCTTTAACTGTAAAACCCCGTTTAGAAAACATCTCTGTTCCATTCCCCCATGGGATCGGACCCATCTCCACACCCGAGGCCTGCGCTTTCCTTATAGCCAAAAGGGAAATACACTGATAATGCCCAATAAGGCAGTGTTTTAATTTGTACAGACTCTAAATCTTGAAAAACCTTGACATACAGATCACCCCGTACTAGCTAATAGCGAGCGGGCAGACACGGCTGCTCAAAGCGCTCTTGGAACGACAGCCAGCCTCAGAGCTCCTTATCCCACCATCAGACCTCCGAGCGATCCTGATCTCCTGTACTAAAGCAAGCGGGACGTGAACTGGGATGAATACGAGGATACCAAGCTGCATGAAATCGATCCTGTTACTGGCACAAGACTGACATTTCCTTTTAAACGTCCTTGGGATCAGACTGGCTGTACCCGATCTCGCATGGCTTTGTTACCGGGAGAAGAGGCACCATGTTGTCCTCTGACTTTGAAGCACGTTTTATTGAGCTGTTCTGCTTTTCAGGGTCATCAGACGGGTCTTTTAAGGAGGTCTTTGATCAAATTAACACCGGGGAAGGATGGCAGAATTTTTAATCCCAAATTCATTTGAAGTCGCTTGTTACTATGGAATAATTTACACTTTTAAAAATGTAAAATATATTTAAAATATGTCCAAACTAATTGTGTTTATATATTGGGTGTTTATTTATTTATTTATTTATTTATTTATTTATTTATTTAATTAATGGCTGAATCTAGCCCTTGATGCTGGCATGGCATTAAAAATGAAGCAGCTAACTTTCTCTCTCTCCTTATCAGCTCGAGGAATGCAAACACGTCGTCCGAGTTCTTTCGTGACCTTCAAGCTCTCGCTGGCGTTTAAAGCTCTGCCCTGCAATCACCCCACTCCCCCGAACTCGCTTCCCTGCGCCAGGACTCACAGCCGTACATGATCCACGACACGCTCGGCGTGTGAAGCTCGTTTCTTTCCTTTAGTGCACTGGAGCTATGAGAATGATGTCACTAGCTAAGGAAAGGTTAAAGCTTCCAGTTCAGCTTTTTTAGGATCGATCACTCTGGTGCAGTGTGGTTTAAAACGGAAACGTATAAGAACAAATCGTGAATAAACATCTCGATGAGGTTAAAAGCAGAAATAGTAACCTCAGTCATTCTTATGTAAATATCGCTGCTTATCCCAGGTGCTCACGTCACCGCAAAAGGCTTATGTGGAGTTTGTTCAGTAACTCAAATAAACACGCTGAGGTGGTTAGTGACTCTATATGACACGCTCCGAGTTATTAAAAATACAGACAGGGATTTGAAACCTGTTCGAACTTGTGGTTTGAATCGAAGAGGAAGTCCACATGCACAAATCTAAGAATAAAATATAGTAAAGAAGCTTAAAGCAAGAAGGAAGAGGCCCAGTGTGTGTGTTAAACTCACACCATATCAGTTGTAAGCGTATTGATCGGGTGTGTGTGTGTGTGTGTGTGTGTGTGTGTGTGTGTGTGTGTGTGTGTGTGAGAGCGAGCATACCACGTGAGTGAACTTTTTTTAAAACCAAATTTTCCATTTAAGGGCATGTGTTGTGAATTTTCATAAAGGGTGCCAATACTTCTTCTTTTTTTTTTTTTTTTTAAATAAAAAAAGCTATTTCCTGCTCTTGTAAACCGTCTTCTGAAGTGACTGCGTGATGATTCAGACATGCTGTGTGCACGACGCTAAACCGGAGGCTGGAAGCTTTCATTACCTGTTAGCCACATTATTTGTTACATGTTAGATTTGGTTTTGTGTGTGTGTGTGTGTGTGTGTGTGTGTGTGTGTGTGTCTCTAACCGCCATGCCCGGGGTTGTGTCTCCGTCAGGGGGAGTTGGAGGCGAGTGTGAGGGACTGTGACAGCGCTCTGAGTGTGTGTAAGGACAGCGGCAGGGCCCTGTTCAGGAAGGCTGTGTGTCTGAAGGAGCTCGGCCGGATGAACGAGGCGTACGAGTGCAGCACCGCCTGCCTGCTCACCTCTCCACAGGTAAAACACTCTCTCTCTCACTCACACACACTCTCACACACTCTCACACTCCTGTGTCCTCTTCACCTCATGTTAGAGAATTAATCTACTAAACCATTTCCAAAAGTTTGTGCACCCCTGGCCATCACACCCATATGTGCTTGTTGAGCATTTCATTCCAGATTTATTCCCCGTGTTTGCTGTTATAATGAGCTCCACTCTTCTGGGAAGCTTTCCACTAGATGTTGGAGCGAGGCTGTGGGGATTTGTNCACTCCAACCTTCACACACCATGTCTTCATGGAGCTCACTTTGTGCACAGGGGCGTCGTCATGCTGGAACAGGTTTGAGCTCCAGTGAAGGGAAACTGTAACGCTACAGCACACAGAGACGATCTGTACAGCTGTGTGCTTCAGAATTTGTTTGGGGAAGAAGCGCATATGGGTGTGATGGTCAGGTGTCCACATACTTTTGGTCATATAGTGTATCTGCTGTAAAAAGGAAGCTGATGATTATGTTGTACCAGCACCAAAATGGTTGACTCTTGCTAAAAAATGGGTTTTAAAAAAAGAAAGGAAGCCGGTGTTTTACAGTAGACACATCGTCTTCACAAAGGGTGCCAATAGTTCTAGAGCTTGTAGCCTGAGTATACGATATTCCTGAGAATTAAATTGTAGTGTTATGGGTTTTTTTTTTTTAAACTCTGATGCTTCCGTCTGAAAGATCGGGGTGTGTGTGTGTGTGCGTGTGTGCGTGTGTGTGCGTGTTTGTGTGTGCGTGTTTGTGTGTGTGTGTGTCCTAGTCCTACTCTTCCACTTCCTTGACCGAGTCCTAAACCAACTGTCTAACCTGGACTTCTGCGCATTTCGGATGCTTGGTGTACAGGTCAGTAACCTTAGCGCTCATTGAGTCACGTGATGTGACGTGACGCACGAAGACGTGAATATAAAGTAATGAACTATGAGATCTCTGCTTCATCACACCAGCACATCATTGATTAGTTTCCTATAACAGCATGACCCGGAGTGTTGATAGTGAAGCAGCTACAGATGCTGAGTGTAGTATAGGTGAAAGCGTGATGTCTCTCTGTTCCTGTTCTGCAGCAGGGCGTAACCGAGACTAACGGAGAAAACGTGCCTCCTCTGGAGCAGGTGAGAGATTTTTCCTTCTCTTTAACTTTCTCTTCTTATTCCTCGATTCTACAGTCTAATCTCCTGTTCTTCTTCTCTTAAAGATCTCTAACGGGCTGGATAGCTTGTGTGATGTCACAGGTGGGTGTGAATATTTTTGGTTACTTGTTAGAGTTCCAGGACATCGTGTGTTATCCGTACTCTGAGCTCTGCTTTCTGTCTCCCTGTCCCGCAGCGGGTGTGCCTGTGAGCGCGTCCTGCGTCCTGCCCGCCCCGGTGCCCGTGAGCGACGCGGCCGAGGAGCCCGCCGTGTGTCTGTCGGTGCCCGTGTCCGAGCAGCTGGAGGACTGCGAGCTGATGGGGGACGAGCTGGACACGCTGCTGGACTGCGTCTCCAAGCAGGAGCAGCTCCCGCATGTGAGCCCCTGACTTCCAGCGCAGCATAAACCGAAAACACCTCTGTGCTGGAAGGTCTTATTAAAAACCATGATGTGGTTTGCATAATGCTACACTGGTAGCCATAGGATTCCATTATCTGTTAGCAACATTAGCTTTGTAGCAAAACTAAAGAAGTAAATAAAGACATTTTCTGTGTAACTAGTAACCACAATGCTCTCTCTCTCTCTCTCTCTCTCTCTCTCTCTCTCTCTCTCTCTCTCTCTCTCTCTGTCTCTCTGTTTCTGTTTATCTCATTCTCTTTTTCTCGCTGTCTTTTTCTGTTTCTCTCTCTGTCTCTCTTTCTTTTTGTCTCTCACTCTCCCTCTCACCATCTTTCTCTCTCTCTGTGTCTTTCTGTCTCTCTTACCTTGTTTCTCTTTATCTCTCTCTCTCCTTGACTCTTACCTTTTCTTTGTCTTTCTCTCTTTCCTTCTCTCTCTGTTTCTGTCTATCTCTTTCTCTGTATTATTTTTGTCTCGTTCTTCGTCTCTCTCTCTGTCTCTCTTTGTCTCTGTCTCACTCTCTCACCATGTTTTTCTGTCTCTCCATGTCTCTGTTTCTCTCTGTCTCTCTCTCTGTCTCTCTCTGCCTCTCACCATCTTTTTGTCTCTCTGTCTCTCTTTCCTTGTCTCTTCATCTCTTACTCTCCTTGGCTCTTTCCTTTTCTTTGGCTTTCATTCTCTCTCTCTCTCTCTCTCTCTCTCTCTGTTTTTTTTTCTCTTTTCTTCTCTTTGTCTCTCTGTCTCACTCCTTCTGGCTCCATCTCTTCCTGTCTTTACTTGTCACTCTCAGACTCCCTCTAAAGGCAGTGTTGTCCCCACTCATGTCCCAGTGATGGGTCTGGGTCCGTCGTTCCCTCCGCTCCTCCCCGCTCCCTCCCCGTGTCTCCCTCCTGCTTTCTTCCCCTCAGCCGTCAGTCAGCTGAACACGCTGGACTCGTTCTGTGAGACAGGTCGTGACCCGTCTCTCTCAGTCAGACCCCTGGATTCGCTCGACTCCTTCTCTCAGACCTTATCTCAGGGCTCAGTGCCTCAGAGACCCCCTCTGGTGGTGGGAGGAGAGGGGCTCGACTCGCTCTCAGAGTTCACCCTGCCTGGTGAGTGTGTTTACCACCGCGCCACACAGAGGCCACGCCTCCCTCACGGAGACTGACACACAGAGGCCACGCCTCCCTCACTGAGACTGACACACAGGCCACGCCTCCCTCACTGAGACTGACACACAGAGGCCACGCCTCCCTCACTGAGACTGACAGACAGAGGCCACGCCTCCTTGATTTTTTCAGTCTTTATACTTTTAACATACAGTGCTGCATTTCTGTGTGTGTGAGAGAGAGAGATCTTGAATAAATTATAAATGTGAACAGCATTAATCCCTCTCTCTCTCTCTCTCTCTCTCTCTCTCTCCCTCTCTCCCTCTCTCCCTCTCTCTGTTTATCTCCAGGTGGTAAAGTCTCTCATAGTTTTCTCCCTCCAGTGAAGATTAGAAGCTCATCAAACTGTGTGAACGCTGTTTACACGGTGAGTCTTCTTTCCTTACTTCCTTTTCTTTTTATCTTCCTTTTTCTTCCTCCTCCAGTTTCCTTTTTCTTTCTTAAGTTCCCTTCTCTCCATTCCTCTGTCTCTATTGTTTCTCTCTCAATTCCCTTCCTTCCATTCCTTCCTCTATCAATTCCTCTCTGTTAATACCTTCAGTTCTATCCATCTCTTTCCTTTTTTCCCCTCTCTTTGCCAATCCCTTCCCTCCATTCCTCCCTCTATCCCTGTCATTTC
>CM074973.1:2760947-2791635 GCA_037577455.1 Pangasius macronema
CGCTCCAACATCTAGTGGAAAGCTTCCCAGAAGAGTGGAGCTCATTATAACAGCAAACACGGGGAATAAATCTGGAAATAGATGTTCAACAAGCACATATGGGTGTGATGGTCAGGGGTGCACAAACTTTTGGCCATGTGGTGTAGCTTGAGCTCCACACTGCTTCACCTGAGTATGCTAAGAAAAATAGTCAGTCTAGGGTGCCAAAACTTTTCATCGGTAGTGTACAAATGCTACCTGTGTGATGTGCATCTCAGCGGTGTTACTGAGATAACGGTCTGAATGCGATGCATTGTGTGTGTGTGTGTGTGTGTGTGTGTGTGTGTGTGTGTGTGTTTTGTAGTACGGGACCTGCAGCAGGTCTACGACACGTGGTTGACGACAGCCAATCAGAACAAGCGAGCCGACGGCACTTCGGCGTCCCAGTTCGGAGAGGAGAAGCAGATCGCCATGCCGACAGACTACTTAGCAGAAGCTGCCGTGAGTGTGTGCGCGAAACTTTACCACTAGAGACGTTTCTCACGTTTCGAAGCCTCACAATCCAGATTGGACAGAAAACACCTACAGTGAGCGTGTCACGTGTGTGTCACGTGTGTGTCACGTGTGTGGTTTGGCTAATCCAGCACCTTTTTCGTTCCAGGAGAGCAGAATTAGTGTGGGAAAGCGCCTAAATTGACAACGTGGGTGCATTTTGGGTCTCATAAATGTTTTCCGAGTGTTTTTCCAGATCATTTTGGAAGAAGTTCAAACAGATCTGTTAAATCTGATCACAGTCACTTGCTCTATACCCAAGTCAGGATTAAATCAGTTCATTAATATAACAACTGCTGGATTAAGTTAAGATTAGGTTAAATTGCTGTAACAGCTCACAGTGGAATTTTTAATTTTTTTTGAATTTTCATTTTTTATTTCATTTTTTTATTGGTGTTGAAGTAAATACCTTATGAGGGACTTTGTTCATTTCTGTTTGCTCATTTCTGTTTAAAAGCAGCTTCTATGAATTCTCAAATGTTCCTTAAATGTTATTTTGACGTCCAGATGAATCTCCTGGACCCACAAAAAAAGATAAAAACGCTTCATTTGCCCATGTTTTTCATCCCCCCCCTTCTGTAAGAATGTCCACAGAGGCAGTCGTACACGTAAGCACGGTAATGTTACGCAGTGTGTCTGTTGGCCGTCGGTGTGAATCTGTGCGTTTGTGTGTCAGGACGTTTTATACTGCCGCCTGTGCGGGAAGCACAGTAACAGCGAGCGTCAGTGGCAGCAGCACATCTCGTCCGAGAGGCATAAAGAGCGCGTGCTGAGCGGAGCGGGTGAGGAGGAGAGTCTCACCTGGATACACCGCTTCCCTGGACCCTACTTCTCCCTCTGCCCCAGGTACACACACAATAACAGGCAGCAAACTTACTCTTTATATTCATTTCATTTCATTTGAATGTATTTATTTCTGTAAAGCTGCTTTGTGACAATGTCCATTGTTAAAAGCGCTGTACAAATGGGGCCAGTCGTGGTCTAATGGTCTGAGAGTCGGACTTGTAACCTGAAGGTGAACCTGAAGGTGGTGGGTTCGAGTCTCGGGNCGCTCTCTGCCACCCTCAATACCACCACTGAGGTGAGACCCTTGAGCAAGGCACCGATCCCCCAACTGCTCCCCGGATGGGTTAAATGGGTTAAGAGCACCACACTTGGCCAAAAGTCACTTCACTTCACTTCAAATAAAGTTGAATTGAATTGAATAGAATAGAATAGTGGTGTAACCTCCCAGAACCCACAACGAGCACTCGGAGTCGGTGTGAGGTATCTCGGTAGGATGGAATCATGTCAGTCAAGCATGCTCATTAGAATATTAGGCCACGCCCATTGGGACAGTTCTGAGCTCAGTGTTGGAACTGCATTTGATCACATTTCCTTTGCGGGATTGTTTAACACAACACTCAGAAACGACCGAGCCGTTTATAATATAAGCTTCTACGTTCTCCTGATCCCTTTAACTGACCCTGTAGAAGAGCAGGCGAGGTGAGGGACGTGCCGGAGATGAAACCTGATAACAGGTCACTCAGCAGACAGCCGACAAGGTGCATCTCAAATAAGTGGTAGAGCAAAGTTGTGATTAAGAGCCGAGTTTGAAAGGCTTTGTTGGGACGCAGGATGGATTATGTACACAGTTTGGGTCTGAAGTGCAGTTAATACCGTTAATTCTCCCTCTTCCCGTCCTCTGAGCTGAAAGCCTGGTGGCTGAAAGGCGAATGTGCAGACACTGGGAGGTTTTACGATAATTAGGTCCAAAAAAACAACAACAAAAAAACATTCTTGTTTTCTGGAAGTACTGGTGTCGGAGATGAGAGGTTCTGGAAGTACTGGTGTCGGAGATGAGAGGTTCTGGAAGTACTGGTGTTGGAGATGAGAGGTTCTGGAAGTACTGGTGTTGGAGATGAGAGGTTCTGGAAGTACTGGTGTCGGAGATGAGAGGTTCTGGAAGTACTGGTGTCGGAGATGAGAGGGTTTTCTCAGGACAGCAGCTTGCTGATGATGATGTGTTTTACTGCCTCGGTGCTTCATCAGTCACAGTAAAATCACGTGACCTATAAATAGCCAGGTGCAGTGTGTGTGTGTGAATCCCAGCTTTCCACCGCAGTAGCACTGATGAGTGTTTTGACCCACACACGTGACTCTGGAGATGATGAGATTAATCGCTTTACAGTTAACCGGAGTTTCTAAAAAGGTCACAGTTCACAAGCCAGGACGACTTTAGAATGTGGAAAAAACGCTGTTTTAGAAGCCTGGTCAAGAAAACTCCTGTGAGCAAGTGTGTGTGTGTGTGTGTGTGTGTGTGTGTGTGTGTGAAATGTCCTGCTTGCTCAGTTTGACTGGTCCAATGTCCAGCTGTAAATAAAAGAACAGAGCGATCAGGGTGTGATCTGATATCTAATGTCCACGATTGATTTCTTTACACACTTGGCAAACAGCGATAAATTGGAAGGAAGTAAATGAGAAAAATTACATTGAAAAAGTAAATTTAAAAAGTCGATTAGGAAGGTCAGGGCTTTAACGTTTCCTTTAACTGCTGCTTGCCACCATCTACTAGCCCTGGCCTAAAAGTAAACACACGTATTGTCTTTTCCTCTTCTCAGTGTCTCATAATTGTAAAACCAGCTAATTTCTGCCTGCGTACTGAAATAAGGTCAAAAGTTTAAAGGCCTTGTTTAGAGAACAACTTGTCCTGGACCTGGAACTTCATTTTACCGTGTGATGTGAATGTTCGACAGGTCGGAGGGCGGCTGTGCGGAGGGCGTGAGCTGTGACTACGCCCACAGCGAGGAGGAGCTCCAGGAGTGGCGCGAGAGGCGGGACTTCCTGCGCAGGAGGCTGGAGAAAGCACGAGCGGAGAAGCTCATCGCCCCGAGCGACTACGACTTCGGGAAGTACAACTTCCTCCTGCTGGACTGAGAAACACACACACACACACACACACACACACACACACACACTTCTGCATTCATTCAAATCACCACACACTGAAGTGCCATGCATGCATTCTCGTTAAATGACACGTTTTGATTGTTTTAATTTTATTATTTTTTTAAAAACATATTCACGTTTTCCTTCCAACCTGGTCATAGACGGCGAGTCCCGGCGCAGTCCCACTATCGCACGCTACAATCCTTTCCTTTTCATCACCACACAGCCGCCTGGTTTAACCCGAAGCCCAGTGGTGCAGCACATCAGGCCTGTGCACTGCCCAGCTTAAACGCTTAGCCCACCAGCGCCACGGCCAGGGCCCGGTTCTGTCCGTAAGGTTATCTATAACCTGCACTAACTAGCACATCAACAGACAAACCTGTTCTCTGGCTCTTATTACAGCGCAGCATGATTAGCGGGTTAACGGAAATGATGAGGAGGATGATGTCAGGTGATGAGTCTTATGATCATACCGTGTTTTTTGTTGTTGCTTGTTTTGTTTTTTTGTGTTGTTTTTGTTTACAGCTGATCCTAAAGCTTCATTGAGCCTAAAATCAAAATCTACATTTTACTTCCGATTGTATTTTTCCAGTCTAGAACAATTTACCAAACACACACACACACACACACACACACACACACACACACACACACACACTTGCTGATTACTTTCTCATCTGCCAGTGCCGTACAGTTACATGTAATCTATACATCATGATTTTCTTTTTCTTTATTAGTAAATCCGCTCCAGCCAACAGCCACGTGAGAACACACGCTAAGGACTGAGTGTAGATCTGTCCAAACGTCATCTGTTTATTAGATTTAAATAAATAAATAAATAAATAAAACTCTGTCCAGGAAAACCTGGGATTCAATTACATTATTATTATTATTATTATTATTATTATGAAAGAAAATTTTATTTTAGCCCAAAACATGAGCTGTGTGTCAAATCATACTTGGTAATACTAGTACACTCATTCAGTCACACACACTCACTGTGTAGTTCACACACTCACTGTGTAGTTCACACACTCACTGTGTAGTTCACACACCCAGATAAAAACAAATGTACGATAAAAAGACAGGATGATGAAAGATTGGCGCTTTTTTTTGCACTAAGTTGCCCCATCGTGCATCACCAGAACAGAATGGAGGACCTCGTAGCACATAACTGAGGGGAAAAAAACAAAACCATGGCTGCCCGTTCTCACGAGTGGAACAGTTACGTTTAAATAAATAAACTAGACCTCAAGCAGCTTTCGCTTACGTTAGTGAGCTGATTTTGTGTAGGATTAAACTGCTAGCGGTTCTCCAAGTGCAGTTCATGAACGTTTGTGAATAAAAAGCTGTGATAATGAGCCAAGAATTTACCGTGCAAAGCCGAATAGCTAGATTATAAAACAAATCTGTGCTGACGGAGTCTGTGGAATTGTTTTTACACCACTGTAGCAAGTAGAAATATCTCGAGTATAGGCAAATTCACCTTAAATGGGTTTTAAGCGAATATAAAATGATTAATCCTGTGTGTGTGTGTGTGTGTGTGTGTGTGTGTGAGTGTGTGAGTGAGTGAGTGAGTGAGTGAGTGAGTGAATCTTTGTGTGTGTGTCTGTGTGAGAGAGTGTGAGTGTGTGTGTGTGTGTCTGTGTGAGTGAGTGTGTGTGTGTGTGAGAGAGAGTGAGTGTGTGTGTGTGTGTGTGTGTGTGTGTGTGTGTGAGAGAGAGAGAGAGAGAGAGAGAGAAAGAGTGTGTTTATATGTGCGAGTGAGTGAGTGAGTGTATCTTTGTGTGTGTGTCTGTGTGAGTGTGTGTGTGTTAGCGCTGAGGGAACTCCAGAAGGCCGTGTGTGAGACACACAGGAGAGCATGGACGCCGGCGTGTCCTCGCTGATGAGATCGTTATAAGTGATTCTTCTCTAAACCCAAATAAACAGGAGCTCGTCGCTGCACTGCAGCGCGCAGAAGGAGAGGAGCCAGACGTGTGTGTGTTCGTGTTTGTGTCGTGTCGTCCCTGACCTGCTTATCCTCAGAGCTGATTTTTAGCTGGAGCTCTTATCCAAGTGGAACCAAATCCACCATGAATCACCATGAAGTGCCTGAGTAATGCAGTAACACACACTGCGGTCTGATTCAGACTAACAGGAGACTCCTCTTTTACCCCACATGTAGCTAGCAATCAAACCGACTCCTGGAGCTGGAGCTCCCAGTTTAGCATCATCTCACTCAGCTTCGTGGAGTTGTTCAGTGTCTCACACACACACACACACGCTGGTATCTCTTCAGTTACTGTACCACACACTCTTATCTATAAAAACAGACAAAAGAGCTAAAAACTGTATTATCTATTTAGTTCCCGTTTGTCTTGTAAACCAAAACAACCGCTATCTTTTTCCCCCACAGCTCTCTTCAGTTCTGGCTTCTGATTGGTCCGAAGGTGTTGATTAATTTCCTAGAGCGGCAGCTCTGATAGTAGTGCAGCTGCAGATCGCAGGATTATATGAACGCGCTCGTTCGAATACGTTATGGTTCCTATAGTAACAGCTCGTATCGTAACAGCACAGAGGACGCTCTACACGATTTGATAAAAAAATAGCGTGTCATTGTTGAGACGGTGACGTTTTCTGCAAGGAGATGCTTATTTCACGTTTATGGAAGGAGTCTCCAGTGCCAGCGCTTCGTCAGAGTCAGAGGTGTAAAGCTGTAATGTTGTACGCTAGAGCTGCTATAACGTAAGCGATAACAGGAGGCTCCACAGCATTTTAAACGTAACTATAAGCGGATAAAACTATGCCGTGTCATTCTTTAACACAAACATCGTAACCGTTGACCGATAGCTGTAGTATAAGAGGAATAAAACACTGAATAAAACACTCAACTTCGGGGTAACTCCGGTAACACATTCGCCAAGGGTTTAATTCTTGCCTAAATACAGAATTGTCTGCTGTTGTACATATTGGTGATCGTTTCTGACGTGAGGATGTGAGGATTTTAAACCTGCACTTTGCGCTAGCTATAGCCTCTCGTTACTTGTTAGCTACAGGAGCCTCTACTGAGAAAATCTGCTGGGGATCAGTTTTTTTTTCTTCTTCTTCTTTTTGCTGAACTGACTTTAAAGACTGTTCACTCTTCCCCTTTTTCTTTTTTGTTAAATACACTGACAGAAACGTGCAGGAGGATTGCTAGCAGGATTGAACGCAGGATTGCTAGCAGGATTTCCTCATGGCCTGGCACTGCATTTATTTCTCGAGCTCTTTCACACAGTGACCAGTGCAGATTGTATGCGTTATTGAATCATTGTCTACTCGTTTTGTTTTCTTTTCCACGTCTTCCTGCACTCAGGCTTCAGCGTGCCTTCAGTAACGATCAAAGTGCCTTTGAAGTCAGTATTAGCCTGATAAACCTCAGCCGGGGGACCAAGGAGGAAATCCGTGTTATTCAGTGTTATTCAGTGTTAACCAAACTGCATTAGGTTGAAACAAACTTCATTTGAATTTGAATTTGAATTTGAGGTCACGTCCTTTTTTTAAACGGATTTTGTAAAGTCGCTTTACGGCGCAAGATGGTTTCAGCTCCACAGATGTCGGATGTTTAAAGTGTTATTTTGTGTGTTCAGTGCTGCACAGATAGAGCAGGTAAGAAAGCAGAGGTGTTTGTTGGTTCGAGTCGTACATCCCTTGCTTCATTATTGAGAGAAAATGTTCAGTAGATTTCCAGTTTCGTTAAAGCCGGGGATAACGACATCATGTGTTTCATCCTTGTCTTCAGAGACTCACTAGATCTGACATCGCAGCTTGTTAGAGACTAAAGTGTGCTACCTGTGGCCTGGATGTGCCAATATCCCGTTTCCTCAGTCACAGTATCGTGAGATGAAACGTTACTACACGTTTGCTCGAAGCGGTGCTTTAGTCAGAAGTGAACTTCTGTTCATTCCTGCAGGTGAAAAGATAAGAAATATCTGATAAATATACGTGAGTTTATTCTAAACAAATCTAACGTTACCGTCATTTCCGGACATTTGGACTCGTAGCTGCTTGAAAATTTGATGTGAAAACATCTCACACAGGCATATTTATCTAATATTCCTCTTTACACCGCAGCACTGTTGGGTTCTTAGGTTTTCTGTAAGGAAACATTTATTTAACATTTTTGGAAGGAGTCTCCAGTATCAGCTCTTTGTACCAGTTTGAAGTAAAGTTTTCCGACACGGAAGAGTTCGCGGTTTTGTTTTTTTTGGTGCAGTTTCTCAGTAAATGTGACAAGCCGCGTTTTTGTTTTGTGTCTGTACGTCTGAGGAAGCGACAGAATTCCTCAGAACGTAAAAGTCACAATGCTGCATTTTTGCACTGATGCAGTGTTTCATGTAATTCAGATACACCGCGGTGGCAAAAACACAAACATACATAGAGTCGCAACATCATAACACACTCCTGCTTTGTTGGTGTAAAGACTAAAAGCTCATCTTTTTCCAGTGAACAGTGTGTTTTAATTGTCCTGTAGGCCGCAGCAGCACTACACGCTGTTTAAACGCTGTCACACTGCTGATATCTGCACAGTGGCAGGTCGTTTCCACCGAAGCACTGGTAGAGAGGGGGGCCAATACTTTGTGTAGCGACAGAGACGGGCTACAGTCATTAATTATACACTTCGAAAGTGACCTGTATAATACATGGAGCTAATAAAATGGCAGTGTAGTGTAGGCTGGAAGGTTTCATTTATCATCACACTGCATGGCAGAGGGAAAGGTTTTCACTCAGACTCGTCACAGGAAGGAGTCTCTCCACACAGGAAGTGCTCAGCGTCGGTACGTCAGGTGGTCATGACCATGCCGTAGTCTCCGGGGGTGAAGACCTCCGCTGTACTGAAATCTCCCACAGCTCTGCCTTTGACCTGTCTACATTCACAACTCCTGTCTATGGCTTGAGGATTTTTTTTTCTTTTACAAATTCTCTTTATTTTTCTTAAAATTGCCGTTACTGTGTAATTCTGTATGTGTGTTTTACCGCCACAAGCAACGGACCAAATAATATGCCAATAAATATTTTTATAAAAGAATGAACTGTCCATGGAAGTGTTTCTTTATATTTATTCATGCCTTGTATTGATGGATGGATGGATGGATGGATGGATGGATGGATGGATAGATAGATAGATATGCATGCAGATAGATAGATATGCAGATAGATAGATAGATAGATAGATAGATATGCAGATAGATATAGATTGATAGATATGCAGATAGATAGATAGATAGGTAGATATGCAGATAGATAGATAGATAGATAGATAGATAGATAGATAGAAAGAAAGACATAACAGCATCGGGTCAGAAAATAAAACCAGAATCAATGAGTTGGATAAAGGATCACCCCTTGTGTCAATATTTTGTTGAACCACCTTTTGCTTTAATTACAGCCTTTAGTGTGTTGGGATCCATCTCTACCTGTACACATCTGGACGTTGCTGTATTTGCCCAACTGTACACATCTGGACGTTGCCATGTTTGCCCACTCTTCCCTGCAGAAGTGCTCGAGGTCAGTGAGATGGTGACTGCTGGTGGGCTGCAATCTTCAACTCATTGCACACATTCTCACTGGGCTTTAAGTCTGGGCTCTGACTAGGCCATGCAAGGACATTCACCTTATTCTCCTTCAGCCACTGTGTGGTCAGTTTTGCTGTGTGCTTTGGGTCATTATCGTGTTGGAAGGTGAATCTTCTTCCCACTGATGGTATTTTGCCCCATCCATTTTTCCCTCTATCCTGACAAGTGCTCCAGTGCTCCAGTCCCTGCTGCAGGGAAACACCTCCACGCTTCACTGCAGGAATGGTGTTGTTTGGATGGTGAGCTGTATTGGTTTTCTGCCAGACATATCGTTTGGTGTTGTGGCCAAACAATTCAATTTTAGCCTCATCTGACCATCACACCCTTTTCCACGTGGCCTCGGAATCTTCAAGGTGCGTCGATTTGCATATTCATGACGCAGCGTGAGTCGCTTCCTGTTTGATTGAATCATAAAAGTGATTATATTGCGGTTTAAAATACATCAATATCTCATAAAAGTCTAACAAAACCAATTCAGTGAATTACACAGCGAAAGGTTGCCTTTTTAAAAGTTTAATTACAGTATAAATAGTGATGAGTGGTGTTAGTGAATATGAATATTAATGAGGTGGGCGGGGCCTCCTCGCTACGCGCTGATGGAGGACGGTGTTTAGGGTTTTCTGGTGCGTTGTTGCTTCAGTCGGTTGGTTATTTTTCTGCAGCACAGCGCGCTGAGTTTCAGTTGGTGGTTGGTGGTGAAATGTTTTCTCCCGGGGATTTGGGAGACATTGATCAGCTTTATCGAGCTTTCCTGCAACGCCAGTGTGATGAAGGTGGTAAGAAACTTTCCCCTTCTCTATGCTTCTCAGTATTCACTGTGAAGATTACTTTTAATTAGGATTATTTTTCCCCTTTAATGGTACCATTGCAGCTTGTGTAAAGATATTTTTCAGAAAGAAATCGCTTACTGTAATAAGATCTGACCTGAGATATTCTGGTTTTGTTATCCTGATGAACATGAGAATGAGGAAGGAGGAGAAATGATCAGTGTATTCTGAGACATCTGCCATGTGACGAGTCTCACACACAGGGGGTAAAAAAAAAGGACAAAAATTACACTTACATCAAAGTTGAAAGTTTACTTTGAAACCTGAGTGAAAATTTGAAAGGGTCTACTTAAAGGAAGTATTTCTATAAATAAACAACTCTTTAAACAAACATACAAACAAGTAAATACATTTATCGGATATCAGAAGTCGGGACTTTTTAAAGTTAAAGTGGCCTCATCGTTTTCACCATGAGATAAACTGCACAGTGCAATATAACAATACCAAAAAGAAATTAGATAGATAGATAGATAGATAGATAGATAGATAGATAGATCACTTTATTCATCCCAGAAAGAAATTCGCTTATTATAGCATACACATATATATATAAATCAGAATTTGTATTTTTGTATCCATTTATATGAGATCCATGTCATGCTGTTGTAGGAAAACCATCAACAGGAGAGTGTGACGAAGTGGATTTTCTTTTATCAATCTGAAGTTGATTATTTTACAATAACAGCATGTCCTGAAGTGTTTTTATTCCTCTTATATTACAGCGGTACTTGCTAATGTGGTTTTTAAATATTTAAAAATAAATATTAATGAACAAAACATCACACTATTTTGTCTTTTTTTAGTTACATTTAATGTTGTGGAAGCTCCATAAAACAGGTTGGTTCCTGTTCTCACTTATGTTACAGCAGCTGTAAACAGTTTCTCTTTCTTTAGTTAATAAGAAAAGAAAATTAAAAACGCAGCTTGTCATCTTACCGAGAAACCGCAAAACTCCTCTGTCTTGAAGATATCGAAAAATTTACGGCATTTGGCTTTATCCAGAGCGACTTACATTTATCTCATTTTTTTTAAACGGCTGAGGAGTTGAGGGTTCAGGGCCGTGCTCATGGGCCCAGCAGTGGCAGCTTGGTGGTGCAGGGGATTGAACTCATGACCTTCTGATCAATAGTCCAACATCTTAACCACTGAGCCAACACTTAAAGCTACAGCCTCATCTCTAACTGTTACAGAGCGCTGACACTGGAGACTCCTTCCATAAACGTTTAATAAAAAACTTCACCTTGTCAGCAATTACACGTTTCTTAACATAGTTTTTGTGGAGCATTCACAATCCGAATCGAGAATTCAACAGAGATATGGTGTAAATAAACAGGAACTAGAATTATTGTAATATTACAATAAGTAAAATTCTCATAAAATGTTATTTTGAATTGTAAATGGGTCTTAAAACCCTTAAAGATTCTATGTGAGACTGTAAAATGAGGGTTTTAACATCTGAAGATCTTCTGAGGAACACTTTTGTGCACTTAGAATGAATTTAGAAGGACTACATGAAAACGCAAGGGGAAAAAATGATTTTAATAAAACTAATTGACACTTGAATGTAATTAACACTACAGAAATACTACGCATTTTCAATCATACTCAATGATGCTTGAGTATATATTTTTTAAAAAGTACAGTTATTTAAGTATGTTCCATCTCTGCTTGCACAGTTGTGTGTAAACATGTTAAATAGGGCGAGTGGTTGTTATTTTTCCAAAAAGGAAAAGTAGGAAGAAAATAGGATATATTATTATACTTATTATGTGTGTCACTGAATAATAAGTGCTAAAAGCAGAACTGGTAGAGCCGGACTTCCCTCCGACCAATCAGAAATCTGATAAACCGCCTGTTCAGGTTCAGCAGCCAGCAGAAGTGTGAAACTGCACCGACTCTCTAAACCTCAACTCTAAACCAAATCTCATGATACGTGAATTTGGAAATGATTCATTTTATCGCGCACGTCAGTGTCAAACCATTCTCTTCCCATCTACTCATATGCATCTGAACATAAACACTGACTCCTAACACTTCAGCTAGGGTTTTTTTCTTGTTTCATGTGGCTGTCAGATTATAAGCATGCATTTCAGTGACACTGTCAAAATGCAGGTCATTAAATTGGTAGTTTGAAAGATTGAGTCACTAAAGCAGCAGTCATCCTGGCCACACTGCACTGGAAAGTGCACTATTTTGGGAGGTTTTCTCCATTTTTATAGCCATAACTGAAAGCATGGTTGAGCATATCCCATGCACTCTTGTTGTGATAGAGTCCACATATTGTTCCCCAGAAGAAACTAAATACCCATAATACAACACTTACAGGTCACACTTACAGACGCGGCTTCAGAAGATTCTCTTAACTAACAGTGTTTACAGCGTTAACTGACCAAACAATGAACTTCAGCATTAACGCTCTGTAAGCATTGGAGAGTCTGCAACTTAAGTGCAAATGTTCCCTCAGTATTTACGTGGAGAAAAGTTATGTGTATTCAGAATCGGGTTAAGACGACTTTCTTGGTGCATGTAGTTCATGCCTCCAAGAGTAGAAACGTACAAAACAGTGTTTTTAAATAGCGTCTAGACAACCGCCTTTAATCTCAAGCACTTGACTTTCAGCCCGAAAACAATAAAGCACTTAACTCAAAATATCAATGAATATTGATCAATAAATAACTGACTATATTAACCATTGCTTTATTCTCTCAAAAAGTAAAATAAATCCACGAAGGCCAGTGAAATAATGACTTCATTCACTATGTTATGGTGGTTAATGGTTGAAGCTGAAAGGTGTGTGTCCTGGAGAAAATCTCAGATTGCATATATATTGGCACACAGATCAGGTAATATGATTCGAGTATTTAACTTACACTGACCTGAATTCGACTGAGAAAATGGAGAACATGTTTGAGCCTAGTGAGAATGGGAGAAAAATGAAGTGTTTACTTTCTGGTTTTCTTTGCTGATTAAACTGCCACACCCATGATCAGCGTTAGTACCTGTGTCTACCTGCTCTTTGTAATCAGTCATTAGTTAGTTATGTTGTGTTAATGTTTGTATTTACATTCCCCTCCAAAAGTATTGGAACAGGTTTTTTTTTTTTGCTATACATTGAAGAGATTTGGGTTTGAGATCAGAAGATGAATATGAGACGATGGATCAGAATTTCAGCTTTCATTTCCTGATATTTACATCTAGATCTGTTAAACAAGGTCTGTTAGAACATGCACTTTTTGTTTGAACCCACCCATTTTTCCAGAATATTGCAACGTGTGACTGACAGGTGTTTCTTGCTGCCCAGGTGTTTGTTCCCTGTTAGATTCATTGTTTAAACAATAAATATCTCTGAATGTCTACTCTTGGATTGTTTTTTAATCCTGGGTTTCACCTGTGAAAACTGCATTTGTTGTTAAAAATGATAAACCAACATCAAGACCAGAGAGCTGCCTATGGGAGAAAAGAGAGAAAATCGATCAGAGCATTAGGAATAGCAAAAACTAAAGAATTTGCCTTGCTTTTCTGATACTTTCGGAGGGATCTGTATATCCTGCGTTCAGGTCAAGTGTTGCAGATCACAGACAGAAAGATGATATTAGTGACACACCCACCATCAAGAAGATTCCTCTGTAATTGCATCGGTATTGTTTACGTTGTTTAGAAATAAAAGGAAGTTAAGGTAGAGTGTTTACTTTAAAATCAGTGAGATCCTGTACAAGATTGCGCTGTTATTAACGTGTCCTAAAGGCAGTGTGTTGTGTTGAAGTGTTTCATAACAGCAGCTTTCTTTTTTTTTTCGATTACATTCTACAGAGTTCAGACAGAAAAGCGAGACCATTCTGAATTCTGTACAGAAGCTGGTGTATGTGTGTGTGTGTGTGTGTGTGTGTGTGTGTGTGTGTGTGTGTGTGTGTGTGTGTGTGCACAGTTATAGCAGACTTAGAGGGCAGGTGCTCAGCAGTGTGTGTAGACCTGTTACTCATTACTGTTGTTTGTGGATATGTGAAGGCTCAAGCACTGAGTGTTTTCTGCTGTACAGTAAACAGTGACTGCATGTTTTTAAGCATCATGTAGTCCAGGAGGGATGCAGGAGAACACACTGTTCCTACTCATAGCAATAAAGGAAGCTTTGTGTGTGTGTGTGTGTGTGTGTGTGTGTGTGTGTGTGTGCGTGTGTGTGTGTATTCACATGTCTGCATGTGACTGCGTGAACATGCATTAATATATGCTTGCTGCTGTAGGGTGGCTCTGTGTGTGTGTGTGTGTGTGTGTGTTTGCATGCTCATTCACGTATCTGCGTGCATGCGAATGCAGTGTTAGAGTGTGAGCGCGCATTGATGCTTGATGTAACGTGACTCTAAGTGTGTGTGTGTGTGTGTATGTGGGGTGGTGACGTGAAACAGAAGTAACATAATACAGTAATGCACTGCGGTGATAGTGATGCAGCAGAAGCACGCTCAAGTCCACGCGCTCGGTGCGTGACGGCAGTTTTTGGTCACGTGACCCCACGGCACGTGTTTGTGAAAGGAGAAGTGCTTAAAAAAAACCGCATTTCAAAACAAAGTAACGAGTTCGGTATGAATTAAAAAATGTCACTTTTACTGACAATTAATTCATTTATTGTCGCGAAAATAAATTCATTTTTTAATTAATTAAAGGGTTAATTTATTCCTGACAGCGCGCGCGCTTGGCTGAGAGACGACGTGCGCGCGCACCCGCGTACTCCGCGTTCTCTTTCTGTCAGCGCTCAAAGAAGCTCTCGCGCGCTGCCTTTACGCTGACCAATAGGCGTGCGCGATCCGGCTGCCCGTCCTCTCATTATTATTCATAAGTTAGTGGACCAATCGGCGTTGGGCTTGCTGTAATAGCGCGTACGTATTATGAATATGTGGAAATATGCAAATTTCACGCCGTGGCGGTGGTGGAAGAGCTAGCCAGCGAGCTGTTGTTTTGTTTTGTTTTGTTTGGTTCCGTTCCGTACCGTTCCAGTCTTAACAATTCGAGCAGGTTCCAGTTAATCTAATTTAAGACACCGCCTTTTCTCATCGTCGTCTTAATAGTTTTTGTTTTTGATTATTATTTTCCTGACAATATCGCCTGCAGTGTTGAATTATGCCCGGACACACGACGGTTACTCTCTCCGTTGCTCCTAGCAACAGCAGTCTGCAAAAGCCTTTGCCTTTAGTTTTGAAGAAGATAATGGACATCCTACCGCCTAATATACTCGACGACGGAGATGATGGTGAGGATTAAAACCTTTTTTTTTTTTTTTTTTGGTGATGGAAATGCAGGTCTGTTAATGAAATGTGGACTACTGAAGTGCGACCCCTTGTCCAGTAGCAGGTCACAGGCTAGTCATATAGCATGTGGTGTCAGAAGATAAACAGAAAAGTAAAGCCTGCTTCTGCTTATGCCTGGGGCATTAACCTTCAGACAACTGCTATATAACATTACTAACCTTCACTAGATAAGGAACAAGGTGGGAGAACTCTGTGTGTGTGTGTGTGTGTGTGTGTGTGTGTGTGTGTGTGTGTGTGTGTGAGAGAGAGAGAGAAAACATTTTTCCATAAACTAAGTCCTGGTGAGAACAAAATGTTCTTCAGGTTTGCTTTCATTTTAGACAAACGGTGTAAAGCTCAAATATATGTACAAATATACTAATATACTCATGTAGTCATATATTGATATACTCATATACTCATGTACTCATATATCTAGCTTTATTTCCCCCCCAAAAAAATAACCCACCAAGATTTTACCTCAGAAGCTGTTTTCTCATTCCTCTAGCTCCTTATCTGTACAAGTGCACTATGTAGGAAGTATTAAATATTGATTTATAAAGCTTTTAATATTAATATCCATTGTAATTCAGCTTCCTTCTGTCCTTATAAATACGTTACATGAGACAAGAAATAAAATGTTATACTTTATATATCACTCCATGTTATGTCCCGGGATTGCCAGGTCTCTCAAGTACCTAAGACTAAATAATAAATGAATATATAATATATAATAACGCACCTGAAGCCAGTGTGAAACCTGAGCGTTTGTGTTGCCTTTGTCAGTCTTTGAGATAAGGAACAGGTCCACCGTGGTGCACGCGCATTTCTTATGTACGGTATCCGCAGCATGCTTCCGTACACCACGGGGCTTTGGTGTTCTTTGTATAATTAAATTAATCTTTGGCAAATCGCTTTGATATAAGGGGAATAACACACTCCAGACCATGCTGTTACGCACTTCTTGCGTTATTTTCATATATAAGAAACGGTTATTATTATTATTATTACTATTATTATTATTATTCCTTACTTATCATCGCCTGGTACAGCTATTCGATTATCCCCTTTCCTCCCCCTCTCCCAGTGTCCAATGTGCCTGGCATTATGATGGTATATAAGATATATAAGATAAAATGTATAGAACGAATGATCACAAACCTTGTTACTCCGTTCGAACACACTCTCACAACATCACGATGTAGCTAGCCTACCAATGCAAAAAAAAGCACTATGACTAGCATCGCTGTAATATTGGTACAATTCCGGTGCACCTACACTTTCCCTTCATTTGCCATCGACTCGGTTTGTGGAATTTGAATGGAATTAAATTTACTTATTTTTATTATTTGCTTTAAAACAAGATCGCCACCTACTGACTTGCTTGTGCCACTTTGTTCCAAAAACGAGCCCGATTTGTCCTAAAAGCAACAGAACCCCTGGTCCTGGAGTACTTCCTGTCCTGTAAAGTGTGAGGAGGAAAAAAATCCCTGGTTCAAGTGTGAACTCTTATTATATCTTCGTTCATTGTGCAGAGAAAATGTTAAATGTTATGTTATGTGTAGCTGTGATCCACGAACAGTCAGGGTATTGGAGAATGCATTGAAGGTCCTTGTATAATTCACTCTGTACGTAATAATAATAATAATAATAATAATAATAATAATAGTGGTGTCCGTGTTGTTTAGGACAGTGTAATGACACTCTGTGTGTGCAGGAACAGCAGGAAATACAGTTCCACAGACTTCAGGTCGATTGTATACACTGGTGCACTGAAGCTGTTTTTCTTGTTTATATTCCTTTCATTTGTCACGTGTTTGTATTTGTTAACCGACATTCTGCTGCTGCCGTTTCACCCTCAGTGCAATCTGTTGGCCGCCAAAGTCTCCGCTGTAGTACGAACCTCTGAAAACACCAGTCGCGATATCTCTTCATAATCACAGACAGTGGCATATTTCCAACAGAGTATGAACAACGTTACTGACAGCGCTAGTGCTAGAAAGTCAGTCAGGAGAGAAGGCGCTTTTGTTTTTACGCCAAGTCAGAGAGTCGCGTGTCAAAATTGAAAGAAAAAAAACAACAACAACGTGAGATTACAGGATAAGCGTGTACTCGATCACTGATTTGTCACTCACAGCAATCCTGATGAGTGACAGTGCAGAAGCACTGAAGTATTTCAAGCACCTGTTGTCACCGCAAATACAGGGTAATTATCAAACTAGCCCTTTACAACAGTCCAGCCGTACAGGCGTAGACGTCTACGTGACGGGAAGATCATAATTCCAGGGTTGTAATTAGGCCATTTCACTGATGGTTCATTTCAGTCATGTTCTTTCAGAAGCGAGTTATTTAGGTGACCTATGTGTAATGCTAATTGTGATTTGTAGCACAGGCTTACATGACGGCTCCTTCAGATGTTGCCCCGCCCACCTCAAACACAGAGGAACTTCGTGAACATTAGGGGGAATCATACAAATGTCAAACCCAGCAAACCATTACAGACCTAATCTTACTTAAGACTAATCTTACTTAATGCAACTTTAAGAACACCAATACTTGTGTTTGGGACACAATGGATATGTTTAGATAGCTTTCAGTATTGCTTTTGTATCAGGCGTTTAGGTTTTTCCCAGGCGTAAGGAGTCCTCAGTGTCGGCGCTCTGTAACACGCAGTCAGAGGAAAAGCTGGAACTTCGTCACATTTTGTTAACTTCAAGAGAAAGCAAAATAGGGAGGCTGGTGAGAGAACGACTGCTTATAGCTGTTTTAACAAGAACAAGCTTGCTTCGTGGGTATTCCACAGTATTAAAAGTAACTATAAACGGATAAAAAGTACACAGTGTCGTTTGTTTATTAACAAAAAAATTGTAATAGTTTGTAACTTGCTGTGGTATAACTGGAATAAAACACTGTGACATGCTGTTATGGGGTGGTAACAGTAGCTCCGCTTCATCACACCGATTATTTTCCTCTAGCAGCACATCCCCCAACCTTTTTTTTAATTTATGAAATGTGTAGTTTAAATATTATAAGCCAAGTCATTGTGGAACTCCATAAAGCACACGTTCTACCACAGACACCTTCTCGCTCTCTCTCCATCGCAGAGATAGAGAAGGAGAAGCTGAGCTCCATCGGAGATGGGGAGTCCTGTGGAGATGGAGGTGGCGGTGGAGGATCCGGGGGCGCCGGCGGAGTTTCCGCCTCGCTCACTCCCACAATTTGGGACAAGACCATCCCGTACGACGGCGAGAACTTCCACCTGGAGTACATGGACCTGGACGAGTTCCTGCTGGAGAACCAAATTCCTGCTGCTCTGGAGGAGGAGCTGCACAAGAGCCTGGAGCAGGAGGCTCAGGGTTCCCCCGCAGTCCCAGAGGTCCCCGCCGCCGTCCCGCTGGTGCCCAGGGAAACGGAAAAAGCTGCAGAAGTGCGGAAGATAAAAGGGGAGGACGAGGGGTGTGAGAGTGAAGTCGCTGAGCTGCAGGTGATGGAGAATGCCACAGGTGAACACACACACACACACACACACACACACACACACACACAAAAGAGAACTCAGGAAGATTCAAAGACTTATTTTACAAACGAAAACCCTTTATCAGACTGGTTTTCTAGTAATAATTAAAACTGTTCTCCCCTTCCAGAGCCCAAAGATAAGCCCGAGCGCGCCACTCCGTCTCCGATCAACCCGGAGGAGATCGAGGTGAGCATAAATTTCCAGCCGGATCCGGCGGACCTGGTGCTGTCCAGCATTCCGGGAGGAGAGCTGTTCAACCCGCGCAAACACCGCTTCAGCGAGGACGAGCTCAAACCGCAGCCTATGATCAAGAAGGCCAAGAAGGTGTTCGTTCCCGAGGACGCCAAGGTCAGACCCTGCGTGTTTCTCCTTAAGCGCGTCCTTCTAAAACCGATCCGAGTCCTTAGACACGTTCTGAACACGGACGCACGTGTAGGTCAGTGTCATGATGCACAGTTTGAAACGCAGCAGCAGTTTGACCGCTCTGGAGTTACTAGCTGGTTTATGAAGCCCAGCGCTGAGCTCTGACACGTACACGACTTCAGCTTCTACTCCCTGATTCCTGTGGCTTCAGCCACACCCTCGAGATTAGAACCAGCAAACCTGTTATTATTTAGTGGTATTAACTTTACAGTGAGTAATAAATAGTCGTAGCGCATAGTGCACTTTTCAGACCAGTTTGAGACTTTTTCGGTTCTCTCTCACCCTGGAGATGAAGCGTGCAGCCATGAAGTTTCTTCTAGATAACAATCAGCATGGGTGTGTTTGCTCTCTCGATTCCTACGCCCCAGTTTCCTCAGTTTTGGATTTCAGCTAGTTTTTGGACCATATTTGGATTGTGATCTGGAGCTGTTTACTCTGAGCATCGGACAGATGGTGGTTGTTGTGTTTGGCTCTCATCCCTTGGATAAAGATGTGAGCCGTTTTCAGCTCGCTCGCGGTCCTAAACTTCCTGAGCCGCACTGGTTCCTGACATTCAGGATGGATTCGAGGTCAGAAGTCCATATCCATATTTATTCACGGAGTAAACATCACTCTGTTTTCAGTTCAGTAAGCTCATTTAGGCAGCAGGGACGTACAAAAGCTACAGGAGACGAAGTCGAACTCTCCGACGCAACTCTGATTCATAAATTAAACGACACGCCTGGAGGTTGTTTCTGCTCACTGCGGCATCTCTCTTCCTGCTTTCCATATCTCCGCGCTTACTTCATTTGCATGAAAGACTGAGTGAGAGAGACAGAGAACAGATTTCACTGCTCCCTTTTCAGCCGCTTAACCTTCATCCCTGTGTGTTTTTCCTTTCCTCTCTGACAGGATGAGAAGTACTGGTCAAGGAGGAAGAAGAACAATCTGGCGGCGAAGCGTTCGCGGGACGCGCGGCGCCTGAAGGAGAACCAGATCGTCGTGCGCGCCAGTTTCCTGGAGCGGGAAAACGCAGCGCTGCGGCAGGAAGTGGCCGAGCTCAGGAAGAACTGCAGCCGCTGCAAGAAGATCATGGCTCTCTATGAGGCCAAGTACGGCCCTCTGTAAGGACACAACTCCCCGAGACACACAAGCAGCTGTCTGTCCAGTGTTCACACAGGGATCGTGGGTAAATTCAGGAGAAGTGGCAGGGGTGGGGATGGGGATTTGAAGAGCAGCTTGCTCACACACACACACACTAACACGTTTTCTAAAAAAAAAAAAAAAAAAAACGGTCGTCCGCTAGTCACTAGTGGAGCTGCAGACACTGCTGTGGCGTTTCATCTGGAAACAGAAACAGAGAGAGAGAGAAAAAAAAAGTATCTTGCACTGAACCAAAGCATGACGCCCTCCTTCATCCAAAAAGATCTTTCACCTTTCACCTTTCACCTTTGACTCACTGTGACGGATGAGCTGTCTCGTGACTTGAGAACGTGAGATCTTAGGGCACTCCTGATAACGAGCGAGCAAACCAAACAGGAAACACAACAACAACAAAATGTGAATTAGCTTCATCTGATTAAACGTCTAGTAAGATGTAGAAAGTAAGGTGTGCCGAGGTAAAGTGGAGGAATCGTTAAACAGAGTGGAGCTTACGCTGGAATTTTATTCCTCACATTTCTCTTCCCATCATTTACAGCGAATTCGATCGTTAGCTAAAGCTGGTTCACTTCACAGATTCACCCCAGGGAGCTTCTCACTCCTCTTCCTCCCAGTTGAGCTCCTCCCTAAGAGGATGAGGACGCTTCGTCCTGACACACCGTTAGCATGTTGCTCAGCTGCTGGAGTATTACAGCTCTCACACACACACACACACACACACACACACACACACAATAAACATGAGTTACAATATTATTACACGCTTTAATGCTTTAATGTACAACAGCCTGCTCATCACCTGACTTCTCATAATACCCGAAACTTACACAAAGCCTGTTTTTATTATTTCCACTTCTGGATCTTATATCATTTAGTGGACTTTTCATTTCTTGGTTGTAGGTGGAGCATTTACACCGCCGGCTGCAGCACACATGATCGAACTTACAGCTGAAATGAAATGAAATGAACAGCACTGAATTTCTTCTTGAACTGTTGAAATATATACACACACACAGCACTGTGCAAAGGCCTTTGGCACCCTGGGTTTGTTTTTATTTATTTATTTTTAGTACAAACTTCGTTAGATTTTTTATTTTATGACTTTTACATTATCGAGTCATTTTAGATTTCCAAATATTCATTTTCCAGCACAGTAAAGTGTTTGTGTGTCAGTAAAGAAAGCAGCAGATTCCATAAGAGCCACTTTTCAGATAAAAACAGAATGAAGGCTGCTGGGTTTCACTGCAGAAATAAGAAGCGAGTCGACAGTCAAAGTCTCCAGAAGAACTGCGGCTGCTTCTGCAAGATGCTCAGTAACACTTCCAGCTCATTTCCTTATAAACCTGCACACACTGCACCTGAGGATCGTCACACCAAATACTGACTTTGGTTCATTTATTGCAGTTTACTGCTCTTTATAGTATTATTTTAATGTAGAAACTTTTAATTTCATTACTTTTGAAGACAGCTTTTGCACAGTACTGAGTACGTATGTGTGTGTGTGTATGTGTGTGTATATATAAGTGAATTTAAACTGTAGGATCTGCTTGTAGCGAGTGAGAAATGCGCGTCCGATCCTAATGAACCATCAGTTAGAATAAGAAACAGGAAATCCCAGCCGTGATCCTGCGCTGCCGTGCCGTCACAGTGATTTAAGGGTGTTTCATTTCCGCCTCGTTCGTGAGAAACTGGGCATGACGGTGAACGTTTTCAGCGCTTCAGCGGAAGCCGGTGTGAAGCGCACGTACGAGAACACGAGGACAAACGAGAGCGCACGTTGAGAAACACGTTCTGTCCCACTTTCTCCCCCGGAGTGAAGCTCATGCTCCAGCGTGACCTGATCGCGGCGTGCGAGGAGCAGATTGATTTATTTATTCACTCTGATTGAGGGAGTGTGTGTGTGTGTGTGTGTGTGTGTGTGTGTGTGTGTGTGTGTGTGATAACGGACCTGCAGCTTCTTCCCTTCTTTGTCCTGACCGTGTGTTTGTGTGATTTTGAGAAGACAAGGCAGCACTTTTTTTGTTTTGTTGTTGTTTTTTTCACACACTAATAATCAGTTTGTTTTCTGTTAGGAAGCAATGCTATCTTTTCTCTACACACACACACACACACACACACGCAGCTTCACTGGCAGCGGTGTTTTATCAGAGTAAGGCAGGGACTGTTATTCTTGCTGACGACTGCAATCTTTATACGACACCTTCTTTTCCGTGTCACTCCACGTCTTTACTATTTAACGGAAGCAAGAAACGCGAGGCGATTTTTAAGCTGTTTTGCATGAACTCTTTGTAAATACGCCAGTCCTTCGAAATCCTCTTCTTCCATTATTACCTTTACCAAATTAAACCTCCTTCGCTGTAGTGATGAATAACTTTTTAAGTGATGCCTCCTGTTCTGCGTCTTGTTAGTGATGTGCACACTGATGTTTCAATAACACTGATAATATATCCGATAAAAACAAATTCTATGATTTATATTTTAAATATATATATATATGTAATGAAGAGTATAATCAAGTTGTTGTGCAGGGATTTTTAATCATAAACTGTGACCAGTGCAATGGACTCTTGTTTTCTCCTAAAGCCAGGGCAATACAGTGTGATTCATGTATACTTCTAATCTATTAATTAGCAAGAGTTATGCTTTTTTTAAAGAGGGGATAATTAGGTTCTCCAGCAGGGGGCACTGTGTGGATACACAGACCACTCAGCTCAGGATGGCCGGGAGAGAACTTGTGTGTGTGTGTGTGAGAGAGAGAGAGAGAGAGAGAGAGAGAGAGAGAGAGAGAGAGAGAGAGCAATAACACTGGAGTCTATTTAAAAAGAAAAAAAAGATCAGGTGAATTAACTTCTTTTGATAGTTGAAGTTTCTGAGGCTGAATCCCAAACGGCCAAGTGTGGAATAATGCGTTCTGATACTCCCTGTAGTGCACCGTGTATACATTTAGGATTTACTTTACTAACAGTGCAGGTGCACTTACTTAATCATATATATAAAGCACTGCATACACGGCCAAAAGTATGTGGACACCTGACCGTCACACCCGTATGTGGTTCTTCTCCAAACTGTTACCACAAATTCTGAAGCACATTATTGTCTTAGAGCGTCTCTGTGTGCTGTAGCATTACAGTTTCCCTTCTCTGGAGCTAAGGGGCCCAAACCTGCTCCAGCATGACGATGCCCCTGTGCACAAAGCGAGCTCCATGAAGACATGGTGTGTGAAGGTTGGNATGAACACAAATCCCCACAGCCTCGCTCCAACATCTAGTGGAAAGCTTCCCAGAAGAGTGGAGCTCATTATAACAGTAAAGAGGGAATAAATCTGGAATGAGACGTTCAACAAGCACATATGGGTGTGATGGTCAGGGGTGCACAAATTTTTGGCCATATAATGTATCTAATGAGCGTTAATTCAGAATTCAGCTTCATACAACCTGTGAAAGTGCTACCTAGGATGGAGCAGAATGTACTGTACATTGCAGTGTAGTGCACGTGATGTTGCAGGAAGTGACCTGGGTCTGGAGTCGTACGTGTTAGAACTGTAAGTCAGTGCAGTGTGTAGAGTTGTGTCATGGCTTCTACACGCTACACACTGCACTTGTCAGAGATTCGTTTACAATGTAATAAGCAGTCTATTTTTTAAAAACACACATTAAAGGACTATCTATAATCTATAAAAATTTATTCACTTTTTTTTTATTTGCTTCATGATGATGTTCAAATGAATGTCAGAATGAAGGAGAAGGTGATGGCTTGCACTTCTCAGTGTTAATGACAGATACAGGACGCTTCATCTGGTTTACTTTGGACAAAAAAAAAACAATCGTGGTCCGTAAAAGAGTAGCACACTACGTGTTTTATTTTTATTTTTATTATTATTATTTTTTAATGGTTTAACACAGAGTGCACACTACACGGTTTTAACCTTGTATGTGATTTGGCACCTCCGGTTCACTAATCGCTAAATGCATCCGTCAGCAAGGCGACAACGACGCCACCGACATTTTCCACACGAGCAAGTTCATGCGAGAGTGATGGAAGAAAGGAACGTGATGTTTGGCGAAGTCATGATCTTGTCTAGACGCCGAAAACAGAAGGAAGGGAAACGCTAACTACAGGCGAGCAACTGAGTCTCCTGCTGCTGTTTATTTTGATGCTTTGTGACTCGTGTAGCATCCGCGCGATATCACTACGATCACGTGCTTCACGTTTAAAAACAAACTACACATAACGCAAACGACGTGTGCTTCCCGTTCCTTTGAGGTTTAACCTTTTAAAAATGGTCTGTACGAATCCACTGTTCATCCTTTCCCATGTTATACAGTACTGAAATGTATTTTATATTTATATCTGCGTAGAAACAACAGTGTGGCAGAGAATAGTTTAGTTTTGTGGTCAAGCTTTAGATTTTAAAACTCGTGGTGATCATCGTAAAGCAGGCAACGAGTCTCTTACACTGAATCGTGTGATATGTAGCACTAATGCATCGTTTCGGCCAAATACAGTCATTTCTGTTTAAATATTAGCCTTTTTATTTTTTAAAGAAAGAATTCTTTTAATCTTCTGTTGTAGTGTCGTGTAATGATTTTAGTTTTTATACGTGTTTGTAGTAAAAGTGTTGCGTAATGTCAGACGTTGTCCTGTACAATAAAGTGGACTTTACATTAACTGACCTTGCTTGTGGCTCTGCTTTGTGATTGGCCATTCTTGATGACAGCACACTCAGAGGGCATGTCGGGGGAAAGTGTGATCTGCAACACTCGCTATAAGGACAGAAAGTTCACGTGCACACACGTGCAGAGTGTTGTTCTTTAATCCTTTTTTTTTAAATTGTAGTGGTCGGTAAATTGCGGTGATGTACGAGGAGTAAAACACTTCGGGGTGTGCTGTGATAAGAAAATAATCACCTTCAGGCTTGTAGCTGTAACTCAACCTCATCACACCGCCCTGCTGTTGATTATTTTACTATAACAGCACGAGACTAAGGGTTTTATTTCAAACACACACACACACACACACACACACACACACACACACACACACAGCGTTAGTGAGAATGTTCATTTCTCTGTTGTCTGTTTCATTAGTATTCCACGAGTGAGACGGGTTACATAACAAACAGCCTCGCCCCCAAAAGCAGGGTTACATAATAACCGCCTCAGAGAGAGACAGAGAATGAGAAAGGAGAAACATAAAAGAAGAGAAAGAGAGAGGAGAAAGTGATGGATGGATAAGCAGATAAAAGAGAATGAAGGAGAAACAGAGGGAAGACAAGGGAACAAAGAGAAAGCAAAGTGTAGAGAGATGAGGCGAGCGTTGGAAGAAGAGAGGGAGAATCAGTGATGACAGCGTTTAGCAGAGAGGTGAGGGATGATGAGAGGAGATGGGGTGAGGAGAGATAGAGCGGTGAGGGGAGAACGAGAGGAGAGATGGAGGGATGAGCGGAGAATGACAGGAGAGATGAAGGCAAGAAGGAGGGGTGAGGGGAGAATGAGAGGAGAGATTGAGGGGTGAGGAGAGAAGGATAGTAGAGATGGATGAGAGGAGAGATGGAGGGGTTAGGAGAAAAGCATAGGAGAGATGGAGGGATGGGGAGAGAAGGATAGTAGAGATGGAGGGATGGGGAGAACGAGAGGAGAGATTGAGGGGAGAGGGGAGAACAAGAGGAGGGATGGAGGCTGAAAGGAGACAAAGGGAAAGTGGAAAGATTGATGAGAAGAGAGAAATGAGAGGAGGGATGAGAGGAAAGACAGGGATGACAGGATGGTTGCATGGATGAAAGGAGGTTGGGAGGAGGGATAGAGGGATGGAAGGAGGAAAAGACGAGAGGAGAAATAGCTGGATGAGAGTAAGGTATGTGTTCAAACGTGAGATGTGGGCAGTGAGCAACAACACGAGGAAGATGGAGAGAAGGATATTATTAGGCAGAGGGAGGTAAAGGAGTGCTGGGAGCGAGGGATTATTACATGGACAACAGAAAAGGATAAACAAATGATCTGCAGCATAACCTGGACTCAGAGAGAGAGAGAGAGAGAGAGAGAGAGAGAGAGATGAATAGTGGAGGATAAAAGCGCAGTAAAGGTTTATGGGACAGGAGGAGGAGGAGTATGAGCGAGGGGCGAAGGACAAAACCAACCATCCATATGTGCACATCACACACACACACACACACACACACACACACACACACACGGCAGCTTCTATAGACCATAAAACACACAGTGCTTCCTTATGCATTTTCTCTTTCTCCACTGACCTCCATTTTGTTCTGCAGAATTATGAACTCATTTACTCTCTGGTCTATCTAGTGCCTCACTGCGTGCAATGTAGCGTAATATCGTCCCAAACGGAGACATTACTGTAACCTGTCTCACACACGATACAGGAATTTTAAAACCCAAAATTTCCACCCTACACTCTGCTTCTAAGTCGCATGGATCCGTGAAGTGTCAGCTTTCTCGCATCTTTTTCAGAACTGGAATGATCACCTGGCGTGTACGTTAGCGCGGATAATGCTACGTCACAAATCTGACGCTACAGCTCGTGATATCTGTTAAATAAACATCTGCAAAACCACTAGCTAGCTAAACTCCGCAAGGTGTCACCTTTGCTAGCTAGCTGCCTGACTAGCATACTCCTGTATCCTAGATGTTAGCGTTACAGTGCTGTTGAATCCTGGATTCTGATTGGTCAGAAGGTGTTGAGTAATTTTCTATAAACGGCAGCCCTGACAGTAGCGCAGGTTTATATTAAAGCGCGCGTTATCGTTTCCATAGTAACAGCTCATTCACATGGCGGGCGCTCCACGTAAACAGATTTAAAAACACTTGTGTGAAGGTTGATACGGTGCCACTGATGTAAGGAGACTTACAGAAAAGTTTATTTAACATTTATGGAAGGAGTCTCCAGTGTCAGTAAGGGAAAGTCTTCAGGACAGAGATTTCCAGTTTCTCTGAAATGTGACAAACTTTGTAATTTTTTTCTCTTATTAACTTCAACAGAGATAAAAAAAAAAAAGAAGCAGGTGAAGGAACGTAAGCTGCTATAACATAAGTGAGAACAGGAACACGTTTCGTGGGTGTTACACAACATTAAATGTAACTATAAAAGGATAAAATCATTCTTTAGTAAATAAATTGTTAGTGTTGCCAAAGTGGTGTAGTATAAGAGGAGGAAAACACGTCATGACATGCTGTAATAGGAAAACAATCAACTTTGGTGTGGTAACAGTAACTTGGCTTTATGCCAGCTCACATCACACCACCCTGTCACTGATTATTTTCCCCTAACAGCATGCGCCTGAGTGTTTTATTCCTTCTATCATACATATATTTCAGTTACAAAACATAACACGTGCCTGAGAATTGAGGCAAAAACAAACAGATAGAAAAACAAATGCTAATGTTGCTAAGAAAATGACTGATGCTTGGCACACAGCAGTGAAACTACAAGCAGGTCACTTTATTTCTCATGCTTTCTTTCATTGTTTTCACATTTTATTACAAAGATTTTTTTAAAAAAAGGAGAATGGGATACAGTAAGAAATCGCTGTAGTAAGCTCCCGGTGTGGGAGACGCACAGAAAACTGGTCACTGCATTTCAGATGAGAAACGTTTCAGGCCATCAGAATCAAAATACAGATAAAAAGTGTCGAGATAATCAGACTTTATCATTTATAGCCATTTATTCATCATTGATAAACTTTACATAGAAAATAACCATTTTTTCTTTTTTTTTTATTTCAAAGTGTAAAACAAGATACAGGAGGTTTATAAGCAAAAGACAGACGTCTCGGATAGAAAACTCTCAGACGTAGGTCCGGTGTATCCTTGAAGCAAGGTCGGTAATGCAAGTTTAGCATTAAAATGCTCTTTATCCTTTAAATTCATCACACGTAATTAAATCTGATTAAACACATACCCAAACATCGTTCATAATGAATGCAAATTTAGTCAGTCTGTTAGCATTATGCAAATGACTTCTCAGAAACTTTGTATTCTTTGTTGAGGCTGTCTTCGTTGTTGTCGATATAAGCATGTTTGAGTCAAGGGTTTAAACCCCCAACAGCAAGCTGCTTTAAAAAGATCACTCAGTAGCACTGAGAATCGTAACATTCTCCAGTTATGGCTCTATTTCTTTGTCTCTCAGGTGCTAAAAGGCCAAACGAGCACTAGCTCCCACACTTAAATGTGTTGGATAAAAGATTTGCATAAACCTCTGAAGGATTTAAATAGTCCTCGAATGCAAATATTTAACTAGACATCACTAAAAGACGGCCGCGCCCTCGGCCCACGACGGACGCGCGCTCAGATCAGGACATTCACAGCACGTTCGGTCGATCCTTTCTTCATCTTCTGCAGCTCAGCATTACACAGACATTTAAGGCAAATCAACACGACGTCCCGCTTCCTCGCCACACACCTAGTCTACAGGAAGTGGCAGGTGGAAAGACAGCAGGGATTACGATTACGTATTACAGCGAAGCCCTGCTCTTGGCCAGGAATCAGATCCCAGGCCAGCGCCGCTCTCTTCAGTAGCGCGTGTTCACAGTTCCCTACCCTACGAACCCTTTTCAAACGTGAGCTGCATGACTGCTGAACATACACATTTCTCATTAAGCAAGATTAACCAGGTAGAGATGTACACAGGACTTTTTTTTTTTTAATCCCACTCCCACACTTACTTTTGTTTGTAGCTGCTTTTGATATTTTCTAATGAATTTAGTTAGCTCTATTTCACTAAATATACACAAAGTAATTTAAACCACAACAACACTAACCAGGAAAAAGCCGTGACCTGATTTCGTCCCATGAGCTTCATATCAGACTATACGAAAGGGGACATAAATAAATAAATTCAGTCCTGGTGAACTATGCTGAGCAAAATTTAAAAAGCTAGTCAGAGTCAGTCTGAATAAACAGTAACAAAACTACAAATTGTGAAATACATCCAGTTTCAACTGGTCATGAAAACCTGACATTTATCACCCTACAATCTCAGAAATAAAAAGGTACCAAACTGGACTTTTCCTTGTTGCTGGGATGGTACCATCAAGGGGACATGTTTAATGTGAATAATGTGAATAATAATGTATTAGTAAAAAAAATTAAGTATATAATTAGACCTTAAGGACCACCTTTACAGCTTTACTCTGGAAGCTTTTACTGTAAAAGCCAAGGGTACCACCTTAGCAACAAGGAAAAGTAGAGTTGGGTACCGAATATACATGAAAATTACTCAGGACCAGGTTCCCAAAACCATTAGATCTCAGCTGGTAGAGAGAGTTTAACGTGATGCTCACTCTACCAATACTTTTTTGGAAAACCAGCTCACAACAACCCAAACTGGCAAGTTGAAATAGACCAACATGACCTCATGGGACACATTCTAAGCTGGCTCTACACTGTACGATTTTTGATCCAATTTTTCTTAGAAGGAATAACGTGACCGATTTAGTGCCACCAAGACCAAAGACAGTCGACAACAAAAGTTCTGGCAGTGCGAGAAATGTTTCATTAATATCTGCTACGATACTCGTCTAAAGGCCACCAATAGGAGGACGGCGCAAGATTACGCAAAGCTCACCGGACTGTGCTGCTTGAACACGTAAGCAAGAAGCACTCGCAGGTCGATCGCTAGAGGATCTTCATCCTATACTCCGACATGGACAGCACACTGTACCACACCGTCTGTTGTAGAATTCAAGACTTTATTGGGATCATCTAGGATTAGTGTGACTCTTAAAACGCTGCCAAGATCTCACTGTAAAACTGGCTTTAGTCGAGGCAGAACATTGTACAATTCCATCTTAAAAGGTAGATATTAGATATGACTGAATTTGTTGGGTGGGTGGAAGGAGCTTTGCAGTGGGGATTTTAGAAAAAAAAAAAAATCAGCTTTCGTGATGTAATGAGACATGAAGCTACCGTAAAAGGATTTAGCCACCCGAGTGACGCTCAGCCTCACGTCAAATCCCAGCCAACATCTGGCCTGAACATTGAGGTAGCCAGAATGCGAGACCTCTGCTCAACGAGGCTTAACATTATAATGCGGGGAGGGGGACGCTTTATTGGAATAGCTGATAGCATTTGGCAGTGGTACTCAGCCAGCTGGGAGCAATAAGGGACCAGGCACGAGCCCAAAATATATTTTATTTGAGTCTAGAGATCTGTACTGCTATGGTTTATGCAAATGGACACCAATGAACAAATTTGAATAGACAAACTGGTCAATAACTCCCTCTTAAACCACCCAGCTGTCATTATTAAAATCCTGATAATCCCAAAACAGAGACACATCACACACACACACACACCTCGTACCCGTCTTCAATTCAACAATGTCCATACAACAGGTACAATACACAATACTTTGTTAAACACACTTTATTTGTTTCAACTTGCATATTATATGAAATCTTATTTTATATATATATATATATATATATAT
>CM074973.1:2814133-2824139 GCA_037577455.1 Pangasius macronema
GTCCGTGGCTGAAGTTCCGCGGTCACCTCGACAACATCTCCAACAACCTCCTGATCGGAGCGGTGAACATCGAGAACAACGCGGTCAATAAGATCAAGAACCAGCTGAGTGGAGAGTACGGGGGCGTGCCGGACATCGCCCGCTTCTACAAGGTCCACATTTCCATCTTATCACATCACATGGGTGTTATTATTAGTAGTGTGCTTATATTCAGTATTCATGCTAATAAAGCTAATAGGATCGGCTGCATCTGCCTTGGTCAGGTCATTGTGTGTGTGTGTGTGTGTGTGTGTGTGTGTGTGTGTGTGTGTGTGTGTGTGTGCGCGTGCAGGCGAACGGTGTGCAGTGGGTGGTTGTGGGAGATGAGAATTACGGCGAAGGCTCCAGCAGAGAGCATGCGGCTCTGGAACCCCGACACCTTGGAGGAAGAGCCATCATCGTCAAGAGCTTCGCCAGGATCTACGGTATGTGTGTGTGTGTGTGTGTGTGTGTGTGTGTGTGTGTGTGTGTGTGTGTGTGTGTGCATTATCATTTCTATAGAAAAAAGTCTGCTTGTATAGCGGACGCTTCACATCCTCTAAGACTAATAATGCACAGATTAAATCGGTGTTGTTATCTGTTAATTGGGATCGTTGACATGGTGAAGTTTTCTAGAAGGAAATGTTTATTTAACATTTACGGTAGGAGTCTTAAGTGTCAACCTTTTCACAGACATTCCACAACATTAAAATTAACTATAAAAATGAAGACATATTGTTCTTTAATAAATAAACATATTGTATTTCAGCCCAAACTGCAGTGCTGACAGTAACTCTGCTTCATCACACCACCCGGTCACTGATCAGTTTCCTATAACAGCATGACACCGAGTGATTTATCCCGTACTTGTCAGTGCCACCAGGTTAGCAGCTCCGAGGGAATGAAATCCTGTGGCTTTGTCTCTCACTCGTGTGAACATGGGGTTACACAGATACGCTTTTAAACACAGTCGATGTTCATCCATCATAGATGATTGCACTTCCCCTGATTAGACTGCTGATGTAATGCCAGGAAATAATTCTTTTATTTAACAGTTCTCTCTCTCTCTCTCTCTCTCTCTCTCTCTCTCTCTCTGTCTCTGTCTCTGCAGAGACTAATCTGAAGAAGCAGGGCTTATTGCCCCTGATGTTCTCAGACCCTCGGGACTATGACAAGATCTGCCCTGATGATAAGATCTCCATCATCGGACTGCAGTCTTTCGCCCCTGGCAAGGTCAGTCACCCCCTTCCCATGTGCTCTTCCTCTCCACATCTGCTTCTCTCTGGCTGTGTAACAGCTGTTACAGGTGTTCTGAGTGTGTATTGGTGTGTAGGGGTGTTTGGGGGATGAAAATGCCACATTGTGAGTGTGTGTGTGTGTGTGTGTGTGTGTGTGTGTGTGTGTCTGTGTAACACTATATCTATAACAAGTACACATTTTGCACATTTTTATGTTTTATGCATAAAATTTCACTTAAAACATTTTAATAAAGTGTTCTTGCTCTCTCTCTGTCTCTCTCTCTCTCTCTCTCTCTCTCTCTCTAACTTTCTCTCCCTCCCTCTCTCTGTTTCTGTCTGTCTTTCTCTGTCTCGGTCTGTCTCTCTCTCTCTCTCTCTCTCTCCCTCCCTCCCTCTCTCTGTTTCTGTCTCTCTGTCTCTCTCTCTCTCTCTCTCTCTGCAGCCTCTGACCGCCGTGTTGAAGCACTCGGACGGCAGTTCGGAGAGCATCCAGCTGAACCACACCTTCAACGAGACGCAGATCGAGTGGTTCCAGGCTGGCTCTGCCCTTAACAGGATGAAGGCGCTCCGGCGCTGAATGGGAGGCGGAGTCTCCAAGCGGGGGGCGGGTCAAAGGGCCAGGTCTTATAAGAATATTTTGGCCAAATCTACATGATTTCCCTCTTAATCCAAACACAGTTCACTCAGCCAGGGTGTGTTTGGCGTCCAAGGTTTGCGTCGCACAATGCTAAACTAGGCATGGAGCTTAGTGAAAGTACATTTTTATTTTTGGCTGAACTTTCACTTTAATAATGTGGAGGAGTTTAAAGGGAAGAAAGATTTTAAGCACACCAGTATATAGTACACACACACACACACACACACACACACACACGCATATAGCATGTTGCTGTACAATTGATCGCGCATACGAGACACACAGTCATCAGAAAATTATCATAACATGATCTCCAAGTAGAAAATCAAGTAAACACACACACACACACACACACACACACACACACACACACACACACAGTCTCTTTCTTTCTCTTGTTTGCAGTTGAAACTTTCCTTTCTCTCTTTTTCCCACCCTGCTGTAGGGATCAGTTACATCGGGATCTGCTCTGCTCATGGCTCTGGCTTAACGGGAAATATTCCGTGGCTTCAGATCCCAACGCTGCCGTTTCCCTTTTCCCCCCGACGGAGTTCTGGAGCTGTTTAGTAAACCGTTATGTAATGAGAGTTTGCTAATGCACGCCGTACAAACATACCATAAACACTCGTTCCCTCATCATCCTCTCTTTTTTCACTCTTTTTTTAAGATTATATAAGACCAAAAAATATCAGGTTGATGATAAAACCACGAAGCGTAAACTCTTCTGTCCTGTACACTGTTCCAAAGCGCTGACACTGGAGACTCCTTCCTGTCGTAGATGTCCGCTATACTAGTCCCTGTGTACGCTGTTGCTATAGAAACGGTAATGTATTGGAATGAGCGCATTAATATGAACCCGTGTTTTGATAAGGTTCTGCCTCATTTACAAGTTATTGTTTTTTTTTTTTTTTTACAAGTTGTTTTTTACCTTTATCAGAAGCCAGACCCCACTCTTTGGTCAGGTAGAATCACTCCATAAACCCGACAGTGACGTGACGAGGCGCTTGTTTCTGAGGCGCATTTGGTTTGTGTGGATGAACTGTTCAGAGCAGGAGTTCGATGATAAATGCTGATCGTGTCCTGTAGCCTGCAGTATCAGCTGGCAGCTATCGTGTTTCCTCTCCTTCTACTGCTGTGTGAACACTCCTGGAGTCAGAGATGCTCTTCAGAAAGCAGTGAGCGTGTGTGAGCGTGTGTGAGCGTGTGTGTGTTGAGTCTTGCCTTCCTAAAGCTTCGATCATGTCAATAACTCACTCTGTGACTCACTTCCTGGCCTTGTGGAAAAACTGAACACATAATAGTGGTTTGAGAGCTGTGTTTGAACACACACACACACACACACACACACACACACACACACACACACTCCCTCTTAGACACTTGACTCCTTGCAAAGCTCAGTTAAATGTATGAAGAGTTTTTGCGGTTTCTTTCTGAAACTGACAGACAGGGTTGTTATCAGTCAGTCAGCGATCGTATGTAAGATCTCTGTCCCTGTACCATTTATATAACGAGTGCCGTTTTTTTTTCTGTATTCACTGATTTCACTCACTGAGCTGCAGATTAGCACTTACACTGACATTTAAACGGTCTCTAATCGTTTGTACTTCAAGCCATTTGTGGTCTAAAGTCTCAAAGTCTAGTGAGTATTGTACTTATAAAATAGTCTAGAGCTCATCGATTGATTGGATGCCGCCTGATTGCACTGGCCTGCTTCAAAGTGTGCACTTAGAAGAGTCTAAGGATCTGTGAATTGGTTTTCTGGAGCTGAGCTGAGGATATTAAAGGAATACTCACCTTCAGTCTCTCTGTCTGTTGGTGCGGTGTGTGATTACCACAGATTATCCAAATGAAATTAAAATAGAAATGAGCCTCTGGAAGCTCCAGATACAAAGGATCCAGTGGCTGTCACACTCCTTTCCTGACTTCCTGTTCCAAAATATGGAAATATTTCTCCAGTAACAACAGTACATGACGTGGATTCTCCAACGAGTTTAGTACAAAGCGTCTGGAATGCTAAGTTAATATTCAGATGTTGTAAATTGTGATCTGAAGTGCTCTTAGATTTAAAAGGGGAGGCAGGACTGTGATAGAAATGCACATTTACTTGCAAAATTGACAGAGTAGACTTTTTTTAACCCAATTCTTTTAGTAAACCCGTGGAGAGATTGTTTCACGACAGCTTTGTTTTCTCCTCTTAGCTTTCGCCATTCATTTCCACGAATGTCTAAATCCTGACGAGTTCTGCAACGTGTTCTAAGTGTTATGGTTTAATGCCATTGTTATGTTACCGATTTTGTGTCAAACGCCTTACGAGGTAGTCTGACATTGACGTTATATTATCCTGTGTAAAGTGTGTTACTGGTTCTGAGTGCCTTTGTGCAGTTGCTGCTTGCTCACTGAGCCTGAATGCTGAAACCTGATCCTGATCGTGTGCTTTTTCAGTACCTGTGGAAACTGCGTAGCGTCTCTGTGGCGTAAACGTTTGCCAGTGATGTGGCACTTTCTGTTTAAGTAGCTTTATTCGTGACTGAAATGTTACTGTACACTCCTAAGTGCACATGACTCTACGGTCCTGCACAGACGTGATCTTTATAAATCACACTTGATTAATCTGTTAACATCCATCTTTCTGTTCTGATTTTAATGTTGTATTTCCTTTTTTTTCGTAGGATGTGATTTGACTGCTTGCTGTTTTATTATGATGTGGATTAAAAAGTGTTTAATATCCTTGATGAATGGTAAATAAAATCTCACATAAGTTGTGATGTTCCTGATTGAATTGAATAGAAACACACACCTACACACACACACACACACACACACACACAGAAGGAGTTACATTTCATACCTGTTCGCATGAGAAGTTATAATTTTATATTTAAAAGTTTACAAACAGGACAATTGATGTGTTTGGAGCACAAATATACATCACTGACATCTTTATACACAATGTAAGGGACATTTATTAAAGCATTAACATGCTTATATATAGATAATGTGACCAGAAGTATGTGGACACCGTATTTTTTATTTCAAACAATAAACATTCATATTCTGGATATGTTTCACATTCAGACGTTCTCATACAGACCGAGAACTACTGTTGCCATGACGACCAGGCCCCCCAGCCTCCCCCTTCGTAAAGCAACTAAACGACTGATTGGCTTACGTATTGCCGTAAAGCGTGAGTTACTGTCGTAAGTCCACTACAACACGACAGACACGTGCGGCTTTCCGGGATTTTTTTTTTTTACAGTTCTGTGTAGAAGCGTTATAATATGGCAGTTTAACGTAATAAATACACAGTTACAGCGCAATGTAGATCAAATATAATTTTGTCTAGAGTGATAACTGTCTTTCTGTACATAAGGAGAAAAAGGTGGGTGAAAAGGAAAGTGTTTAACTCGTTAGCTAACTTTGTTAGCCATGTTTTTACTTAACATGAAATGCCAGCTGCTTCCTCTAAGTAATGCTGTTGTTATTTATTTATTTATTTATTTTGAGTTTGGAATATAATTTAAGAAGGCTTAGAGTCAGTTTTAGTTGTGTGTGTGTTTTATTTTAAAAACTAGCTAGCTATTTTAGATTTATTTGCAAGCTAAAGCTTGTGGCTCAATCCCAAATGGTTTCCTGGTTGAACTCTAGTGCACTACATAGGGTGTATAAATCCTTAGTGCACTTCTACAGGGATTAAGTAGCAGTTTGTGAATCAGATTTTGCTTTTTATTTATTAAAAAAATGTGATTTTATTAATGATTTCACCTACAGAAGTACATCAGGTGGGATTTTATTCATCTGACCATAATTCATCACAAAGCTGATCTCTGGTTCTTCTGTTAATCTGTGGAAGTGATTTGGTGGCTATTTATTTATCTCAGAAGTGTAAATGTGTCTGAATGTGTGTGCAGCCTCTCAGGATGTTTGTGGTGGTTGAGATGATCGACACTGTCCGGATCCCTCCTTGGAATTTCCACCGGCATCTGAACGACGCCATCGCTGAGGAGCTCAACAAGAAACTGGCCAACAAGGCAAGTCCTGCTTATCAGCCGAATAACGCTAGTCTAATCCAGAGCGGTCATTTGGTAATTTTGTCATTTCTCTGTGTTAAGATGACTGATTCAAACTGCAAAATGTCTCTGTTCTTTACCTCTGACTGTCACAAAGCACTGACACTGGAGACTCCTTCCGTGTTTTTAACCACATCCACGATTACACACAGTTTCTTTCCTAAATAATGCACTTTTTAAGCTGTTTATTATTAGCCTTAGATTATGCATATCGTCCGTCATACAGGTTCCTGAGCAAGTTCTTAAATGATGACGGATCAGAACGAGTGTTTAATGTGATTTGGAGCTGCTTTATTGTCAGAGCTGCTGTTACAGAAAATTAATCAACACCTTCTGACCAATCAGAGTTGAGAATTCAACAGCGCTGTGGTATGAATGAGATTAGTGGAAGCAGACGAAGCGCACAGAGGCAGCCTGTGTTTTATTATAACTATCAGTCCAGCTGTTGCTTTGCTCCTGTTCGTAATCAATCATCTTCTCTTAAACAGCAACACATATTGCAACCGAACACGTAGACGGACATACTGTAGTGATTTGACCTCCTGAGGATGTATAAAGGACCGCTCGGAGCCTCTCATACTAAAGGTACTTCACGGCTGGTTTTCGTTTACGTGACCTTATATGAAATGTAAGGAACTTTATTGCAGGTCTCAGGATTTGGATAAGAGAAGGAAGCTCAGAGAGACTGTCTCGGTTCTCAGGGTTGTCAGGTTTTGCAGAAAGGGAGGGGTTGGCTTTATTTTCTCTGCTATGTAGAGGCACAGACGGGAAATGGAGAACCAGTTATAAACAAAGCGAGCATGTGGCATGTTTTTATTAAACACAGAACCCATTGTGCATCAGGTCAAGTCTGGCATTTTAATGTTGATTTATCCTCAAGGCCTTCATTTTTGTCATTAAATAACTCTAGATGTTATTCCACAGTGCACTTCAGGTACGTCGTGTTCCACCCGTTCCTGGATGAGGTTCTGGTCGGGAAGATCAAATACTGCAGTCAGGAAGGAGTGTATGGTAAGATTATATACAAAACCACCACCACAGGCTCTTTCTTTTTCTCTTTACAGTTTCTCTTCCTCACTTTTTACTGCTTTGTTTACTGCTGTAGATTAGGAACAAGTTGGAACTAGTGAATTTAGTTTGCTAGAAGACGGAAGATCGCTTTAACAACTAAACGGTTAATGAGTCCTCTCGTATTTTTTTTTTAAATCTGCAAAATGGTGAGAATTAGTTTCTCTCTCACGCTTGTACAAGTTGAGGCACTTCATGCTGCACCTCATACAGCGGTTCATCTTATTAGTTTATTTATTTATTTTTTTGAAAGCTCAAAGTTGGATGTGAGTAAACTTTTGGCACCGCTGTCTCCTCGGTCTTGTTGCTCATCATCTGTAGGCGGCTTACTGTGAATATTCTGGATTTCTGTGAAGCTGTTGTTCCTCGGGGATATAAATATTAACCAATCCCTTGTGTGTGTGTGTGTGTGTGTGTGTGCGCGCGCGCATTTGACAGTCAGCCTCGGATTCTTCGATGACATCCTAATCCCACCCGAGTCCCTACAGCAGCCTGCTAAATTGTATCCTGCATGAGTCATGCTGATGATGCCTGACCTGTTCACACTCAAGTCTAGTGAATAATGAATGAATGATAACACAGTAATAGCGTGTGGTGCATTATGGGTAAAGAGTAAATAATCGCTGATGATGGTGTTGCTGTTAAAAAGGGCCAAATAACAAACAGCGTTGTTGCTCCCTTGACGCCTGGCCGTAGCGATGAAGCCGAGCAGGTGTGGGTGTGGGAGTACGAGACGGACGAAGGAGCTCATGACCTCTACATGGACCAGGGTGAGGAGATCCGCTTCCGGGTCGTGGACGAGTTCTTCCTGGATACGTCTCCCACCGGGCCCACCAAAGAGCCCGAGGCACCTGCTGCAACCGCCAGCACGGTGCCTGCACCTGCCACGGACGACGGGACGCAGAAGAAAGAGTCTCCTTACACACTGATGGTGAGAGAAACCCCACACACACTCACACACACTCACACATCTGGAGTGATGCTGCACACTGTACTGTATTCTTACACTCACACTTGGTACTTGAATTGCATCTGGAAGTTTGTAGGGTCTCTAATTAGAAATTCGAGCTGCCAGAACATTCTCCAAAGACATAACTGCATATTTTATTGTCCAAAAATGTCCAGTTTGAGGTTTTTTTTTCCCCCTTCATTTGCATATGTGCTCTGGCCGTGTTCTCAAGCTGTGAGTAAGATAAGGAGTCGTCAAAAGTAAAAAGTCAAAACGAACATTTGGGCCACCCCCTTAATTTGTTCTGGACTTGTTGCAGCTTATTTTACTACCAGCTTCCACTCTGTGTTAGCAAGCTCAGCGTCTCGGGGTTAATTACAGCTTTTAGTCCACGTCATTCCCGAGCCGATCGTTCACGCGGAGCTCAGCTTGAAAATGCATTGCGTTGTTACAGTAAAGGGGTTCGTGCCACAGTGCTCTCAATTCAGAAGGTATTGATTAATTTTCTATTACAGCAGCTCTGACAGTAGTGCAGCTGCAAATCACAAGTTTACACTAATGCGCTCGTTCTAGTACATTATCGTTTCTATAGTAACGGGTCATTCACAGCGACTTGAGAATGTTTGCCGTTGTGGGTTTCCTCCGGGTTCTCTGGTTTCCTCCTTCCTCCTAAAAACATGCCAGTAGGCGGATTGGCTGCTCTAAATTCCCCCCAGGGGGTGAATGAGTGTGAGAATAGGAGGCATCCCAGGCATCCGGGGTGCATTCCTGCCTCACATGCAGTGCTCCCGAGATTCCCGAGATTCCTGAGATACTGTTTGAGATATTTCCTCGTCTTTTTCTGGATAAAGTACAGTGCAGTAACAGTTCTCGTTAAGGTAGTGATGCTAGAGGTAGCCCAGAACACAGTTTTTTTTTATCATCATTTTCTAAAGTACTGTATAGAACGACAGTGAATTGAACAAACATCTCATGTACGAGCTACACAAATCCTACATTAACATACACAGTAAATAATTGTTCTTCACTTGCGCAGGCTTCCATCAGCGAGCCAGGACTGGGCTTGCTGTCGTGGTGGAACAGCTAACGATAGCACAAATCAACGCCCTGTGCTGTGTGGTGGTGATCCGGTTATCAGTAACTCTGCATTGTTTGACCTCTGGAACCAGGGAGAGGGATTCACGCCGTTCTGCTGGGCTCTGGTGCTGTAGACCGACGTCCTGAGCGAATGCCGTGTCCATCGGTGTCTCTCTGGTGCTCCTCTGCTGTGGCCTCGGTTGGTATCGACGTTTGAAACCTGTATTGGATTGTGACTGACAGCTCGATGGACCAGCGAGCAGTGAGCGCGTCGACGTGAGCGTGTCGCCGCTCATCAAATTTGCATGTCCTTCTGCTCCGTCGCAGAAATAGATGACCTTCTTTTCAAAACCAGTGCAGTTATCTCATTTCAGTCGCGGTCACTCACCTGCTGTGAGCCGACCCCAGCTTGTGTGCATCTTATTGTGTGGAGAAAATATTTGTTTTGCTTTAAAATAGACATGATCTCAGTTAGAGGTCCATTTTGATTGGTTACTGTGCATCACTGAGTGGCTGATATAAAATAAAGCAAAAATGTATTTAAACGTTCTTCTTAACGTTCTTGTCCCTGTGTCTGAGACATATCTTAAATGTCTTACCGATTTACTTTTGCTTCAGAGTCAGAAACGGACGCTAATGACCACCAGTTAGCATCCCACACGCTGAATTTTAGTTCAATTATCTATATGAAAGAATTCTTTCAAGGTTTTCCAGGCTACAGTCGCTCTCAGAATTGTACATCTCAGGTTGCAGTTTAGTTTCATATAATTTTGCTTTAAGGCATACACACTATATGGCCAAAAGTATGTAGACACCTGACCATCACACCCATATGTGCTTGTTGAACATCCCATTCCAGATTTATTCCCCCCGTGTGTGCTGTTATAATAAGCTCCACTCTTCTGGGAAGCTTTCCACTAGATGTTGGAGCGTGGCTGTGGGGATTTGT
>CM074973.1:2824239-2844239 GCA_037577455.1 Pangasius macronema
GTGTCTATGACTCACTAAATGTGGTTTGTTTTATTAATTCTACTTATGATTATTGTACCAATATTTTATATTTTACCATTTCCTTCACTGTGATTCAATGTTTTGTTTTTTTTTTGGATTTAACTTATTTAACTTTTTTAGCTAGGCATCATTGATTGTTTTTATTCTTTTATGTACTGCACTGATTCAAAATAATAACTGCTACATAAATAAATGAATATATAGAATAAAACAGAATAGCTTTACTGTCATCCTGCAAGGAGAATGAAATTAAGTTCGGAAATAATGTCACTTTATACAGAACAGGCGGAGTGCATCCTAGACACCAAACAAACACAAGTGCGCTGTGTTCCAGGTAGTCACACAAGTAGCACAGAAAATACTGCAGAGTTTTATTGCTGTTGTTTCTGATGACTTGTGTTGCACGTTTGCAATCTAATTTATAAGATGCTCTGAGAGATTTGCATTTAGATTGAATTAAAAAAATAAAAAAAGAAAAGTACAGTATATAGTTCCACATGCACTCTTTCACTATGCAGGGGGGAACGCAAGCAACACATTATATAACGTGTGCCTTAGACAGACGAGTCTGGAAAGAAGGAGGGAGTTGCCCTACTTCCCCACGTCGTGACCCGCGGTGGGCGGTCCCACTCGCTCTGGAGGGGGCGGGGCCTGTTTAGTGCGCACGTGGTCGCGAGGGGCGGTCCTTCGGCACGCGCTATCCACCGGGGGGTGTGGACCGAGTGACACGTCATCTCCAGCAGGAAAAAAAAAAAAACAAAAAAAAAAAGAAGGGGAAAAAAAACCTACTCCCAGATTGTTGCTATAACACACACACACACACACACACACACACATACATACTTGATCTTTGCATATATAACCGAGGAGGTCTTATAAGGGAAAAGCCCACAGAGATACACAATCACCAAGTAGGAAGTAAAGTGAAAAGTCACGCAGCAATGCCATGCTGTAAACACACACACACACACACACACACAGTCGCCACCGCCCAACGCACAAGCATTACGACATGCCCTAACTTAAAAAAAAAAAAGTGGTCAGATAGTAAGGTTAGCTTTTAATTCAGGAATCTAACAAATATTCAGAATAATAATTAATAGATAGATAGATAAAGAAATAAATATATAAAGTGCGCGCGCGCCACGGCGCAACGCAATTTCCTATAGAGATATTAAAGGGCGTGCGTGTGCGCGCGTGACAGAGAGACAGAGAGAGAGAGAGAGGGAGAGAGAGAGACTCTGTGTGTGTGTGTGTGTGTGTGCTCGTTCACCCACCCACTACGGCGGGACTGCGCGCGGAGTCGCCAACTAAATATAGCACGGATTTAACCCGGAAACCGAGCAAAGCGAAACGCTCGCGCGGACTGACACCGCTGAATAAAACCAAATACAACGACAACAGAGAAATGACACGAAGCGTCTGCAACAGCACAATGACACTGTAACACGATGAGCACTCAGCAGACGTGTTACACTGGGTGCCGTGGAGAACATTAACAGCTGCAAGACATCTGCAAGCGCTGCAGCATGCATTACACACACCGCACACTGAAATGCATACACACTTTATCATTTCTCTATACAATGAACAAACCCACCCACTCACCCCCCACTCACACCCCTCCACCTTACCACGTGTAATCTGTTGTTGCTGGGCTTGCCACTCCAGATATCTAGCCGCCTCCAGCAGTGTATCAATACTCATTTCGTACACCGAGCGGATACAGTGTCTTTAAAACACGCACGCACACACACGCTTACACACACACACACACATACACATACATACACGCACACACACTGCAAGTTGCGTGTTTGCAGAGTGACCGGATTGTTCACGCACACTAGGCTTTAACACTTATTTAACGGTTACAGTTACATTAAAAAATCTCTCCAGTTCTTCCGAAAATTCCTCAGACGTGCATTACTTGACTTGCAACAAGATGGCGATGCGAGTAACAGAAAACACAACACAGTGGAAGGCGGCATAGCGATCAGGCCACGCCTCCTTACTCCAAGCCCCGCCCCTAAATACTATCAGTTCTAGAAAACAAGGATATAATTCCGGATCAGGAGTCAGAGATGTTAGAAAGACATAAAAAGCTGAATTATTGTAAAAACAACAACAACAACAACCTTTGGTTTATTCTTTTATATTCTTTACAAATAATATTTCTTCACACGCGAATGTGGTGCTTAATGATATAATTATTAATCAAATCAAAGTTTATTTACAGAGCACTTTTTTAAAACAATTGTTTACCAAATTGTTTATGCTTGCTATACAAGCATAATCAAGATTAAAAAAAACTTTACACATTAAAAAAAAAGTAACAGACATTAACACTGACCAGATAAATAAAACAGCTCTCATACTCTAGAGTTAAATGCTAGAGTATAAAAATACATTTTAAGACTGGATTTAAAAACAGCAAGTGTTTGGGCCTGCCTAACATATAGAGGCAAGTAATTCCAAAGTTTTGTGGCTGTGATAGCAAAAGCCCGGTCACTCCTGCTTTTTAGCCTTGTTCGAGGTACAACCAAGAGTATGTGCTCTCGATGGATCATGTGGCTGTATTAAATCAGAAAGGTAACTTGGTGCCAATCCCTGTAACGACTTATAAACTAAAACTAAAACCTTAAAATCAATTCTAAAACGAAACAGGAAGCCAACGAAGAGATGCCAGTATGGGTGTCATTTTTCTTCATTGAACTTTAAAAAAATTTGAGGTCATCCAGACCCTAACCTCCTCAAGACAGTCCAACAATGGTGCTAAAGAGTTTGCATCATGTTGTTTCAAAGAGAGTTGAGTATCATCTGCATAGCAATGAAACGAGATGTCGTATTTCCTAAAAATTAACCCTAACTGAAGTAGATATAATGAAAATAAAACAGGTCCAAGAATGGAACCCTGAGGGACACCACATGAGAAAGATGCAGAAGATGACACAAAATTCCCCAAGGCGGACTGAAAAACTTCTGTCAGACAAATAAGATCTAAACCACTCCAACGCAGTCCCCCTAACTCCAACGCAATGCTCCAACCGAAAAATCAGGATGTTATGGTCTACAGTGTCGAATGCAGCCGTAAGTTCCAGGAGCATGAGGACAGCATAAACACCTGAGTCAGTGGCTAGTAACAGGTCATTAAAAACTTTCAACAGGGCCGTTTCTGTGCTGTGGAGTGATTTAAAACCAGACTGAAACACTTCCGTGTTGACTTCAAAATGACTGCAATTGTGTAAAAACAACCTTCTCTAATATTTTAGAAAGGAACAGAAGTTTTGAGATTGGCCTAAAATTATCACGAATCAAGGTATCCAAATTTGGCTGCTTAATCAATGGTTCCAGTATTGCATGTTTAAAAGTTAGAGGTACAACTCCTGAGGCAAGGCTACTATTTATGATTTCCTGAATGTTAGGTCCAAGGGTTTCAAAAACATTCTTTAAAAAATGAGAAGGAATGATATCTAAGCAACAGGTAGATGATTTCATTTTATCTACGATGTCTCGCAAAAAAGAAAGAGACACAGGCTCAGACAGGTTAAAAACAGCAGAGCACTTAGTGGTAAAAGCAATCTTGTCAACAAAGAAATGTAAAATGTAAAAAGTTTTCACACATCTCCAAAGAGAACTCCAAACAAGTTGATTGAGGAGCATTCAAAGCAGCATTGATAGTACTGAAAAGAACACGGGGCCTGTGCAAGTTGTTAGAGATAATATTTGAGAAGTACTGAAACTTTTCGGATTAAACAGTCTTTTGATATTTGTGCAAACTTTCCTTTAAAATGTCAGAAGATACCTGTAGCTTATCTTTTTTCCAATTGCGTTCAGCTCTCCTACAATCGTGCCTTACTGGTGTCATTCAGCCATGGTTCAACTTTTAGTTTAGCACGAGTGATCTTAAATGGAGCGACTATATCTAGAATGTTTTGGCATGTAGAATTAAATAGTAGAGTTAACTCCTCAGTATTTAAACAAGAAAAGGACACTGAATGATCCTCATCAATACATTTAAAAGCATCAGAGAACAGTTCAACAGTTGAAGGACTAAACAAACGACAACAACAAGCTGGGACATTTGGTTTAGAATTACAAGAAAGCTAAATCTCAAATAAAACAGGCATGTGGTCAGAGAAGGTAGCATCACAGACCTCAATATTACAAACAGGTAAACCATTTATTAAATTCATTTATTTATTACCAATTATTAAAGGTGTAATGATACACTTCGCCCCTGATCCGATTCCATTCAAGATACTCGCGTCACGATTCGATTCAATTCGAACTCTCAGAATATTTTGAACAAAATTTTAGTGAAGAAAAGTTATGACTGAAAAGGCTCTTTCTGAATCATGAACAATGCAAAACGATTTGCATTTTTGTCTGTGTAAAACTAAATAAATCAAACACTGGTTTAATATAATAGCTTTAATATTCTAAACAAAATGTACTACAGGTTCACCATATCATAAAAATAAATAAATAAATTTATAAATTCTTCCACAAATTTACTTGAATAAACAAAGTCTCTGATCTGGGGAACTCCGCAGCAGTGCCTGAGGTGTAATTTTAACTGGGAATAGAGTTCCAAAGTTGGCTAAAGTGCCGACTTCCTTGGCTCATTTTTCAGGCACTGTAGACTGCATGTGACTCTGGGCTGGTAATGTTTGAGAGCTACTTCTTTTTAACGTTGTATATTCACATTGTGTATACGATGTATATACGTTGTATATGCACATCAGTCATTATGATCCGGCGCTATCGGTCACTTCACAAGTGCAGATGATGATTACCGGTAATGAGCCATAGAGTGTTATTCCTGAACATTATGTATAGACCATCTTGTTTTTGAGTTATTGAGGATTGAATTAATTCCATTCAAATGTAATGGGTTAATAACTATAAGATCTCACTAATAAATATAATCATTCATTCATCTATAGTAACTGCTCTATCCTGTTCAGGGTCGCTTTGGATCTGGAACCAAAGTGGGTGCAAGGCAGGAGATCTCACCCCGGATAGAAGTGCCCAGTCCACCTCAGGGCATCATGCAACACACACACACACACACACACATTCACACCTAGGGCACTTCATCATAGCCAGTCTGCCTATCTGCATATTTTTGGGAGGAAGGAGGAAACCGGAGAGCCCGCAGGAAACCCATAAGAACACAGGCAGAACGTGCTAAACTCTACCCAGACAGTAACCCAAGCTTACTATCATCATGTCATCATGGTAATAAATAAATAAATAAATAAATAAATAAATAATCTAAAATGAACAACAAGGCTCTGGAGAACCTTTATTTCCAAAAGTGGAACCTGCTTCTTTTTTTTTCCCTCCTGTGCATCTAGATGTCGAATCTAATAATTCGATCCCTGATTCCAGTTCCGTGTTTTACAAACGTTCTTCCAAGCCGCGCCTCGTTTGCATATGATTAAAATGCGTCGGAACGAGGCAGCCAATCAGCGTGCAGAACAACACGGCGTGGTGTCCGTCCACATGGGCGCCCGCTGAGCTGCAGCGCGCCTTATTTGCATGACGAGCGCGTGACACTGCCTCGCCTCAACGCCCTGGAACCTGTCAATCACGCTGAGTCACGCGTCTGTTGGACACGCCCAGAATCACGTGACCAGGTTAAATTTTTGAACGGTGGCGTCGTGAGAAACATGATAGGCTACTATCAATAAAATAACACGGTGAACTAGTACACTATCACAGCTCTGGCAATAAATAGCAACAGCAAAATACTTGGTATGTGTTAAATAGTGCGCATAAAAAACTCTTTAAAAACCCTGAACATAAAAAAAACTCTGACTGTAATGTCCTCATTTGTTATTGTATGTAGGACTACTAAATCTCTCTCTCTCTATCACACACACACACACACAGTTAGACTAATAATAATAATAATAATAATAATAATACATGCATGTTCTCCCCGTGTTCGTGTGGGTTTCCTCAGGGTTCTCTGGTTTCCTCCAACCTCCCAATTGGTTAATTGGCTACAATAACTTGACCCTAGGTGTGAATGAGTGTGTGAAGGTGTGTGTGCACCACCTCACGCCCAGTGTGAATAATTCACCGTAACCCTGATCAGGAATAAAGCGGATACTGGAATTGAGTGAGTGAATAATCAAATTCCAGATTTGCTCCCCACTTCCTTTACCTCCACTCTTCTGCGAAGGCTTTCCACTAGATGTTGGAGCGTGGCTGTGGGGATTTGTGTTCATTCAGCTACAAGAGCATTAGTGAGGTCANTGATGCTGGTGAGGAGGTCTGGGGTGCAGTCGGTGTTCCAGTTCATCCCAAAGGTGTTCAGTGGGGTTGAGGTCAGGACACTCGAGTTCTTCCACCCCAACCTTCACACACCATGTCTTCATGGAGCTCCCTTTGTGCACAGGGGCGTCGTCGTGCTGGAACAGGTTTGGGCCTCTTAGCTCCAGTGAAGGGAAACTGTAATGCTACAGCACACGGAGACGTTCAGTACAGCTGTGTGGTTCAGAATTTGTCTGGGGAAGAATCACACCTGGGTGTGATGATCAGATGTTCACATACTTTTGGCCATAGGACTATAGTGTACATCAGAGGCGAAGCAGATTCACTGTGTGGAATCGACTCCCAAGCTCCAATGCATGAAACAGAAGAATCGACTCCCAGCCCGAGTGTGCGATTTGGGACGCCTCTCGCACCATCACGGGAACACACACACACACACACGCAGAGTTGGGTTAACGTTACATAACGGTGGGTGTGTGTATGTGTGTGTAAGAAGACATATGAATTCAGGAGCTCGATTCGCGCCTCAGTGAGCGGACATCTTAAAAACAAAAACAAAACGTAAGTAGACGAATTCGATGCTTATTCGTTATAAAAGATGTTCCGTTATGTGATTTCTCTCCTTTGTCGAGTTGAATGGAAGAGATAGAAGAGCTTGAAGATGGCTAAAAGCTCAAATAAATGTTATTTTGATGGCGAATTGCAGATAAATATCATCTTTAATCGCCATTTTCTTTTTGCTTCTTCTTCTTTTTGTCTCACGCGCGTCCGAACATTCTGGAAAGGGCTGCTGTTGCTAAGCTACGCGTTCATCGGATTTCTACAGAGCAACTACAAATGTCACTTTACACACACACACACAAAGCTTCCTAATTCAAATTATAAAATTATAGAAATTGAATAGTGTGGAAATCCTACATTTAGAAATGTTTATTTTTAGGATTTCAACGAGCAGAAAGTGTGGTGTCATGTTGGAGCATCAGCTTCATCCTTTCTGTTTTGTTTTGTTTTTGTTTTGTTTTTGTGTTTGTGTTTAGCATGTATCCCTCATCATCATGTTTCTGTGCTGTATAACTGAACCCCATGTCTAAAGTGAGGTGTTTTATGGATTAAATTCGTGTCACGTTTGTGTTGTGTGTGTNTGTGTTGTGTGTGTACGCAGAGAGTTTAATAATTGAGTCAGGACAGAGAACAGGGTGGACTGCTCTGCCATAATGAAACTCAGAGAGTCATACCCCTGCGGAAATAAAACAACAAAAACCCTCATAATGGTTAATGTCATGGTTTTAATGGAAACTCTAATGGTCCCTATGGGTCTCTACTGGTAATTTATTGCCTTCTATTGGTGGCATGTTATGTCTAGTGGATACCATTAAGGACCAGTAATGGTTTGTAATGGTATTTGTAGGTGAAGCCATTAGAATTTCTGTAATGGTTTCTGTTTTTTTTTTTCCCAGCAGGGATGTGATCTGTCAGGATTTACTATAGCAAGCCAAGTCGTGACTTCTCTCTCTCTCTCTCTCTCTCTCTCTCTCTCTCTCTCTCTCTCTCTCTTTGTTTTTCTCACTGCAATGTCAGAATGCTGCCAGTATTTCACCAGCTCTCAGTGACGTCAAACTCTGGCGTGCTATAACCTATAACCTTGGACAGGAGTGTTTAATGATTTCATGACTCACATTGGCGCGTCTCTGTCTGACTGTTTGCTTTTGTGCTGGGGAGTTGGATCTCGTTTGTGAGAGCATGAAATGCACTAAAAATGAAAGGATTACAAGAGCACGATGGAGGGATATTAATGGCATACCAGGAAGCATTTGGCAGATGCTTTTATCCAGAGTGACCTGGGAGCGAGACGAAATCCAATCCAATCGCGTCCCGTCGAGCAGTCTCCTGCTGAATTACCCATACTGAATGAAGCATGTGTCTTCGGCTTGCCTTGTTCTTCATTCATTCATTCATTCATTCATTCATCTATCTGAAGTAAGCTCTTTATCCTGGTCATGGTCAAGGTGGGAATACTTCCTGGTTGGATTGCAGAGCAGTATATGCACACACAATTGTAGGTGAGGTCACAAATAGTAATTCCCAACCTCCAACCAGGAAAAGGCAAAGAAAATCTCTGCTTAGTGGTTAGCATTGTTGCCTCGCACCTCCGGGGTTGGCGGTTTGATTCCTGCCTCCATCCTGTGTGCGTGAAGTTTGTATCTTCACCCCCGTGTAGTTCGGGGGTTTCCTCCAGGTACTCCGGTTTCCTCCCCCAGTCCAAAGACATGCATTATAGGCTGATTGGGATCTCTGAATTGTCCATAGTGTGTGAATGGGTGAGCGATTGTGCCCTGCGATGGGTTGGCACCCCATCCAAGGTTTTCCCTCCAAGTTTTTCCCCCGCCTTGTCCCCTGAGTTCCCTGGGATGGGCTCCAGGCCCCCTGCGACCATGTGTACGATCATGATGGATGGATGGATAGAAATTCCCCAACTTGAAATTCTCACTCATCAATTGGGGTATTCTTCTCACCTCCGAGCACCACTTCTTACCTTTAAATGAGTTATACCTTTCAATCAATCAACATACAGACATATTTGCTTGTTATGTCTATAGCACTGACTGCTGTTTTGAGGACGGCAATATACATCACTCGTCACATTTAGCTGGCTAGCTTGTTGCTAACAAAAGGCACACATGGCAGTGGCCATGTTTTTCATTTCAACTTGCTGATTACCACTTACGAGGTATGTCGAATGCAGCATCACACTTAGGAGCAGTTTAGATTAGCCAGTATACAGTACTTACTGGAATGTATTTGGGAGATTTGGGAAATCTGCAGGGGGACACAAGAAAATGACCTCAGGATTGATTCGTTGATTAAAGTAGAGCTCGAACTCATTTACATTTAGCTCATTTGACACTTTTTTACAACTTGAGGGTTAAGGGTCTTGCTCAGTGGTTCAACAGTGGCAGGTTCTCGGTGCTGGGATTTGAACTCACTACCTTCCCATTAATAGGCCACTGACCCACCACTGCTTACTCGCTAACCACTAACTCGTAATTTGTCTGCTAGGTTCTTGGCTAAGTACTAAATCGGCTACAAAAGCACAAGTTACTCAGTGTTTAGGTGCACTTTCCTGAGCCACATGTTCTTTTAAAAGTTTTCAATGAGAGTGACTAGTGTTTGGGATGAAGCCTAGCACACCACTCTCTCAGGTTTTTTTCCAGTTCTTGTGTCTCTCATGTCTAGCCCTTCCCGAGAGAAACCCTGATTTAAAAAGATAAAAGGAGGGAGAAATCACTCAGTGCCATGTTGTTTTTCATTGCCACGCTGCTGAAAGCGCCGCTCGCTGTGTCCTGGACACAATGGCCACTTTTGTGCGCTGTGCCATGCGTTCTCATGGGGCGAGGCGGCCTGCATGTAAACACACCACCGTACTGTGGCACACACTGCAGCTTTGTTTATGCTGCCGACAACAAAGTTTTTTTTTTTGTTTTTTTTTCCTCCCCGTTGGACTCAAAAACAAGCTGCGTACATGGACTGAACAGGCTTGTTTGACAAGGAGGCTAACCTGAAGATAAACAGGCTTCAGCCGGGTGTATGTTGTCCTGCAAGAGAAATCACCTGGCTACGGCTCACACTGTTCACGACCCGATGTCTCGACATGACGGTGAAAACACCATGACAAAAAAATTCTCACGCTGTACAATCCCTCACAGCGCTCATCATCGCACAGAGTATACTGCTGCTAGCCACCTTAGCCTGCGTTCATGTTCGCAAACGTCAGCCGAATATTCGTTTTCTACGTATGTGTCTACGACACGGAGCAGCAAGCAGCAAATCAGAAGCAGGACATGCGATAGTTGAGCTCAGCTTTTCTGAATTCTATGCAAATTAGATACGATGAGAATAAGCGACAAATCCAAACGATCGTCTTGGACGATTCCTCGGACGAATCTTACAGCGCACGTGGTCCGAAGTTTCTTCAGTTCCCCACAAACATCTTTAGTTCCTACCTGGTCAAAATGACACACTACGTCTTGAAAATTGACACCAAAGTAGAATAGGACAGTATGTACTGGAACACTATTACAAAGTAGAGGCATTATGAAGAAAAATAAGTCTGGGAAGGAAGTAGTAGAGATCGTTGTATGTAGTTAACTTGCTTTGCTGATCTGCCAACGAAGCGAGTATGGAGCGAGTATGGAGTAATCAGTAACGTAATCCAAGTATAACGATAGGAAAAGTAACGTAGTCTGGTTACTTTTAATAAAGTCAAGAGAAAAGCAATATACATATAACAGCAACTTTTGAATATGAACAACAACTACTTCAAAGTTGCTCGCTAGCATCAGTCTGAAAATCTTATGTCTATTTGGTCTCCAATTTCTGTGTGTCCTGTGAAAACAATGACAAATAAAATCTTTTTATCGTATTTATGTTCCATCTCCTCTACTGTCAGGAACAAGGTGAATTTTAGTAGCAGATATTAACTGATGCTAACAGTTGTGTGTGTGTGTGTGTGTGTGTGTGTGCGCGCTGCAGGATTTCTACCAGGATTCATGTGTGAGTAACTCCCATCACTGCTCAGGCTATACCTCGGCTGCCACCGTACACACCTGACCAGGTGTAAAAGAAATCTCAGGGTCTCCAGCTTCACCCAGTTCTAACCAGCCCAGCGGTGAAGGCCCACACTCTCTCTCTCACACACACACACACACTTGAAGCATGGCAGAACCAGAGCTGAACGAGTCGTCCCTGCGCTCTCCAAGCTCGGCGTCTCACTCCGTCTCGTTCCCCTTTATGAGGGAAGGCAGCCGTGTGTGGGAGAAAGCAGGGGAGCTGCCCAGCCCTCTGCCCACCAAGCGCACACGCACTTACTCTGCGTAAGGAGCTGAAACACACACACACACACACACACAAAAAAAAACTGCAGAGTCATCGACACTAGCTGGGTTTTCATTCCAGCATCCAGTTTGTTAATTAAACTGTGGAAAAATCTTTTTTTCTTCACCATGTTTATGCTTAAAAATATCTCAGTATAGTGCTGAAACACGTGATTTATGTCCTCACTGTACTGATTTATTCATCAAACCCATTTCCTTCACTCTTTTTTTTACATTTCATCACTGAACTAAATTTACACCTTAGCCAAGTGTAAACATGTTTATGGTGTATTTAGGCTTTTATCATTAAATATTTTAGGCTTTTTAGTTTTAAAATTTGGAAAAAAATGGGCTGGATGGGGAAACCTTGTATAGATGTAAAGAAGAACATATATTTTAATTCAGTAATAAAGCAATGGACTGAACAGCAAAAACTACTCCACCAATTTGATTCAGGAGCTGTTGATTTTGTAAATTTATAGAAGCAAATAAATAGAAATGAACAAACTCGGGCCTGTTACATGAGGTAGTGATTAAAAAAAGGGAACTATATCAAACAAGTTCTTTACCAGAAGGTTACTTTTAGCACTTACAATTTAATATTAAATTGTTATCCCAATGTCTTAATGTTTTTTTTGAAGACAGCAGTTTTAAGTGCTTTTCATAACTTCAACTTGAAACAGTACTACAAATGGGCATGTCCTCTTTCTAAGTGCCCTCTGGCACACAGGGACAGACAGGGATCATGGCAGACGTGACAAGTTTGTGAACGAGAAGAGATTATTTCAGGTCTCATTCCTGTAACATACACACCTGCTCTGGTTGGTTTGTGTGTATTGTATTGTGTGCATGTGTCAATACTGGCGTTGTGTGTGTACAGTGCATACAGTCTTTAACTCTGTTTTCTTCCTCTCCTCTGTCTCCAGCACGGTGCGTGCAAACTCAGGTCCCGTGTTTAAGGGCATGTGTAAGAACTTCTCGAGGTCACGGGGTCATGGATACATCAAACCTGCTAACGGCGGAGAAGACATCTTCGTCCACATCTCAGAGTGAGTCGATAATCATCCGGTAATCATTCAGTGTTGAATGTGGCCAGAATTATTGCCACTCTTCATTTAAAAAACAAAAAATCGTGTTAATGAGAATTTTTTAAGATGTAATATTTTGCCCATGAACACCATTGGCGTGCTTGGCAAAAATCCTTGCTGTTTCAGGGCTGTTTTGTGACTGGTGGTTCATCGTTCTTGTGGGGATCGACGCCAGGACATTTCAGCCCAAAACCTGGTTGCCTCTGCCAGGAGGTTAATTCCTAAGACAAGATAATGACCCTGAACATATGTCCTAATCCACACGGAAATGGCCGTGCGGCACAAAAAACATCGCACAAACTGAAACTGAATTAAAGAGAATATCTGTTTTTACAAACCGAAGAATATGAAGGAGAATATGAAGGAGAATATGAAGGAGAGAACAAGATCCTTTACAAGTGTCTCCTATCTTGTTAGACATGTTAGACAGGAAGGGACTCACTGCTGTTACTCTCTGCACACTAAGCACCAGCGCATGGCATTGCATGCAAATCACGCTGTGTTTTCAGTTTAATAAATTCACATAACCATGCATTAGGCTGCTGGAGAAGGTCTTAGGAGGATAAAAAATACATCGATCTTGGCCAGCAACTCATATCGAACCAGTATAGCAAATTCTTAATGGATTCCAAAGTGCGATCGGTTATATTTCTTACACCCAGTATATGTTATACTTCTTGCTGCTCTCACACTGGCTTGTGATTATTTGCTTTGCTCCAGTCGCTTTACTGCCAGTCGACATGTGTTTCGCTCGGCATGCCAGGCTAACGCGATAACCACAGATGCTGGCTAGAGATCATATCCAAGACCACTCACTTGACCACAAATCGCATGTCTTCTCACTAAACCTAAATTCTGGAGGGAAATTGCTTGTGTAAAAAAAACCCGAAAACATACATCCTGGTTTATTTTGAATAAATTAAACACTTCAAGCCTGTAGAAGCGCAGCTCTTGTTGACTGACTCAGGAGCTACGAGTACGAACAAATTTCTTAAACCAACCATTTGTACTCGCGACATTGCTTTGCTGCTAATTGCGTTTCTAGCCCCACCCACTTTGCATCGCTAAGGATGCCTCTGCCTGCTGTCAATGAAGATCAGCAGCTGAACGTTGCTATTTCTGTAGCAGCTTCCCTAAGAGCATGAACAATCTGTTTCTCTTTCATGCAGCATCGAGGGCGAGTACGTTCCCGTGGAAGGCGACGAGGTGACGTATAAAGTGTGTCCCATCCCACCTAAGAACCAGAAGGTGCAGGCAGTGGAGGTGGTGATCACCCATCTGAACCCTGGAACGAAGCATGAGACCTGGTCCGGCAAGATCATCAGCTCGTAGGCTCCACCTTGGCCTGATGTTGTTTAGCCTGGCCTGGGGCAGAATCTGGGATTTTTTTTCGTTCTTTTTTTTTTTTATTCTAAAGTAGGAACACTGCAGGTGAACACAAGTTGGAGAAGGATGGAGGTGAGGAAGGAGAAGGAACGTAATAAAGTAGTAGCTTCAAAAACGTGTTATAGAAAAGCAGCAATGAGAAAAGTCAGGATCAGAGAGAAAGAGAGAGAGATTATGGAAATAGAAAGGCAAGTGATATGATTTCATTATTTAAAAGTGTTACTGGTGAGCAACAGGAAGTGGAAAGAGAGAAAGAGAGAGTAACAGACAGATTCAGAGATTGTGGAAATAGAAAAGGAACTTGATTTCATCCTGACAGATGTGTGTGAACAGGAAGAGTGCAACAAACAGAAAGAAAAAAAATCTTGAAGAGAAGGGAACCATGGTCAAACTAAAAAAAACTTACTGAACTGTGAAAGACAAAGTAATGACTCTGGACTTCCTGAAGTCATCTGATCGAACCCCTTCTCATAAGTGTTGGCCTTTATTTGTTTAATGTCTGTTAATTTATTTATTTGTTAGCTAGTTGTTTGCAGGGCGGGGGAGCTTCCTTTCTGGATTCTGTTGCAGATTATGCTGGAATTTGAGACTAATATTGCACTCAAAACTTGAAACCCCAAAAACAACATACTGCCAAACTGAGTACAACTCCCAGAATTCCAGTGGGAGTGATTCAGGGTAAACCATCAGGATTTTCTAGTCCTCTTTTGACAAAACCTGTCGGTCTCACATCACACTTCTGCTGATCACAATAGAAAGTCCTGAAATGTCTCACAATGTACCATTGTTACGACTGTAGTTAATTCATCATTTGGTAGAAACTCAATGGTGAAAGTAGCTCACTTTAGAAACTCTTTAGTTGATCATGTATAATCAAGTCTACTGCTGCATGTAGTCAGTTTCTCCAACAAAAATTTCTATGCATCTTTTCTATGCTTCATTGTTTTGTATTTATTTGATTTTGATCATGTTTTTGTACTTAACTGACAACTTGGTTAGTTTAGATTTAAAAAAAAAAAAATTAGTTTTTAATTTTAAAGCACTTTTTCCCTCCGGTCAGATCACTGTGGCTGGTGTAGCGTCATTTACATGTGAAACAGAGTTAATAAAAATAAAAAGTTTTATTAGTCACCTGCCTGTGACCCACTTTCTCTCCTCATCTTTATTCATAATTTTAGGACATCACTGAACATTCATGAGTGCTTCCTGACGTTGGCTTCTTATACAACAATCTGATCGGTCAGAAGGTGTTGATTCATTTTCTGTGACTGTAGCTCTGACAGTAGTGAAGCTGCAAATATATATATATAAAACTGAGGGGAAAAAAAACTCCACACTAACTGACCCACTGTTAAAAATGCAATTTGTTCTTGTACTGCATTTATACTACAAATGTAGTTGTACTGCAACAAGCAAAAACATGAAATAACAAACTTCAAACTTCATGAAAAGTCCTCACATTATTTCCTCCTATTGTTACTAAAGGAACTGCTTAATGCAAGATTTTTCATCCTTGTGTTCATTAGCTCGTCACACTTCCTGTGAGCCTCTCAGAGATGGTTCCCCATGTTCTGCACTGTGTCTCGCAGTGTCTCCACCAGCTACATCAGGTTGCACCTCTCAGATTCCAGCTGAGCAGTGGACTCCAAGGCCTTGTGATGTTTCAGCTTCAACAAGGGAGACCTGAAAGTACAACAACCAAGGCTTGTTGTCTTTATTTACTCCTACACACATTCAAACACTTAAAAAAAAAAAAACAGACTCATCACTCATGACAATAGTTCAAAATTTATTGGGGAGAAAAAATGGAAGAAAATTTCCCAAAAATGTAAGTTAGCAAATACACAAACCCAGCTGACAATTGCATTCGTGGTTTTATAAGAAGAAAAGATTAAAATAGCAGTCAAACCAAACATAAATAAAATCTGATGGGCTGATTTTAGGTAACAGTTACTTTAGCCTTGTGCAGACTTTATCGATTTATTTTTTTTGGTCAGTTAAAAAAAAATCTGCATCATCCATTAATTCACTAGCCATCTCTTGCATGCTGCTGTGAGCTGCACTCCGGTCCTCCACGTCGATTAGCGCCGCATTCAGAGTAGAAATGTGAGTAGGTGTGGTCATACCCAAACCCATAGCTACAAAGTGAGAAATGAAAAGTAAATGACCATCAGTTGGCACTAACTAAGTTCATTATGGTACTAACTTGTTAGCATTTAAATTTAATTACAGCCACGAAATACTGACATGATGAAAATGAAATGGCAAAATGATGTTTTGTTTTTATTTTTGACACTAGAAGATTAAAATGCGAATGATGTTTTTTCATTTTGGCACCATCTTGTGCGCACATATGGGAAAAGAAATGGCAAATGGAGGTTTTATGCATTTTAATCTTTATTTTATTTTTTTGGAAAAAAAAACCTCCCACAGGCTCTATAGCACCTTCAGTTTCCTCTGTCTCACTCTCTCTGTCATACACACACACACACACANACACATTGCTTACTAAAAAGATTTATTACAACAATGGAGCATTGCAATAATGTTAAAAATTAACATGTACCATGAAAATGAAAACCACTGACCCATATTTATCAAAGATCTCAGGGTTGGACTGTGCATCAGTTCATTTCTTTTGTATAACTCCAAACACAAACTAATCACATGTCAGTGGTTTTAGGTGCTTGATAAATATGGGCCACTGTACTTTTCCTCATACATCCTGTTATAGGATTGTAAGACTGCTGGGATAAAACATATCTCATAGATACAGAGATGAATTATACTAAAGTACATTATCGAATCATTTCATTCTCAGTCCCATATTAACCTAACTTCATGATCATGTCTCTACAGCCATCATACTGCAAAATTTAACCATGCTAATTAACCAGACAAATCATGAAAAGGAACTGGTCCTAATCACTCAGTTACTCCTGCAACATGCTGACATTCAGATTATACTATGAACATCTTTCAGCCAATAAGACTGCGCATTAATAATGGATGAGATGAAGCAGCACAGGAAAGCACCAAGAAGCAAAAAAAGGACACTTCCTTTCTCTACTGGCCGATAATTTACATGCAGATTTGCTTTTCTCTTTCACACATCCAACATATACTTGATTATTTCTTTACAGCTTAAATAACAAGATTAAAAAGTTAAAAAAAAAAAAAATCATTTCAAATCAAATTCAAAGCTTGACCACATTCATAAACCAACATTACAGAAAATTATCTTTACATCACTTCTGTTATAGGAACTCATATATGGATATGTAGTTTTATATGTAAAATTTAAACACTTTAAATCAAGTGGACATGATTTCCTTTACCTCATATGTAGTAATAATGTAATAACATACCACAATGTAACTGGAGGTTATACACTTCCATTACTTCCATTACTACACTCGTAGCACCAGTGCAAAATTAAAGANACACCAAAACATAGCGTGATTGGTCAACTACATCTGAGGTAAGGATAAGCGGTAAGTACATTTCATTTTTGGCCAGACTGCTCCGTTAAGCCTGCCATTAATCAGCAAAGGTGTGTATAGTCAAACCTTATAAAACTAACTTACACAAATGAGTGACAAACACACATTTGGTCACAGTGCATGTAAATGTGAGCGTTACAGTTTAACAACCCGAATTTGCAGTATTTCAGCATCATCAGTATTTAAATACTCTAATTACTCTTCCATTTACTTCTTTCATTCTTTCATTACCTTTTATTGGCTCACTGTTACAACTCAGTAATTTAAGCCTTTGGTGTTTTGTCAATTAGGTGGATAAGAGGGCAATTTAGGGCAAGTGTTATGAATATGACAGGTAAATAAATGACTAGTGGGCGGGGCTTGTGTCCATTTATCGTTTGCTCAAATCACTGTTTGTACAGCGGTGTAATGAATCGTACCTAGATTTGTTTGTATGCCATGCTCTAGGCTTGTTTCTATAAATCTTTGATGAATAAGGGCCATTGTCTTGCATGCATTTCATTCCTAACCCTAAAATTACTTTAATTATGTTTGCAAGACACAGATCCTACTGTAGATTAAATTCAACTCATACATTCATTGTATATTTTATTATATACATATTGGACCAAGTACATATTAGCCATTTTTGTTTATTTTCATATTAGTCCCTTCGTTGGCTGTAAGACTCTTATTTTTTAAAACAGGGCTACAGGATGTCATACCCAGATTATCTTCAAAATAAAATACAGTACAACAAAACAAAACACATAATACATTCTGGTTGGGCTTTACAGTCACACGTCATGGTCTGGGCGAACATTTAACACTTTGGGTCAGTTTTGCAGACAAAATAAGACTAATCTCAGTCTGAAAGTCACTGTTCACAGGTTTTTACAGTGAGTAAAACTGTTAACGGCCCATTTAAAGTGCTTTTGTTTTTTTAGTGTAGAGCTAGACGTCATCCCAGAACTGCACGTCTTATCAGTGTTGATTCTGGACCAGTTTAGCTTATTGTCTCGAGATCAGATCCCAGATCAGTACTGAGATGCTTTAACCTAACCGTACACTACACAACTTATAAAGCTGTAGCATGTTTATGGTTTCGTTGTAAAGAGTCTTGATCAGGCAAATATCTGAGTTTTGTCAGAATGTAAAGACAGAAGTCCTCAGAATCCCAATTCTCTGGTAAACCGATACAATGCTGTCATCACAGGACATAAATAAAGATGGTGCAAGATGTACAGCCTCTCACTGGACGTTTCTGTGCCTTCGAGGATCTCGTCCTCGTCCAGTGTACGTTCAGTATTTATCTAGGAACGTGCATTTAGTGCACCCGCAGTGCATGTAGCGTCCCTTAAATCTTGTTTAAATACACACTGTATCCATGACTCCAGCTGGCAGATGCGTATTAAAGGTAAAGATAAAGGGACAACTCAAGTGACAACACCCTTCTCCTGAGAGTGCAGTGTTCATCCAGCTTTAACAGACCAACTGCAGATTCTTCATGTAGCCAGTAGGGGGCGATATGGTCTGTAATCGGGAAAAGCGAGTGCATGGACGGAAGGTTAAGGTGCAGTAGGAAATACAAGCAGCAAAAAGTTCACAGCACAAGCAAGGACAAAATTCTTAGAAACAAAGGTCATAGAGCGCTACTCATCTGCAAAAACGTTATAAAATAAAAAAGAACATAAACGAGTCCGGTCAGGTTTGATCAGTCTGAAGATGACGGTTAGGACGCTCTGTCTTCTGGCACATTGCACAGTTATTAAACAGTCCACTTTCACTTTAACGAGTTAATGAGTTATCAGTAGTACCTGTAGGCGCTTTCACCCCAAATCATCAAGAGTCTGTGGTCCAGTTAAACACCACACGGCCCTGTGCTCACTGCAGTACCCAGCCTGAACAGCAGAGGGGGTGGCGACACACAGTCAGGCCATGAGAGAGAGAAAGAGAGAGAGAGAGAGAGTGTGTGTGTGTGTATCAAGCTTCATTGGGCGGTGTGTTAAAGAACAGTTCTTGGCAGAGCCTCGCTGTATCCTTAGGCGAGTACACGGTGAACCCAATGGTTCGAGGATCCTCGAAGATCTCATAATCGTTCCCACCCTGTGCACAGAGACAGATTAAAAAAAAAAAAGTGTTACACCCTGAGATAGGTGTGTCTCTCTGTGTGCGCTAAATCCTGTCTCTGTGTCATGACACAGATACACTAACATGTTTCAGTGCTGAAGTACAAACCAGCCTTCAGTAGTACAACAGGGTCCACATTTCTCTTCCTCCTCCACTTAGCACATCATCACACGCCTGATCAGCAGGAATTTGCTAAAACTGTTTTTATATATTTAAATAAATTTAGTGTTGTAAAGTAACCTTAAGTGTGAGAAGTGTGGTGCTAGCTATGCAAATAAATTGAATTTTATTACCATTTTTAGGGGTCCAAGCACCTACTGCTGGGAACCTTATTGATTTTCGGAACCTTATTGATTTTAAAGATTATTCTGACTCTCTGAAAAAAACATGATGGAAACCAAAGACCTTAAGGAGTAGAAACACTAAATTTGGCAGATTGGTGGAGTACGGCACATGCTTCTCAGATAAGTAGTGTTGTAGTAGCAGTGTTTGGCCAAGTTATCTCCCGGCCAATGAAATGCTATAATCTACTTTTTAGATAGTTTAATATCATAATCTTTACATGTTGCTCATTTTCCCTTTTTCCCCCAAAAAGCTACTTACAATTGAGAACAATACAACTGAGCAGTCTGGAGGTAATAAATGAGGATATGAAGCTAGTGGGTGCAAGTGTTGAGGATGCAGAAGATAGGGATAGGTGGNAGGGATAGGTGGAGAGTGATGATTCGCTGTGG
>CM074973.1:2846739-2852264 GCA_037577455.1 Pangasius macronema
CACAGCCTTCCGGTCATTAGCCCTTAAACACTGAGCCAGCGCATCACTAGTCCTTCGTAGTCATCATGAAATTGCTCACAAAATACTCTGAAGAGTTTGAACGTCAATGATTATTGTGATATAATCTACACCAGTACAACATTAACAGAACTGTTTATAAAAACCAGTAACAATTTACCAAAGAAGACGATATATTAATACTTTTCTTTTACTGTAAGTTGTAGTTTTATTATTCTCTTGCTACAGTAAACTCCAGGAGCTCTGCAGTCGAAGTGACGAGACTATAATTACTGCTCTGCATTAACACTGAAGCTACGAACCGGCGCTCTGCATTTATGTTACTCAGTTCGACAGATATAATTAAAACACTGCTCTCATGGAGAGACTTTAAACAGAATGAAGATTTGGAAGTCAGTATCAGGTCCAGAAGTCAAAGTCCACCACCAAGAACTGCTCACATCCTCTGACAAGATTTCATCATTCTTCATATAAGCAAAAAAAAAAATAAAAAATCCAGTGTGTTGTAGCAGTAGAAAAGCAGCGATAACACACCATGATAATTAACACACCTCTACGGTAGCTCATTTATAGCATTGCAACTTAGAGCAGTGCATTGTGGGATTTAATGAAGGCACTGTACATTCTCCAAGATGCTCTTGCACACAAAATACACACACACACACACACACGCATATAAATATGTACAGTATAATATCACGACTGTGAGAGCCCAGTGAAGTAAGTGTGTGTGTGTGTGTGTGTTTTGTGGCATGTTGTGTGCTCACCTCGGGTGAACCGGAGCCCTTTCCCTGCAAACTCCTTCTGCAGAGCAGCAACAAACTTCTCCCTGATCTTCTCTTTCTGAAGTGGAGGCAGAGTTAGAAGGGTATAAATAACCTTATACCTCTTTAATTCACCATTCTGATTGGTCAGAAAGCTTTGATTAACTTATTACCTGAATGTTTTTATAGTAACAACTTACACAGGGATACACTAATTTATTCTAATCTAATAATAAATGGATGATGAGGAAGGAGATAATCGTTTAACACTGATGGAAGGAGTCTCCAGTGTCAGTGCTTTGAAACATTAAGTTTTCCTACACGGGAACGCGTTCAGGACAGGAGGAATTTGCAGTTCCTCTGTAACATGACAAGCTAACTTGGCCTAACGTTAGCTAGCTTGCTTTCAAACTTGCTTAATTGCTTCCTCAATATAATAGTTACCTTCATGTTAGCTAGCTTTCTAGTGTTTGCATAATCCAAACAGACACTCTAGAAAATCAGGACGTGTAATGAAACATTTTTCTTCTTTCACTTGTACCTTATCGAATTCTGCAAATTCGATTCGCTCCTCCAGCGAGCAGCTCCGTCCGATAGGCGAGATGTTCAGCATGCCGTTACGAAACTCGATGAAGGTGCCTCTGCGGTGAGACAGGACACAGGAGAGTTTATATCATGGGTCTTTAATTCAGAAAGTAGGGTGTTGTTGCAGGTATAAACGTTTCCATAAACACACTTGCACCATGGTTCCTTCTCCGTGACGAGTCTCTGTGGATTTTCTGGCTTACACCATGATTACTACAGTTAGCATAACAGCTAGCGTGCGTCATGCTCCGATTTGGAAAATAACAACTCAGCATTTTGAAATTCCACCTGTTAGCATGCTAACAGAAAAGCTAAAGGAATAAAACTGCTGTAGGACTGTAGGAGCTGTTCCTATCAGCCAAACAACAACAACATGAAATACACTAATAGAATAAACACCTATAGATATGGAGCTTGATTATTCATGGTTATAGAAACCTGTAATATTCTTCATCTGGATATGTTTTTATCCAACGCTCGAAGAGCTCAACACTGTCACGGTTCAGTCCGTAATGTAGATGCTAATAAAATCCAAGCTAATTATACACTTTAATTTGTACCACAGCGATGTTGAAAGCTCATTCCTGATTGGTCAGGAGGTGTTGATTAATTTTTTATTAACAGCAGCTCTGATAGTAGTGCAGCTGCAAATCACAGGTTAATATTAATGTGCTCGTTCTAGTACGTTAGCGTTTCTATAGTAACAGCTCATTCACACTGTGGACGCTCCACATAAACGGAGAGATTACGCTTTGTGGTTTCTCAGTAACAGGATAAGCTGAGTTTTTTCTTGTCTTAGGAACATCAAGAGAGAAAAGAAGAGCGGCTGGTGAGGGAACGACTATTTATAGCTGCTATAACGTAAGTGAGAACAGGAGCTAACTTGTTTTGCTGAGGTTCCATAACATTAAATGTAACTTTAAATGGATAACAGATATGATGATGTTCTTTAGTAAATAAACTGTAATCATCAGCAAATTGCTGTGTTATAAGAGGAATAAAACACTTCAGGATGTGCTGTTACAGGAAAGGAATAGATGTTCAGCACGAGGTGTGCTGCAGTGAGGAGACGCTCGGGTTCACGTTCAGGTCAGTGCTCCGAGTGTTGCGCCATGTTTAAGAGCAGCCGTCTGCAGAGTAACACTTTCAGGAAACCATGAATATTCATGACTCACCCGTTTCAGCCCCCTACAGCCACGGCACGCTGCCACGAACGCTTCTACGTCTCTTACAGCCAACTGCGCACCATCAGCAATATCTGCTACTATCAGTAGAAGGTTTTCAGAGAGACAAAGTCCCACAGCTTAGCTAAACAACACTGAGCCCAATCCTGTGTGTTAATGAAGATTAAGTAAGGAATGAAGCACTTCAGGACATGCTGTTAAAGGAAAATACATCAACAACGAGGAGGGGTGATGAAGCAGACTTCCTGTCGCCACCTCGAAGTTGATTATTTTCCAATTACGGCACATCCTGAAGTGTTTTATTCCATGAATACCACAGCAATTTGCCGATGGCTGCGATTTCTTTATTAATCGAAGGACAAGTCGTACTTTTTATCCATTTATACTTACATTTAACGTTGTCAGACAAGTTCCTGTTCTCACTTATGTTATAGCAGCTATAAACACTCGTTCCCTCACCAGCCTGCCTCTCTATTTTTCTCTCTTGACGTTCATAAGGAAAAAAAAAAGTGCAGATTGTTATGTTACCAAAACACTTGTTACGGCGTTACCTCTGACTGTTACAAAACGCTGACACTGGAGACTCCTTCCATAAACATCTCTTAACCACAATAAAGATTATACTTTTTTAAAAAAAACAAACAAACAAACATTCATTACCTGTGAATTACTGCTGCACTACAGTCAGAGCTGCTGTTACAGAAAACTCCTTCTGACCAATCAGAATCATCATACGGAGTAATGATTAGAGATCGTACAGAGACACGCTGTAGGGTTTGGAGTTTAATCTGCTACAACATGGCACAGAAACGCTGTTAAACGGCTGTTATGCGCTGTTAAGGAGGCAGTCTTCACGTGGAGACTTCACTCACGTCTGCAGCTGTTAGTGCAGAACACCAGACTGAACGCGAGGAGAGAAAGCAGACGTCTCACCGTTTCTTAGGGAGTTTGATCAGACCCATGTATCTGAGACAGAAGTTAATCAGATCCTGCAGCAGCTCTTCACCGAGCTGGTTCTGAATCGCCTGCAAAACACACACACACACACACACACACACACACACACACACACAGACGCACACACATGAGTAACGGCACTTGTTGTTTCTGAAATGCCATTCTGGTGGGAAAACCCTAATTATACAGTTCAACGCCTTACGCTTTCCACATAGACTTTTTCTTTATTTATCTTCAAACCACAGCACTGTGGAATTCTCGATCCTGATTGGTCAGAAGGTGTTGACTGGTTTTCTGTAACAGCAGCCCCGACAGTAGTGAGGCTGCACATCACACGTTTATATCGACGCGCTCGTTCTGACACGTTATCATTCCTATAGTAACAACCGAAACGGATTAAAAGCACGTTGTTATTTAATAAATGAAATGTGGGTAATCGTTGAGGTTTTCAGTAAAGAGACGTTTATTTAACGTTTATGGAAGGAGTCTCCAGTGTCAGTGCTTTGTAACAGTCAGATGTGAAGTTGTAGCTGTAGGTTTTCTGACGTCTTCAGGACCGAGGAGTTTAGGCTTTGAGGCTTCTCAGTAACACGACAAGCTACGTTTGTTTTGGTCTTATGAACTTCACGAGAAAGGGAAATAAGAGCGGCTGGCAGGGAAAGGCTGTTTATAGCTGCTATAACGTAAGTGAGAGCAGGAACTAACTTGTTTCCCAGGCGTTCGAGAACATTAAATGTAACTGTAAAGTGAATTTTTTTTAAACAAATGCTTTCTGCAAATTTTTTGCACTGAGTTAACATATTCTACTTTGATTTTTTTTTATTTACTTTGAGTTTTAGCATATGCTGCAGTGATTTTTCAAATGCATGACAATAAAATGTGTCTACTGTAAGACAGTTCAGCGCTTATAAAAACCGAAATCATGTGCCATGGTAATTAGTTTTCGACGAGTAAGAGGCAGTGACTGGGAAGCAGAGAAGCAGAACTATTATTAATAATAGAATAATTCATTCATTGTAGTTTTTGCGAGTGCCACACATTTCACTGCCTCACTCACCACCTCGGGTACAGCTCCTGCTCTAATCTCTTTAAAAATAAATGACTTTGTCATGAAAACAGAAAAAATGTAGAAAATATTAACCTACAGGAAATATTAACACACACACACACACACACACACACACACACACACACACACACACACACCTGCACACACCTTCAGGCCATTAGATTATACAGACAAAAAATACAGGGTGTGTGCTTGTGTGTGTGTGTGCATTGTGTGTGTGTGTATGTGTGTGTGTGTGTGCGTTTCCTGAATCGTCTGCAGTATTTCCAGACAAACACAAGTCCACACCCACACACGTATACACAACTCAAAAAACAAGGTTAATCACACACACACACACACACACACACACACACACACACCTGTTTGGATAGCAGTCGGCCATCTTTGTATTGCACTGTGCCGTTTTCAGCAAACACGTAGTCAAACTTGTGTATAACTGAAGAGAGAGAGAGAGAGAGAGAGAGATTATTTCTTTTCTTCTTTATTCCTTTACTTTGCTGATTTTTTTCTTAATTTCTTTCTTTTTTCTTTAATTCTTCCATTCTTCTTATTTCAGTAATTCTGTTTATCTGTCTTTCTCCCTTATCTGTTTAATTTTCTTTCTTTCTTTCTTTTATGATTTGTTCTTTCTTTTTTGTTTTTCTCCTTTGCTTTTGTTTTTCTTTCTTATTCCTTTAATTATCCTTTCTTTCGTGTCCAGTGTGATTCAGAGAAAGCGACAGTTAACACTGCGTATATTTTTCCACTCTTTGAATTAAATAGTTTTTCAGTTTAAAAAAGGGAAGCGGGTAGTGTGTGATTAGGAGATTTTTTTTCTTACACTCTGTTTAAATATCTTTGTAAATGATGTATCACTGAACAGTAAGGGCTGTTGATTATACGTTCAGCGCACATGTATGAGTGATCTGCTGAGACTGCGCTCTCACTCTGAGGCGACTGTAACAG
>CM074973.1:2861609-2876981 GCA_037577455.1 Pangasius macronema
AAGATTAACTTGTACCAGAATGATGGGAAGAGAAAAGTATGGTGAAAGAAAGGAACAGCTCATGATCCAAAGTATACTACATCACGTGTCAAACATGGTGGAGACAGTGTTATGGCATGGGCATGTATGGCTGCCAATGGAACCGGCTCACTCATTTTAAGAACCTCTTAAAATAAAGCTGAAAGTCTACACTTCGATCACATCTTGACCATTTTATTTCAAATCCCTTGTGGTGGCGTATAAAGGCAAAAAACACAAAAACTCCATCATTGTCCAAATACTTCCGGACCTGACCGTATCACTGTCACACACTCCACTTCACACACATGCCACTTCATTCTCCAGTTCTAACATTCAGAGTCAGGCTTTCAAGTAATGGTTAAATTATCACACACTCTCCTCAAAAGTCATCAGGCTTCATTTGTCACACTGGATACGTACTGATTTATTCGCAAATTATTCACTGGAGCATTTACACAAGAAATGTGTTATGAAAATTCAGTCAATCTGAAAAATAGTTTGCATCATAAGTTCTGTCCTGCCTTGGTATAAGGAGAATAACTAACATGAACTGCGATGAGTTAGTTATATACAGTGAAAATGATGCTGTCAAGTTTCAAACACTTATTTATTTCTATTATACACACTAACTTAATGAATATTTTATTAAATAAATCCATAAATTAAGGCAAAAAATGGAGAAAGAGTTAGTTACTGTGTATCTATGGTAGCATGGACACACTGCAATGGCCGAGCTACATTAGTGGTAAATTTAAGAGAGGCTCTTTCAATAGGTAGTTGTCACTTTGTCACTTTCAGCTACTTATGAGTTTTTGCTTTTATTTTTTTTGTGTGAGCTAAATGTAAATCAGCTATGCCATGAACTCACTTTAATATAATTCACAGCTGATTGGAATTTATTGACATATGAATACAAATATCAGGAAAATCATCATTGCCAAATCTTTAGTAAATCTGATGGGAACTTTTAGTTCTGTTTTGCTGACAAAAACATTCACACATCATTTGATTAGAAGATTGATAAATGAGGCACATTGGTTTGCTCAGTAACACTATATGTACATAAACAGCATAAACAATTCTTCCTTCAAACTTTAGGCCTTGTTCCATATGATGCTGAAGGAAGAATGTGATTTAGCATCGAAATTGAGCTATGACTGTTTTGTACACTTGTAGATAACAATCAGAAATCACATAACCAAGTCTGTGATACTGAACAACTCTGAAGTATGAGGCAAGGGTGTGGTGAATTATTCATGTCGTTTAGAAGGCTATAAGCTTGCCTTGACTTTTTAGACATGTTATCCTCATCGCTCCAGCTGTGAGCATCATGGAATTTCAGACACCGGAATATTTTTGGCTGATCAACTATGTTTGAGACAAGTGATTCTTTTATAGCACTTGAAGATAGATTGTAATAACCAGATTTTGCAAAGTGATAGCAAAGCAATTTCAGTGTCATAACCAGCAGCCGGAACGTGCTGAACATTTCGCTCAGACATGTGCTCACAGTCATGTGCATAACAAACATTGCTATAACATGTGGCACATGTTTTTAAGTTCCCCAGGCTGTATAGTGCCTATCCCCGGATTTGAGAAGGAAGGGGATCAAAACGCTTTATGAGCTTCATGCAAACAGTTTTACGGTCACACACTTGGTTCACTTTTATAGCTAATTTATCACCTGTGCACTATCTATCTGTTTACAACCATGTCAGACCTTTGATCCCTTTGCTTTTCTGAGATGCTCTTTCCACCTGGGTATATATTCTGGAAAATTCTGTGAGTCCACCCACTCCTTAGGTACATACTGTACTATATATTGACTATGTATACATGGTATATCACTTCCTGTCATTGTAGCATTTTGCAGATCTTAGTGACTTTTGTATCTTTATGCTGTAATACTGTAGACCACAGGATCCCAACCTTTGTCCCGGAGAACTCCCTGTCCTGCACATTTTAGCTTCAGTGCTTTAACACACCCACTTCACCTCAGAAAAAGCTGGTTAGGTGTGTTAGAGCAGGAAAAACATTAAAATGTGTAGGACTGTGGGGTACTCCAGGCCCAGGGATGGGTAACCTGCACTGCCTCTTAAATGACTCTCACCATCCCAACACCCTTCATACTGTTGCACTCGCCACTCATGTAGATAATTATGTTTGTGTGTGAAATATTATTGTGGGATAGAGCATAAAAGTAAGAACTTCACTGCATATCGTACGCTGTGCTTGTGAACGTAACAATAAAGCTGAACTTGAATTGGACTAGTTATGGCATGAATTATCTTTATGTTAGATCATGTGCTAGTTTATTACACTCACCAGTATAGCACTGGAACTATAGTGGTTATGTTGAGGGGAGAAAAACAGCAACATTACAATCAACAACTAATATCATAGACTTATGATGTTAAACTGGTGTCTAAGTTTAGTCAAGTTTGGAATTAAAATAAATAACATTAAAAAAAATCTGAAGTATAGTTAACAAATCTGAAGTATAGTTAACAAGTGCAAGTACATGGTGAAAATACCATTCTGTAACGTTATCATTTAATAAAAGTGTTTTGAACCTAGCAATATGACAAGAAATACGATAAAGGAGAGTAAACCGATCAACAAAAGACTTTGTGGTGCTGTTTGTGGTTAATTTTTATCACTTCTTTCTCCTCCCCGTGACGTCACCCTAGCTCGCAGGTTGTCGGTTAACGGAGCTCGAGCGTTTCACATGAACGCGCGCGCGACAGTCCAAGTCTCCTCATGTGCCTGTTTTAACGGCTTTTTTACGTTTTAAACTATAGAAAGACACTCACACAGAGAAATAAACATATGCGTTCTGTCACCTGAAGGATTATTTTGCTGTAAACTATGTAGGGAATTATTTTTTTTGGCGGTTAGAGTGACTTTTTTTGATGTTACAGTTCTAAAAAAAAAATCTAAGAGACGTTATTTCGCAGTGTAACGGTCATTTTTGTTTAAATAAACAGCGAGGCATGACGTGAAGAATATCAGCTTTAACTGGATAGTAGGTTCATTTCTGGCGTGGTGTAGAGGTCAGGAGCGGTATTTCGAGGCTGTTGGCCGGGTTTTGAGTCTGCCATGCTGGGTGTGTTGGGGCTGGTGGGCTGCGCGGCGCTGCTGGCCCTGACGGCCGGGTTCGACGCGGACAGATGCAGAAATTTACCGGTGTCCATAAACGTGGTGCTGCTGGAGGATGAAGATTCACTGTGGAGCTTAAAGTATGTCCGCTTTGCTGTGGAAAAAGCCATCAAGGAGGAAAATCTAATTAATAACCGAAGTGGTGAGTATGTTATTTACTTTCATTAGTCNTATAATACTGTATACATCACACACATGTAATTATAATACTGTATACATCACACACATTTAATTATAATACTGTATACGTCACACACATGTAATTATAATACTGTATACGTCACACACATGTAATTATAATACTGTATACATCACACACATGTAATTATAATACTGTATACATCACACACATGTAATTATAATACTGTATACATCACTCATGTAATTATAACACTGTATACATCACACACATGTAATTATAATACTGTATACATCACAAATTTCAAAATTTGTGACTAATAAAAAAGTGACCTTTATTGTTGTATCTGCGTATAGCTTATTGTCAATGTGCAGTGAAGGAAAATTAGTTTTCTTTATATTTATATTTAATTAATTTGTTTGTACATTTATCTATTTTTAGTTAAAGTGTACAAAAGTGACAGTCCAAATGACATTAATCACAAATAATATTTTTGAAAGTAATTTTTAAGCTCGCCGGAACCAGTTTCCCGCAGTTTCTGTTTGTAACAGTGGCCCGTGAATTTAGTCTCATTTCGTTTTTGAAATGTGTAGAAGCAGTCACCTCTGACTTTCGACTGTAAAATGTGTGCTTGGTTTAAAGGTTTACACTAATTATATGAATGCCAAAATAAATTTTATATACAGCATTTTAAGTAAGGAATAATACACTTGGAGGTGTCAAGTCAAGTGGCTTTATTGTCATTTTAGCCACATGCAGCTCGTACAGTACACAGTGAAACGAAACAACGTTCCTCCAGGAACACGGTGCTACACAAAACAACACGAAACTACACGAAACTACATGTTACAACAGTAAATACTAAAACAGGACAACAGGCACAGTTAGAGACGTGTAGTGTGGAAGCGTCAGATATAACAGGTAGTGCAAAAGAATAACAATTTAATAAAATGCTGTGAATGGATACGTAACAACCATGACATAGTATTCAGCAGATGAGCTTATACCATATATGGACATAGCAGTTGTTGGGGTAGCAGCCAGGTAGAGAGTTTAGTAATGCCCAGAATTATATACAATATTTTTATAAATATAGTAGCAGCAAAAAGATGCAGAAATGGGCAAAAATTGCAAAGGGAGTGGGATGGTGTTCAGCTGAGTGTGTTTGTGTGTGCTGTCAGTCCACTCTCTGAGTGCTGAAGAGTCATGGCATGGGGGGAGGAACCGTTGCACAGCCTGGCCGTGAGGGCCCGAATGCTTCGGTACCGTTTGCGTGAGGGGTGCGTGAGATCATCCACAATGCTATTGGCTTTGCGGATGCAGTGTATGGTGTAAATATCCATGATGGAGGGAAGAGACACCCCAGTGATCTTCTCAGCTGTCCTCACTTTCCGTTGCAGGGTCTTACGATTCAAGACAGTGCAATTTCCAAACTAAAGATGGTTGCTGACTTCAGGAGAGCACGGAGCGTCAACTCTACACTGAACATCAGTGATGCAGCTGCTCAGGATGCTCTCAAAAGCCCCTCTGTAGAATATGGTGAGGATGGTGGGATTCTCAGCTTTCGTGCTTGTCTTTCTTGGTTATGGAGCTGGTGTTGAGGGACCATGTGAGGTTCTCCGCCAGGTAAACACCAAGGAATTTGGTGTGGTTGATGATCTTTACATAGGAGCTGTCGATGTTCAGCGGAGAGTGGTCGCTCCATGCTGTCTTGCAGTCAGTAACCATCTCTTTAGTTTTGTCCACGTTCAGAGACATGTTGTTGGCTCTGCAACAGTCCGTTAGCCGCTGCACCTCCTCTCTGTATGCTGAGTCGTCGTTCTTGCTGATGAGACCCACCACGGTCGTGTCATCGGCGAACGTGAAGATGTGGTTCGAGCTGTGCATTGCTACACAGTTGTGAGTCAGCAGAGTGAACAGCAGCGGGCTGAGCACACAGCCCTGTGGGGCTCCAGTGCTCAGTGTGGTGGTGTTGGAGATGCTGTTCCTGATCTGGACTGACTGAGTCATGTCTCCAAGTCAGGAAGTCCAGGAACCAGCTGCAGAGGAAGGTGTTCAGGCCCAGCAGGTTCAGCTTTCCAAACAGATGCTGAATGATTGTGTTGAATGCTGAACTGAAGTCTATGAACAGTATTTGAACGTACGTGTCCTTTTTGTCCAGGTGTGTGAGGGCCATGGAGGGTGGTGGTGATGCCATCATCTGCTAAGCGGTTGTTGAGCGTTGTGCTGTTATAGGAAAATAATCAACAAAGTAAAGTTACTGTTACCACCCCAAAGTGGATTCCTTTCCTTTAACAGCACTTTCTGAACAGCAATTTGACAATGATTAGCCTGTAATAATTAACTTATTAATGAATGACATATCATAAGTTTGATCAAACTGTAGTCATGAAACATCAGTGATCACTTGTAACAATAATTTATTGTTATTTATTTATTTATTTATTTCAAATATAGGAACACAGTAGTTTTATTGCACTTGCATTTTTGCATTTATTGCGTTTTATTGCATTTCATTTCTATTTAAACAACCTTGTATATTATAATTCACAGTAATCAAATGTGTCTTTAGCGTCCAAATGATTAAAGTGCTTGTGATTTACTGCACCAGAGTCAATAAAAAACGATATCTAATGTAAGTGCAGAAGGATGAGGCATGGCTTAGTGTGAGTCTGCACTGGCACGGAGGTGTGCGCACAAACAAGTGCGGCAATGACTAACGTGGCGAATAAAACGCATATTGTCCCATGTACGGAATATTCATGCGATTCATCTCTCTTAACAGACAGTGTGTGTGCTTACCTGGGTTCTCAGCTCCAAATTTAAGGAAAACAATAACGTCTCTGTTACCCTGTGGGCTGCATTTACATAAAGTTTTGCATGGTTTGTGTCCACTTGTCACGTCAGAGAGAAGCATCACTACATATAAAGTACTCTTCTGTCTTAGCGTACGATAAAACATTTCTATCCTGATGTACAGCGTCATTTCCAGGATGACTCCGCCCCTACCCACAGGGCACCAGGGCCACTAGATGAGGATGAAAATGATGTGAATCATATGCTATGGCCTTCACACTCACCACATCTCAGTACAATTGTTCAGCTATGAGAGATTTTGAAGCGACGTTTTAGACTGCGCTTTAGACCAACACACTTTATTTTATTATTATTATTATTTTTATCTTTAATTTGTCACCTGCCTGTAACTGTAGCTATGCTCACGAATATTACAGTCGATATACAGTAATCGCTATTAAAGATTTATTGTGAGTGTAATGTCTGATCTTTTAAAACAGGCCTGAACTTCAGGATCACGAGCAACTTCCGAGGGTTTAACACCACGTATTACAGACGCCGAGGGTGCGGGAGCAGCACGTGTGAAGGAGTGGAGATCCTCAAATCACTACATGTGAGTTCTGCAGACGTGCTCGGTATCGTCTGCTAGCGCGACCAAATAAAACCAGGAAGAAATCAGAGTTATATGTTCATGTCTTTAAGTAAGTCTTTTTAAGTTAAAGGGCTTTCTTTGAGTTTCAGCGTGTGTGTGGGTGAAAATGAAATGGTGTCGTTTAGTGATTCTCCAACCTGTCCGACTTGTGTAGTCTAGTGTTCAGTATGGATTTAAAGCTTGTGTCATTTGTAGTGGGACATGTTTCTGAGTGATCAGTCATGTGTGTGTGTGTGTGTGTGTGTGTGTTTCCCAGAACACCAGTGAGGTCGGCTGTGTGATGCTCGGGCCTTCCTGTACATATGCCACGTTCCAGCTGGTGGAGTGAGTATTTGTTCTCATTTGCTGTCGTTTTATTTCATATCCTATTCCCTCAGGAACGTCTTGTAGTGGTATAGTATACACCGTTGTGTGTGACACACTGAAATATTTAGAATGACTTCTAAAAACCAACAGATTCACAGTATTGTGTTCTGCCAAATGTTGATTAACTCGACCCAGTGTTTTAATATCCACATTAAAGCATGCTGGCTTCCACACAGACAGCAGCCGTACATTAGGGATTGTTCGGATTGCGTTCATCTTGTTTTCCCATGAATTCCAGTCACAGGGACTATAAAGCGCAGTATAAAGGCTGAATAAAGGTCATAGATTTATGAGTGTGCGTATAATCATATTTGCTCAGGCATGCTGTCTGCTAGATACTGGTGGGGCGTTTGGAGATTGCCCATGGAAGTACACGTAAACACATGCATGCTCTCTTTTAATGGGGAGAGGTTTTTTTTTGGAGGTTTTGCAGAAAAAAACGTGTTCAATGTTAAACTAAATGACTAAATGACAATTGGAAAAGTTATGAAGGTTACTCGCTTTAATGACAAACAAATTCTGGTGTAGTTTTTCAACTTTTAAAAGCTGATATATCAAATCCAGGGTTACATTATATAACTTCCACCACGATTATAGCTGTTATTCAGAACTGGACTGTTTGTGCTGGTCATCACTAATCAGCAGATTTCCAAGAAGTTTACGAGGGGCACAGACGCTTATTTATCACCTCCTGATAGACTATTGAACCAGTCTGGGCATTGGTGGACTCTATTAAACAGTTTATTTATTTATTAATTTATTTAGACATTTTTTGGCCCAGTGCTGAACATGCACTCAGATCGACAGCGTAAATCAGATCTGATCCTGTCAATAACCAAATGAAAAATAAACACATGTAAATTCAGGACGTAGATAAATAAAAATGGCCGACTGTCATTTGAAGCTACAGTGAACCTCCTCAGTGGATGACGAATACACTGAGTTGCGTCAGGAGCACAACTGCCTGAGCATTCGAAATTCAACAAAACTAACACAACCGCAAAGGCACAGAAAAGTCCTGGGATGCAGCGTCCGTCAGTGAATCAGTTCAAGGAGAACTCTGTTTGTTTCGCTGTCACTGCTTCCTTGTGTTGTGAAAACAAGTATTTTCAAGTAAGTTGAGTGTGTTTGTTTCACTTCAGCAGTAACTTAATTTGGGTAATGTGTGGTGCTTAGTCAGTAGTGTGTGAACAGCTTAGAACATGGCTCCTTTTGTTTGAACCCACCCACTTTTCAAGTGAGCATAAATATTGGAAGGTGTGACTGACAGGTGTACCTTGTCGCCCAGGTGTGCCCTGTTAGATTCAATGTTTAATCAATTAATAATTCTGAATGTCTAATCTTTGGTTTTTGAGCCCTGGGGTCTGCCTGTGAAGGCTGCATGTGTTGTCAAAAAAAAAAAAGATAAACCAACATGAAGACCAGAGAGCTGCCTATGGGAGAAAAGCAATCCATTTTGAAGTTGAGAGAAGAGGGTAAAATCAATCAGAGCCACTGCACAAACACTGAGCACAGCCAATACAACAATTTGGAATGTCGTCAAAAAGAAAGAAACCCCTGGTGTACTTAACAACCAGACACTGAACAGGTCTGCCAAGGAAAACAAGCCAAGAATATGGGTATATGCTAAATGGGGCTGTATATGCTAAATGCGCAATCCCTAGCTATATTAGCTTCTTCCCTCTGGTGAAAATAAGATTCTGAATATTGCCATCTGATTGTGCCGTGACTAGTGTTTGGGTATATTTGACATCCTGGATATTGGCTCTCAGATTGTTGTTTGATCGTGAAACATGATGATCAGTGCCTCTACAAACACTCGTATTTAAAGAGCATCTCCAAATCTCATGCTGTATCTCTTACTGTCTCTAGGCTCGCAGATTTTGTTTGCTCTGCATCAGTTTCTATGTATTTTAAGTAAATGAAAAGGCTTATTGAGCCACTGTGCTGAGCGATTGCAGGTTGCTCTATCTGTACGTGTGTCTGAGTAATCTATGGATCAGCACTCAGTACACTTTTTGTTGCTAGGTTCGCCGTTTCTATGTATTTTAAACAAATGGAAAAAGGCACATTGGAGCTGCAGGCTGCAGTAGTAGTTGCACTGTGTGTACACGTGCATGTGAACTATAGATTAGAAAGCTGTATACAGACTGTTCTGCGCCCTCATCGCCTCTGTAGACAGTGGATTCATATAGAAAAGCGGATATAGTGGATTCATATAGAAAGAGGATATAGTGGATTCATATAGAAAGAGGATATAGTGGATTCATATAGAAAAGCGGATATGGTGTGAGCGCCTCCCCTTTAAAATGTAGGCTAGCTAATGCTTAACATGCCTGATACAACTGCAATATTCATCTAAGTTAATTTAACCCATATATTAAAATTAAAAAACAAAACAGAATAACGAAAAAGATTTCCTAGATATCCTGTTTACTGAGGTTTAGTAGCAAACTGACGCAAAAATGTGTTACAGTGATGGAAAACCTCAACCTATTGTTTTTAAATTCAAGGTTAGTATGTCTATAAACAACGTCACCTAAAATTAAAAAATAAAAACATAAAACGGGCTCCGTGGTTTCGAAAGTTCAGAAATAATTAAATCCAATAAAAAAACTGTACACGTTTAAATAAGGTGTCTACGTTTTAAAAATAAACAAATATATGCTCAGGGGTCCATGATTTTTTTTTTCTTCAAATTTAAAATGGTCCTGTATAAAATTTGAAAAGCTTTCCGTTAGTTCATTAGACTCTCTTAAGTGTCTTGTAACATTTTGACACCAAATCTTAAAGTAATTATTCACACAGAGAAAGCGACCTGCTTCCTCAATGTCTTGCGCTGCAATGAACAGTTACCATGGTAACAGCTCACGATGATGGTTAAAAACTTGTCCGCCGTTAAATTAAAATAGATGAGCTTGTTTTGGAAACGTGGCCACGCCGCGGTGGATGAAAGCGCGTAGGGGCGGGGCTTTGTGTCCTGTAGCTTTAGGCAGATATTATAAAAAAAAATAAAAATAAAAACATATCTGTAAATCAGTGCCAGTTCTCAAAGCGCGTGTCTATGGTGGTTTAAGAAGTGCCTTTAATAGTGAGTGCGACATAATTCGACATAACTCGACATAACTCAACATAACTCGACATAACATTGTGTAACCCTACGTGTGTGTGTGTGTGTGTGTGTGTGTGTTTTCAGTCAGGAGGTGGGTTTGACTCTGACCATACCTGTAATATCTGCGGGGAGTTTCGGACTGTCCTGTGATGGCAAGGAAAAGCTGACTCGTCTGCTGCCTCCGGCCCGGAAGATCTCGAGCTTCTTTGTTAATTTCTGGAACGTGACGATACCCAGGCTGAAGCCCAAGCGCTGGAAGACGGCTTACGTCTACAAACAACAGAGCATCTCCGAGGAGTGCTTTTGGTACAGAGCACGTGTTACTGTCTGTCTGTCTCTCTCTCTCTCTCTCTCTCTCTCTCTCTCTCTCTCTCTCTCTCTAAACGTCTCTGGCCCCGTCTGCTGCAGGTACATCAATGCGATGGAAGCGGCGACGGCTCAGTTTTCCACATTGATCCACAGGAAGGTGTTGCGCAGTAAAGAAGAGATCTCTGTGGCTTTGGCGGATGCAAACAGACACAGCAACAGTGAGTAGCGATCCACCTGTCATTACAGAGGGTTTACTTCTTTCAGGTTTTGGTTGGAAAGCAGACGAAAATTACCCTGTTTTACAATACGAAGGTAAAACCAACAAAACTGTCTCGCAGAGCCTCAGATCAGATCATTGTGATGATGAAGAAGCTGTGAATCCTGACACACGTGTCATAAAATACATTTCTTTATCGTCTCTGATTTATTCTGCATGTAGAGTGCCTTGCATAAGTATTCACGCCCCTTTGACTTTTTTTTTTTGGGACATATTTTGCAATTTGGTAAGTAATAAAACACCACAGGGAGTGCCTTTGTAGGAAAATAATCAATGACGGGGTGATGTGAGGTCACCTGACGCAAAGCGGAGTTCCTCTCACCACCAAGTAGATTGTTCTTATGCTTCATATAACACAGCATTTAATACAAGATGGCCTTGGGTAAGCTGTTTAATTACCATAGAAACGGTTCACTTTTAGAAGAAGCGCGTTAATATGAACCTTGTAGCTGACGCTACTGCCAGAGCTGCTGCCTTAGAAAATTAATCAACACTTTCTGACCAATCAGTATCGAGAACGCTGAACACCGATGTGATGTAATATAAAATTAATCGATACACGACGTTCCTTAATTAAGTAGATTTAATGTTTTATGCTTAGTCTTGTATGCTGTATGTATTTTTTTTACTCCTCATGATTTTTGTTGTATATGAATCTAATTTACTAAACCTCTCTTCTTCCCCTCGACTAGTTTTCATCGTGTGCGGCGGCCCGGATGACATCGTGTCCATTAAAAACGGGACGACCGTGAGCAAGGACATCGCCTTCATCCTTATAGACATTTTTAAGTGAGTCTGCTTTGTTCGTGTCGTGCTCAGGCTTGGTGTCATCCTGCAGGGCTTTACACAAGCATCTGAATTCCCCCCCTAATTATTCCCTAATGATTAGCTCTTGAGGTGAAGTGATGTTTATAACGATGTGGTGTCTCTGCAGTACTGAATATTAATACTGGACTATTAGGAGTGTGTAGTTTGGTTATGATATGAGGCTATGATATGATAAAGCAGGCTATTTTTCAAAACATACCTCTTATTTAACGTGACGTGAAAGAAATATTTAAACTTAATCAAGCCCAGACTCTTGTAACTTCCTCTCTATCTCAAATCAGGAGAGATTTGATCAAGAGGATTTTAAATAAATAAATAAATAAACACGCCTATCCTAAGCACACTGTTTTTTTTCCACAAGCTAATACCCTAACAAACTACTAGCATACTACCTGGTGCTAATCCCATTGTGACGAAAACGTGCGCGCACACACACACACACACACACACACACACACACACACACACACACACACGCTCTTTCTGTGTCTACATGGGTTCTCCAGTTCCTCCTCCCCTCCCAAAATACATGCTAAAACTTATAATTGTGTTGTTTTTCTTTCCCCCTTGCTCTCAGTCATGGATATCACATCAACGCATCATCGTATGACTTTATGAGGGACGTGCTGGTGCTGACCATGCACAGCATACGCAACTACAGCCTGCCCAACTGGCCCTACAATACCACCGTAAGTCTCTATCGTTTTAAAACATTTCCCTTTGCTGAATGAACACACACTCCAGCTGGTCTTACGATACAGCAGTGTGGTTAAACACCGTACAGTTTAAAGTAGATCAAAAACCGATATAATAATATCCTAATGCTTCCAGTGCAGATTTACACACAGATATTGTCTTCCTCCCTCTCTCTCTCTCTCTCTCTCTCTTTCCCTCGTTCCCTCTCTCTCTGTTTATCCCTGTAGATGCTGAACGATTACGTCGCAGGTTATTACGACGGCGTGGTCCTCTTCAGTCAAGTGATGAGGCAGATGTTACTCGCAAGTGAGGGCCTGGGCTTAGGAAACAGCACCATCAACATCTCCAGCGGCAGCCCCTTCCGAAACCTGTCGTTTGAGGGTAGGGACTTTACTCCGCCGCATGTTCATGACCCTGAGGCTGCCGTACTGAATCACGAATCCTCCAGTCAGTGAACCTGAAATAAAAAAAAAAAAAGCACCATGCTGTGTGCAGAGTAAATGTTCAGACATCGAGCGTCCGAGCTACGCTTCATCTCTATCTCTCTCACTTCCTGTCTCTCTTTTTCTGTTTTTCCTCTCTCTTGTCTTTTTCCACCCTTTTTTTTTTTCTTCTTTGCAATATAACTCAACAACGTCAGCAGTGTCCAAAGTGGGTGTGTGTTTCTATATCTGAGAGCTGTCATTATCAACGCATTGCCCTGTGTGTGTGTGTGTGTGTGTGTGTGTGTGTGTGTATCCGGGATCAGGTTTGGGCGGTCGCTACGATTTGGATGAAAGTGGAGACAGAAACGTGAATTTTTCACTGATGTACACAACCAGCACGATTCAGGTCAGCTCTTATTACACACTACACGGTTCATCTACACTTGGAGCATACTTTACACTCCATCACCAAATAATAATAATAATAATAAAAATAATAATAATAATAATAATGATCTTAACATTATAAATGGTTAGCTAATGGTTCCTCCAGTAATGCTAGACATTGTATGCATAAGCTAATTATTATAATATATTTTATAACTTTTAAACTGATGAAATAAAACGTCTACGCAGGCGTTTACACGTGAAGAGCTAAATTCGGGGTTGTTTCCGGAAAACCTGTCAAATCATCAGCATTTGTAGAGAACATGTTAAGCTAAAAACCAGCCTTAGTTGAAGTCCCTCAGTGATGATATTTGGTGGTGAGCTTGTACGGGAAAAAAAAAAAACGTTTATTTTTCTGCCCTTTGTATTTTTTTCTAGTATAAGACGTTGTTTATATTCGACACGTCCAACAACAAGACCACGCTGAACCACAGTAGCCCTGACCTGCCCTGGCCTGGCTCTCGGCTGCCTGACGACAGACCTGCTAACGGTAGGAGCGCAGGAATAAGACGCCTTGTGTTCAGTCGCATTTAAGCATTTCCTCCTGCTGCCTTGTTTATGCGTGTGTGTGTGTGTGTGTGTGTGTGTGTGTGTGTGTGTGTGTGTGTGTGTGTGATGTACCCCGCAGGCCTGGAGATGCACGATATCATAATGATTGTGCTTGGAATCAGCGTTGTACTCGCTACCGCTATTGCTTTGATCTTCTACAGGTAACGTACATAACATGACATAACATGACATAACATGACATGACATAACATAACATGACATAACATGACATAACATAATATGACATAACACAACGCACATCTAAAATCTTTAAGACAAGTTTGGCAAGACACGAGTACGTCCACCTGCGTCTGTTAATCCGACACGATGAGGGGATTGTGCAGACCTCCTCCCGAGTCGAGAGATGTTTTTTGTTCGTGCGTAGCTTAACCGAGTCCAGATCTAAATACAGTACTGTGCAAAAGTCCTTTTTTATAGATGTTCATTTTATGACTTCTGCATTACTGATTCAGTATCTTCAGTACCCTTCACTTTTCCAGCACAACATTAAACGTTACAGTAAAATGTTTGTGTGTCAGTAAAGAAAGCAGCAGATTCTATAAGAGCCACATTTCAGATAAAAACAGAATGAAGGCTGCTGGGTTTCGCTGCAGAAATAAGAAGCGAGTCGACAGTCAAAGTCTCCAGAAGAACTGCGGCTGCTTCTGCAAGATGCTCAGTAACACTTACAGCTCATCCCCAGTTACGGATCAGGTCTCAGACTCGCGGTTCCTGTAAAGGTTATAGTTCTTGTAAAGGTTATTCCCAGAACTGGCTCCATGTTGGAGAAAAGGGTTAAAATTTATAAAGTGATGGAATTAAAAAAGATGAACAAGTTAAAAAAAGTAAAGAAAGGTTATTCCTGCAGAACCCTACACGCTGAGCTCAGAGGCGTGTTTAATTTCACATTCTTGTTGAGTTTGATTGATTTGGGTTTGTGTGTTTTTTAGTGCATGTTAACATGTGTGTGTGTGTGTGTGTGTGTGTGTATACTTCTACAGACAGAACAGGAGGCAGCGCTTCGATCAGAAGAAATGGTCTCATATAAACTCAGATCTCATCACACCCCTGGACAACAAAGAGTCAAGCTACATTTCTCTCAAAGTAACCCACACACACACACACACACACACACACACACACACACACACACACACACACACTAGCTAATTCTTAAAAAGCACAGATCAGGATAATGAGCTGCCAGGATAATTTCCTGATATCAGACAGAAGTGCCGCCCGGGCTGCTGTGTGTAGTTATGACTGTAGGAGTGTTAATCTGTTAGTGTAGTCTCCGGTTGTTCTTTAGCAGTTACGCTGTAAACGTGTCACGTTGTTTGTTTTGTTTGTCTCTGCTGATTAGATCGACGAGGATAAGAGGAGAGACAGCACTTATCAGATTCAGAGAGGACGCTACGACAAAAAGGTTTCACCCTTTCTCCTCCTTCCCTCTCTGTGTCTGTCACCCACACTGCCATACGCATCAAGGCCACGTGCTTAATCAACCTGTCTGTCTGTCTGTCTGTCTATCTATCTATCTATCTATCTATCTATCTATCTATCTATCTGTCTATCTATCTATCTATCTATCTATCT
>CM074973.1:2877081-2897353 GCA_037577455.1 Pangasius macronema
TATCTATCTATCTATCTATCTATCTATCTATCTATCTATCTATCTATCTATCTATCTATCTATCTATCTATCCTTCCCTCCCTCCCGCCAGCCATCCTTCCTTCTATCTCTCATCTATTCATCCATCCATCCATCTCTGCTTACGTACAGTATATTCATACATACATTCATATATCTATCTGTATCCTCCATGTTCTCGTTCTCAATTTCTCTCTCTCTCTCTCTCTCCAGCCTGTCATTCTGAAAGAGCTGAGGTACTCTGATGGAAATTTCGTGGAGGAACAGCGCATTGAACTGAATGCAGTAAGTACCGTCCCTCCTTCTTTCCCTCGGTCTGCTGTGCATGGACTCGTCACTCGTCCGTATGTTATTCTCGTGCGCGTATGGTGTCTCTGAGTGAAGGTCACCTTATCTGCAGTTTCCCAGTGAAGCGATCTGTGTGAATCCCACCCTGGTCGTTTATGGCAGGAGGTTCATTCGGTCTGTCAGCTGCGTAAAGTGCACGAGATTTATGTGTGAAAACTTTCCACCTCACTGAACTCGTAGTTCATTACTGCCTCGCACTTCCCCGTGATCTAAAGTTCATGTGAATTCTCTTTCAAATGAAAAAAAAAGTGACAGAGCCAATTCTTTCAAATAACATCTAAAAGATTACAGCACATGTTTTTGCTGACGTTGATATTTTGTATTAATTGTGAATATGTTTAGAAAAATCATAATGCAATCAATGGAATTAATACGACAGCTTTTTCTGGATATTAAAGTTGCTATCGATTGAGATCTAGTTTTTTTTGTAAATACTGATCATACTTATAACTGATCACTAAAGTTTATAAAGTTTCTCCCAGGACTTGCTTTTCATCCCTTTATTTATTCATTAAGTAATTTATTTCTTTCCTTTTTTTTTTATCTGTCTGTGTCTCAGCTGCTGCGGATCGATTACTATAACCTCACAAAGTTCTACGGCACGGTGAAGTTTGAGTACGGAGTGTTTGGAGTGTTTGAGTACTGCGAGAGAGGTTCTCTGAGGGTAAAGCATGCACACACACACACACACACACACACACAGATGCCTCAGGCTGTCTGAGAACAAAATTAAACTTTCTGAGAATTCTGTAACAGCGTGTAGAAAGTGTTTTGTTTTTACCCTTCAGTGGAAATTGGTAGTAAAACATCTACTAAAACATTTTTTTTTTCCCCACCTGTTTCTGTTCTGATCTCAGTATGTCCTCAACGATAAGATCTCATACCCAGAGGAGAGCTTTATGGACCTGGAGTTTAAAATCTCCGTCATGTATGACATCGCGAAGGTGCGTATACCGAGGAGTAAAGCACCAGTACCGACTTCCCCTTCCTCGCTTGTTTCCTCCGAGGAAACCCGGCAGCTATTTAGGAGCCTCTCCAACGCTTTATTATCTGAAGTGTGGTTTTTATGAGCCTGTTGGAAACATGAGGAAGGCTTTGTTCAGAATGCGAAACAAGTCACGTGGCTTTTATTGTCATTTCAACCACATACTCCTGGAACAGTACTCAGTGAAACAAAAACAACACAAAACTACATGAGACTACACAGACTTACACAGGACTACGTGAGGTGCACACGTGCAAACAGAGCAAGTCACGTACAGATTTCCCAAAAACAGGACAGGCACGGTAAAGCACAGAAGGTCAGAGGTTCAAGCCCCAGCACGGCGAAGCTGATACAGATGGATTTCACTGTGCTGTAAAGTATATGTGACCAATAAAGGCTTCTGCATATGTAACAGATTGTCCAAAAGGATATAACAGTAATAATAGTAAAATGCTGTAAATGTAAACAACGTGTAAGCCAGCGCAATAATCTTACAATACTTCAAAATATAACTCGATTTGCTACAATTTTACAGTCAGCTTGGTCTGAACATGAACTACGCTACTTTATTCCGCCAGCTACATTGCTACGACTTCCAGTAACAGCGTTTTACTCCTACACACTTTTACATCCCCCTGCACTGCCATCGTTCACTTGTTTTGTGACCTGATGATGATCTGAATGATCTGACATTCTAACTGTAAATCATTATCTGTGTTCACTGTATCTCTGTTGCACCTTAATATCGTCAGTCCGATGCATATTCATCCGTCCCTAGTGAGGAACAGTTGTGACATGCGATCGAGAATCGTAAGGAATCGATAAGGGTGTGTTAATAAGTATTAGACTGCACATAAGGCAAAGGAGCAACAAACATCTCTCTCTCCTCTGTCTGGTATATCAGGGTATGTCCTACCTGCACTCCAGCAATATAGAGATGCACGGGAGGCTCAAATCCACCAACTGCGTGGTGGACAACCGCATGGTGGTGAAAATCACCGACTTTGGCTGCAATACCATTCTGACACCAGGGAAAGGTCTGTCATATACAGTAGCCTTTTTACTTTTTTGCATATTCCACATTCACATTTCTGTGATTTATATATTTTTTTTTCCGTAACACCTTTAACACCTTTAACACGTCTCTGTTCGTGTTCGTCTGACAGACCTGTGGACCGCTCCCGAACACATGCGCGTGCTGGGGATCTCTCAGAAAGGAGACGTCTACAGTTTCGCTATAATCGCTCATGAGATCGTTCTGAGAGAGTGTCCTTTCTACACAGAGAGCTGCTCCGATGTGGCAGGTAACACCAAAAAAACAAAAACAAAACATTAAATCATTAACTGGACTTCACTGGACTTCCTTATGTGCTGCTCATGGGGCTCATTTGTCCTGTCTGACCAGCTGTGAGCTTGTACGCAGACTTTTAGTGACATTTTAAATACAAAGTTCACTCTGAGATGTGAATCTGCACCATGAACCTGATAGCGAAGCAGCTGCGGCAAGTGAGAGTCCTGATTACACTTTAATACGATTTTGTATAGCGTTTTTCACAATGGACATTTTCACAAAGCGGCTTCACCACTAATCTTCAGTCCAAACCAAGCTCTTTATTGCTTTATGCGAACAGTGCCTGTGTCATTACCGGCACAGAACACACAATCCATCAATTGGTCAGTTACGTAAGATGCGTGTTGCTCATGGTGCTCACTCATCCATAAATAAAACCCAGTCGCTCAGGTGACGCTCATCAGGTCCCGCGTCTTCGCTTCACTCCATCAACTTCTTAAAACTATTTTAAGGTTGTTTATTTTAAGCTAAGGTTTTAATCACAAGCTTAAATCCTGATTTTAAAGGCAGAATCCCTCTGGGATAGCGAACACAAGCTCAAAACGAAGGAAACCGTTTTAAATCCATCCATTTAAATCTGCTTTTAAAAATTCAGATGTAGTTACAGTGTCGGACGCAAGCCCTGATGTCTCGGACGTGTAAGATACTGTCAGAAACATGTTCGGAGGTTGGAGCAGATGGTACTATTACATATTAAACTGATTTACTCGAAAGAGTGTTGCCTCTTTCTTTCTGTTCTCCTCACCTCTACTCTCTAGAGAAACTGTACCGAGTTCAGTGTCCCACTGGACCCAACATCTTCAGACCTGACCTCAACTTTGAGACTGCTGGAGAGAAAGAAGTGGAGGTAAGATGTGGCTAAAAAACACACACACACACACACACACACAATTCCCCAATTTTCTCTCTAATTTAGAGAATTCCCGCCCACCAGCCAGCTCTCCCATTTCATACCACATAAGACTAACACACGCTTCCTCTAAGACGTCTGTGGCCAGCCAACCACATACCACATTTTTTTTCAAATTAGTGCTCCTGCTACGTCACAGGGCAGCTTAATACACACACAGAGGAAACCGCTATCCGCCCTCTTCCGCATATATGAGCTCACGGATGCCCTTGGCTCCCTTGACTACCAGGATATGCGGAAGTGCAGTAAACAAACTCCATTAACCTTTTGAACAAATGAAATTAAGCACTCCTATTTCTATTTTTTTTCCCCTATGAAGCTCTATGTGCTGATTAAGAGCTGCTGGGATGAGGATCCGGAAAAGAGGCCAGACTTTAAGAAGATAGAGGGCTCTTTGGGGAAGATCTTCAGGTTTGTTTTAGTCCAGCTGAAGGAAAGACGGACTTGCATGCTCAAATCTGTTCCATCATGGTTTAACTGAGACAGAAGGACATTTAGATCCTCTGTCAAGGTCATCTGTGGTTCGGGCGTTCAGTGTTTCTGTGTGTTTTTTTTTCTTTTTAAAAACAGTAATCTACATGACCAGGCCAATGCCAGCTACATGGACAACCTGATCCGACGGCTGCAGATGTACTCACGCAACCTGGAGCATCTGGTGGAGGAGAGAACCGCGCTGTACAAGGCAGAGAGAGACCGAGCCGATCAGCTCAACTTCATGCTGCTTCCTGGGTGGGAGAAACACACACACACACACACACACACACACACACTCACACACACACACACACACACACGCAGTGTAGGAATGACAGTAACTATATCACAAACAATAGATCACAGATATTGTGGAACGTCCCTAAGACAAGTGAGGTCCCTTTCTCACTTACGCTACAGCAGCTATAAACAGTCGTTCCCTCTCCAGCCGCTCGTGTTTCTCTCTCTTGAGTTGATAACAGAAAAAAAACACAGCTTGTCATGTTGCAGAGAAACTGCAAAGCGTAAAGTCCTGAGTCCTGAAGGCTTTCCATTTCCGAGGCAGAAAACTTACTAACCGTGAAAAGGCGCTGAAACTGGAGACTCCTTCCATCAGTGCTAAATAAACATCTCCTCACAGAAAACTTCACCATATCGACGAATATATATCTTTGTTAAATAAAAAACTTGTTTTTGTTTTTGTTTCATTTTATTATCAGTCTTAGATTATTTGGCACGCTGTACCCATGTTGTTCCCATGAGTGTACTGCTGTTACCGTGGAAACAATGACACCTTTATGAACAGCTTTCAGCAGTGCTGGGGGATGAAACGTAATATATCATTAGGCATACTGTAAATGCTTTACAAGGACAAAGGTCCTGGCTTGATGACGCACACAGCATGCAGTCATAAGCGTAAGCGTTCATGAAAATTTTAAGCAACAATACCTTGAAAAAACAATGCAAACAATGGAAATGCTATAGTTTTGCACTGGATGTATAAAGCTAACTACCGAGTAAAGGATATAGCCTCCGGATTAGCATTAAACAAAGTATGCTTGAGTTGAGAGGAGAATTAGAATAAAATGAATTACTTCTGATGAAGTTAGCAAAGGTAGCACATAGCAGGTAGTTTGTTTCATACCTGAGCCATTAAACTTTCTAAAAAGCTTTATTTTGTGGCTAACTCGTGTATTCTGCTTTTTACCCGCACACTTCCAGGCCCGTGGTGCGCTCCCTGAAGGAGACGGGCTGCGTGGAGCCGGAGTTGTTTGATGAGGTCACGATTTACTTTAGCGACATCGTGGGCTTCACCACCCTCTGCCACTACAGCACGCCCATGGAGGTGGTGGACATGCTCAACGACATGTACAAAAACTTTGACAGCATCCTCGACAGCCACGACGTCTATAAGGTAGTAACACACACACACACACGTAAGTTATGTTAACCCAAAAAAAGACACCTCTCCCCTTTCCCATCGCCCTAATCACCAGCAGCTAAACACACAGTCACGATACTCTACACACAGAAACCCAACAGCATCCTGACTGATTTTATCTACAGAGCTACAGACTTATCGAAAATATCCGATAAATCGATTTCCATTCCTCTGGCACAGTGGAACGTCAGTGTACCGTAAGAAAGGGTTAACAGGATACAGACATTTCCCACTTTCTCAGGATGTAACGACATATAAGATATCAAGGCAGGGTTTTTAACACTCTTTCAATCTCTGTTCCTCGAGGTGGAGACTATAGGCGATGCGTACATGGTGGCGTCTGGTCTGCCCCGGCGGAACGGGAACAGGCACGCGGTGGACATCTGTCTCATGGCTCTGGATATTTTGGAGTTCATGGGAACATTTCAGCTCCGGCATCTACCAGGAATACCGCTGTGGATCCGTATAGGCGTCCACTCAGGTACTCGCACACAGATTCACACCTTCGATGATCCTAAGTATGACGAAAAAAAAATGCAGAAGGTTCATGTAAATGGAATGGCACTATCCTCTGAGAGTCCAGGTACTTAAAAGGCAAGTACAGAGAGTATAATATAAGATCACGATGTGCAGTTTAAGCCATTTCGTGTCACATTTTGAGCAAAGCCGTGACATGTCACGTGTTACTGAGCCTTAATTCGCATCCTGACACGATCACGGTGTGTGTAGGACCCTGTGCAGCAGGTGTTGTGGGGAACAAGATGCCACGGTACTGCTTATTCGGAGACACGGTGAACACTGCTTCACGAATGGAGTCAACAGGACTACGTAAGACACACACACACACACACACACACACACACACACACACACACGAGAAAGGGTTTTCACAAAGACCTCACTAAACTGGCGTCTCCGTGTTGTTTGGTCCACAAGCCACCCATACAGATACACGTGTTCGAATATCCAGTTCACACTGTTTTCAATAAATGTCAGTTACCTTCATTCTGTTATTTGCTCTATTTATTTCCCCTCACAGCTCTGAGGATCCATGTGAGCCAATCCACGATTAATATCCTACAGAGGACAGACTGCCAGTTCGAGTACGAGACGAGAGGAGAGACCTTCCTCAAGGTGAGAGTCTGCTATCCGGACTCGCACGGAAGCATTTACTGTACGGCAAAAACAAAGCGTTTGTAAGGAAGTGTGTTTCTTTTAAGGGTAAAGGAAAGGAGATGACGTACTGGCTGAAAGGTGTCACGGGACAGAAGTACAACCTGCCCACTCCACCAACAGCGTAAGAAAACATCTCTAATCTAAAACATGAGTAACACATGGACAAAATGCTGAAAACCAGACACTTAAGTTATCGCAAGACAGTCGTTATCGCGACGTTTGAAGTTTAACGCACATCATGTTTATGTCCATGTGAACAAGAAATGCTACAGACAGAACCAAACCGGACCTGGGGTTCTAGCTACAGGTAATTTTCTACCAGCTTGAGAAACACCTGAAACGGTCAAAATGGCCGTCATGATTACAGTCTGCAGTCACACCGTCGCCATGGTTACCATGAAGAAAGTGAATGAGCATTGCTCCTGTGTAATAGAGAAGGGTGGATGAAGCCTCACGCAGGTTTGGGTTTTTTTTTTCTGATTGTGCCAGGAAATGCTCCGAATCCTCAACGTATCGAAAACTGACATCTTGTGGTTTATTATAAAGATAAACTCAAGAGCGCTGATTAAGCTGCCTCGGATAAAGCGCACACACACCTGAGAGACGTAGGCTTTCAGTCTGATGCACGCTAATACAAAGCCTTACAACGCCACTTGTTGATTATCTTCTGATAATCTCATTTACTCATTAACATGACAATAAATAGCAGTATGAGTCTTTATTATTGTCAGTGTGATACAACTAGTGGTACAGCTCAGCAAACTGAACCAGTAAACCAACCAGTCTGTGCTACATACAACACATGAAGTAAGGTGGCATCTCAGACCTTTCCGACACGCAGAACGAAGCAGTTACGCAATCGGACAGAAAGCGAGGCCTCGTTTGTCATCGGTCACCTGATTCTCTTCAATATGGAGCTTCAGGTGGAAACGCGCCTCGGGGTCAAGTGTAACATCACTAGTATAGGATCAACCATAATGAAAAGAAGATGAAAAATCTGTATATTCACTTAAATTAAAATTTAACTTCATCCAATTCACAAAAATGTGACTCAGTATACAAGCTGGTTCTGGTTCTTGTTCTGGTTCTGCAGTGGAAAAAAGGCCCATGGAAATCTGGGTGTGGCGTTTACAACAAACACGTTATCATAAAGAGTAACAGGGGAATACGGAATACACACACACACACACACACACACACACACACACACACACACACACACTCTCATTCACTCACGACTCGTGTGTCCTGCTTCTCAGAGAGAACTTCCAGCGCCTGCAGCAGGACTTGGCCGATCTGATCGTCTCCACGCTCACCAAACGAGGGAACGAGATAAGAAAAACTCTCTCCACACGCCATCGCAGGAGCCAGAGACACGGCAGCGACGGCTTCCCCGAGTACCTGCACCTGACTGACCCCAGCACTTACCTGTAGCTCACACACACTCACACACACACACACACACACACACACACACTACTAATCCCAAAAATTGGATGGATTCAGATGGAAATCAGATTTATCAAACAAACTTTTTAAAATATTGGCACATGATTTAAATGTGTACAATAATATTTTGGCTATTTATTGGAGCCAGTTTTGTAGTTTTTCTTTTTTTCTTTCCAACTGTAGAACCTTTTTTCCATTTGATTCCCACTGACATTATTTATATAACTCTGAGTTGTGATTTCCACTATTGCAACAAAATCTGAAAATCGCAGACCCCTTCACGGACCCTACGTTCTGAGAACCGCGAATGTGATATTCCCTGCTTACTTTATTAACGCAAATACACGAAAGCCAGTCAAATCATGCTTCAACAGTTATCAGCTGTATGAGAAGTGTCAGGCAGAAATCACTAACGGAAATCTCCTTTATAAAGAGACAGAGTGCTGTATATGAAACGTCGTCTTTACTCTGCGTACGTTATATATAAAGAGTGTCATGGCTTGTGTATGTTCTCAGACACTCATGTATAACAGGCTGAAGCTTCTCCACAAGGAGGCGCTAGTCCGGGAGCACGCGGTCGCGGCTCTCTCGTCATGCCTTAGGAGCGAAGAACGTGCTTCTTAGTAAGGTTGGGAGTTTTGGTAGACTTTGTATCAAAGGTAGTGTGTGTGTTCTTGCTTTCTCTAAGCCCATTGACCGCACCACGGTAATAAACGGACACGTGTTATAGGGTCAGCCGTGCACATATCCAATATAAAATAAACGAGGTTTTGCAGGTTGTTTTTTTTTTTTTTAATGGCTGCAAGTCAGCAAGCGGATGTTTTTATAACGTTCTAGAAAAAAAAACATTTTACACGTACGAGTTGTTTCAGAAGAGTTGCAGCGCCGTGGTCTCCGGCCGCGTTCTGTCGTCAGCGTGAGCACCACCGGGACCACCGTTTAAAAGAGAAGTTATATAAGATTCAGATCTCTGAACACGTCGCTTCAGAGATGTTCAGTAAAAAAATGTTTTTAGAAATATCCCGCGTGTGGATTTATGACCGGATGGAAGATGGCAAAAACAGTCCAGGAGTTCAACGACGTGTCGCAGATCACTCCGGGCAGCTCTGCGCTTCGCTCGTGTGGTTTATGTATACTTGTGTAAAAAAAAAAATCAAAGATTTTTAAAATTGAGGTTTAAGTATACTTATAAAAAATCCCAAACTCTTACTGTTGATGTGTCTCATGCTCGGTCGTGTACAGTGTCTGATTCTGTTGTGTGATCAGGATGATTGACAGCACAGCGCTCCAAATGACCTGTACTGAGTATTTCTGTTTATTATGTACTGTATAAAATTAATATATAAAAGCTATAAAACCTGGTAAGTAATCTGATCTTTTTTCTCGACTATGATTTGCTAACACACCGAGCTACAATGATTCCTGCTCCAGGACATCTGGAGTGTTTCCCGTAGCGCGCTCCTCGCACGCTGTGATGACGTCCTGTAGGATATTATATATATATTTTTCTCCCCCATGACGTGATCCCTAAAGAATATAATATTCATGATGTCACGTGTGAAAGTATTTTACACGAAAAACGTGATAAATCTTTTTCTCCACTGAGACTCACATAAACTGGGTGAAACATGTGTCTAAATGTCTGTATTTCACTAAGTCAGTTCACATTTTTAGGAAAAAAAACAGTTAAAAATGAGAAAATACTGTAAAAAATACGTTTATTACTTTTGAATTGAAAATAATTCACAATCGTCACCAGCAAAAAAAAGTATCATGCAAAAAATATGATAAAAAATATATTGTTTTTTCCAGTCAGTCAGTCGAAATGAGTCTCCACACACACACACACACACACACACACACACACACACACACACACACACACACTTGTAAAAATGTCAACGAACACACTCTGCTCTCCAACAGTCACTGTGATAATCGTGTTTAAACATTCAGGACGGGTCACGAGCTCTAACTTCTTGCACCTGGAACGGACTTATTGCAGAAGAAACAGGTCCAGTGATCACTGCACACACACACACACACACACACACACACACACACACGCACACACAGAGAGAGAGAGAGAGAGAGATTAATTAAAAGTTTAAAGCTTTTATACTGATGTCATTCTACACATCGCTGTGTCACTTGCTCTCTTTCTCTGAGTTCTTCTCTCTCACCCGATCGTGTCGTCCCTTAAAGCTGGTTTGTGGCAGTGATGATGGAAGGCACGTGGACATTTTTCACAACACACCAGATCTCCATCGCGTTTGCAGCTAAAGCAGACGTCATCATTGTTCTGATCCAGCTAGGGTTATCAGCACACACACACACACACACACACACACACACACACACACACACACACACACACACACACACCAGTCATGTTTCCGCTTCATGTAACTCATATGACAGAGCACAAACAAATCAGCTTCACCTGTGTGTATCAAGGTCCCACCCACTAGTCGCTTATTTACACGTCACAGCCATACGATGCGCCTCACTTTACCCTCATATACAGTTTATATTTCATTTACATGAAGCATGAAGGTCTGTGAGAGCCAATACAAGGAAACACTGTTCTGGAGGTGTGCCGTGTTTTCATAAAGGCATCGATGGATATAATCAGGTTGAAAATGAAACCATTCTCCAATCTCACCATGTGAGCTCTAATTATCTACATTTATTTAAAGACTTATCTTTAATGATCTGTAACTATATTTATACATACAGCCAAATCTCCATCCTGAACAGATACACAAAGCCTTATTTTATATCAGGGATCAGTAACGTCACAGGGATCGAAAACCAAAAACAAAACAGAATTCCATCGAATGTAATCAAAAACGTGAATAAAATCACTGAAACTGTTCGAGTGAAAATGTCCTTAACTTAATAACGTTATTTTTCCATCCCAATGTGACTTCAAGGTACTATAGCCTAAACCTGAACATTTCCCCCACAGGCCCAAATTCCTGCCCAGATAACGTATTACAGCAAGCGCACTGATATAAACTTAGAAAATTAATTACAATATTAATCAACTTTAAAGCCTTCATCCTCACTGCATGAGGTGTTTTCAAAAGGCTAAGAGAAGAACATACCAGATGCAGACGTTCTCCTGTGCAGATGGGACACTTGCAGTTCAGTGAGTGAGGCTTCAGCACCCTCCTCTAGAACAAACATCAGACACAACAATGACCAACAAAACCATCAGTTAACTAAAGCCAGCTTTGATTTCTCAGCTGCAGGCCCGAGGGTGCTGCTCCGCTCCTCTCTGAGCTCATGCAAAGCTTTTCAACTCGTCTACAAACCCATTCAAGTCATTCATGAATCTTTACGTGGCCCTGAAGAGCAAGTTAAGACAGCTGAGGTCAACTTTAAATAAAAACAGGTGCCATTTCTAAATAAAAGTCTTTACTGACCACACCCAGCATGATGAGTTTGAGTGAGTTTTGCTACAGCCCAAGATCATTTTATTTAAAACAGGCCTCTTTTAAAAGGCTGATCGTGTTTATAGTTGACGCTTGACCACACACCGGCCAAATATCTGTGTTTTCTTATCATCTAGAAATGATTTGGACTTGATTTATGTCTTAAATTCTGGTGTCTGGGTGGATTCCAGATCGATCTTCACCATTATGAGCTTTCCAAGAGGCACATCGCGGCTTCTGATGTCCAGTCTCCAGTTTCCGCCGGGTTTGTTCTTGTTGAGGAAGTCCTCGGGCGTGAGCCAGGCGTCCTGCGTCCTGATGCATTTCCCACAAGTCTCTAAAGCACAGGAGCTAACGGTTACACCTTAAAGTGCGCAAATGATCGCAAATCACTTTATACGACAGCACTGCTGATTTCTCAAACCCTATAACATTTCCTATAACAGCAGCTGCACTATTTCTAGCACTTCCATTTTTTATTTTTTGGTGTCACTAACTTCAAGAGAGAGAGAGAGAGAGAGAGAGAAATAAGAGAGGCTGGTGAGGGAACAACTGTTTATAGCTGCTATAACGTAAGCGAGAACAGGAACTAAGACATTCCACAATATTAAATGTACCTAAAAATGGATAAAAAGCACTGCACGTTATTTAAAAAATACAAATTGTACTCTTTGACATATTTCTGTAATAAGAGGAATAAAACATTTCAGGATGTGCTTTGATTGGAAAATAATCAACTCTGCTTCATCACATCACCCAGTCACTGATTATTTTCCTGTAACTGCATGACACGGGGTGATTTATTCCTTCTGTACACCACAGTGGCGCCTTATTATATTATTATTTATGATTATGTACTGTATTACATCTGTATTCAATTACTTATATTACTGGAAAGGCATTATATATTAAAAGGGCTGTTTTAATGTTAAACACACACACACACACACACACACACACACACCTGTCGCAAAGCGGGTTACACATAGAACCCCTCTCCCTGTGGAACACGTGACGTCAAAAGAGTCGCCTCTGAACCCTCTGTCAGTGACCTGAAAATCATCGTCATCATCTCCACCATTGTCATCATCGTCGTCGTTGTCATCATCATCATCATCTCCATGTTCATCATCATCTCCATGTTCATCATCATCGCTGCAGCTGGACGATGAGCTCAAGTCTGAGGCGCTGACAGACTCGGACGCGTGACCGTCTACAAGCACATAAAGGCACGTGTACATTCATTAATGATACAGAAGATTTGTTATATACAGATTTATGGAAGCTTTATGGCCAGATTTTAAAACTAATTTTGTGTGTGCGCGCGTGTGTGTGTGTGTGTGTGTGTGTGTGTGTGTGGGGCAATGAAGTGAAGTAAATAACAGACACTAACTTCTGCCAGAGCTGGAACTTCTTCTGGACCGAATGAGCTCCCTCCTGTCCTTTGGCTAAAACACACACACACACACACACACACACACACACACACACACACACACACACACACAAATCACTACACATAAATTTAACACAAATTATGAAAAAGTATGATAAATGGTGACAGCAGTGGTTCTGTTTCTCCAGTCACAGAAAACTTAACCATTATGTTCAAGAGTGGGAGTTATTCTGTGACACAGTAAACAGCTGCAGTACCTCTTTATCCTGCGAACGCCTCGTTTTAAACGATGGAGAGGGAAGAAAGCCGTCCTACAAGCAACACATTGAACAGAACAATTAGAGCAACTTTACAGACAAATAACGTAGATAAGTCACGTGCTGTACATCGTGGATGTTTCTGTCGGTTAGTCAGGCGTTCCTCGTGGTGAGAGTGTGAACGTGCGGCGTTGGGCTGGGGCTTGCGGCTGTGCGTCGCAGACGTGTGAGCGGTTTGAGCGTGCGAGGTCATATGCTGTGGCTGTTTACCCATATTAATGTTTGCAGCTGAATCTGATTGTGCAGGATGCTAATCTTCCACTTTTTGTTTTTCTCCTTCCCTCCAAACTTCTCAAATTCAGTAGGGGTGAACCACTTTTGATTAGACCAGATGCACGGCTCACCTACAGAGAGAGGAGGATGTAGAGGAAGAAAGAGAGAAAGAGAGAAACAGACAGACAGAGAGAAAGAGGTTCGTAGGTTAAACGTCGTATACTATATAAATGAGTTCAACAGAAAACGTCACGCAGAAGGAAAGCAGTGTCCACCAATAAAACATTGCTAAGAGTAATGTGTGCAGTTTGTGTAAAGAAAATGACACTAATACATCACTGTTATTGTTACGATGAACATTTACCAATAGCGGCATTTCATTCCTCTTTATACCGCAGCAACTTGCCAATAATCAGATCGTTATTTACTGAAGAGTGACGCACTACATTTCTAGCAGTTCCTGTTCTCACTTACGTTACAGCAGCGATAAACAGTCGTTCCCTCACCAGCCTCTCTTTTTCTCCCTCTTAAAGTTAATAACGCTGAAAAAAATGCAGCTAGCAACATTTAACTCATTTATCCTGAAGTTTACAGCTTTACCTCAGACTAGTACAAACTGCTAACACTGGAGGCTCCTTCCCGTAGATGTTCAGTTAACATCTCCTTACAGAAAACTTAACCATAGTAACTATCACACATGATTTTAATCCGTTTATGTGGAGCAAACGCCATAAAAGAACATGCTTTTAATTACAGATGATGTAACTGTCCCCTTTCACCCCCTTTTTCAAGTTTCTTCCTTTTCGTCTTGAACGTGGGCTGCTCGAGTCACTTCGGTTTCACTTCTTTATATGGTTCAGTAATCACGGTTTTGGGCTAGTGTGGGTTTATGTAAAGAAGAAGGTTAAAGACTTCGAACCCTGCACGCTTTCCTTGAAACAGATCCTCCCTGAATACATTTGTTGACCCACTAAATAAATATAAATAATTAACTGTAGTAAAACTTACTTTTCTTAAACTTATCTTTGTATAGCGTGCCTTCTTTATTTCCACACGTGACAGCAAGCCTGAGCTTCTTTCTGAGGCTCTCTCCCAGTTGCTTACGGACTGTGGGACCTGTGTAAAGAAAAAACGCAGAAGGAATGAACAATAAAGCATAAAGCCGAGTGAAGTGAACAGGTGCCTGGGACCTCGCAAAGCTTCCTGTTATCCTACAGATTATATGTAATGCCATAATCTGAAATGGCAAGAAATGCTAAAACGTGTCCAAGCAGGCGAACTTTTAACCACAGACTTCTAAGACTTACAAAGGACTAACAGACACAATGAATTTAATGCTCCTGATTAAATATTTCTAGTTAGAGCTGTATGTGTGGTATCAGAGTTTACCATCACAGAGACACTGGTCTCTACAGAACGACATTTTTTTTGCAGGTTAAGCGCTCAAGGTTCCAGGTCAGAACGATGCAGAGCGACATGAGGCACAAGCGACTGCAGAGTTTGGGATTTTTAGGCAGAAACTGGCCTTCCAGAGAGGTGATATATATATATATAATCCCCCAGACAGCCTTTAAGAACGCCTTTGACAAAAGAAGAACGTATTGAAATCACTCTCATGGCAGGATCAGGAGGGTTGCGATGGACGTATGCACTCATCATGAGTGGGAGAGACGACTCCGTGTGTGTTTACGAAGAAATGGCAATCATGTAGAGGAGGTTTTGTAAATAATGTAACATTTTGCTAAAAAGTGTTAATTTCCTCTAAGCATGGAGACTTTTGGGACACTCTGTAGTTTCAATCCTTACTAACGATCCAGCGACTCACCACTCGTACTTTTCACCACTTCATACTTCATACGCAGAGATAACATTCAGGTGACTTCCACAAACAGTATGACTCTTACTGACGGAGAAGCCACGACGACATAAAGGGAATTGCCTTCTCGATCCGTCTGAAGCAGCGACATTTTAGCCACAAACAGCTTTAAAATCTCTTCTGAGAAGTGTCACAGAATCGCCAACTGGTGCAAATTCCATCCTGTTCCAAATCAATGACCTATAGGTTTTATTCTCAACAAAGTGATGGATGGAAAATTAAATAGTGTGCAGGAAGACACAGTCCAAAACCCACCAATGAATCACGTTTACTGCTGCAGTAAGATCTGTGACACCCCTGGGGGCGGGACATATGCATTCTAGAGAACATTTAATTGGACGAACGCAAGATTGGTACAGAATGAGTCATCAAAACATTTTTTTGTATTTTTCTAGATATACAGAGTGTCCCAAAAGTCTCCAGACGTAGGGGTCTGTGTTTGCCAGCACCACGTCGGACGTGTCTTCATCAGCGGATGTTTGTGGACGTCCACTTCTCGGTCGCTCCACAACACTTCCAGTCTTTTTGAATTTGTTAATAGGTTTGGCATCACAATCTTGTGAGAGCTTCTCGATCCAGCCATGAGAATGATTTCAATATGTTCCTCTAAAGGCTATCTGAAAAAATATATATAATTTAAACTAAGTTTGAAAAATTTTGCAAGACATTCTGCTAAGAAGTGTTAATTTCCCCCGTGTGTGGAGACTCTGTACTATCATACTGCTGTCCATGGCACTAAGAGACAGATACAAAAAGCTCTGAAGCACCAGTTCTGATTCCCGGGTCCCGTACTGGTTTTCCACTGCTTTCCCGGTACCATGCGAACCGAACCGGGACGTGTGGGCGTGGCTAAAACTAGTGCTGAATATTTTTTCCATCCTATAGGAACCAAACACTTCAGATTACTGCATTCCGACAAAGCTTCCAACTCTTTTCAAAAGGAGTCCAGAAATTTTTAAAAACAATTTAAACAGCACGTTAATGTTTCAGGTTTATTTTTAATTATTTACCTGTAATAGCTTTTAATTGTTGCTTACGTTTCTCCCCCCTGATCCAAGTCAAATCCGCCATCTTGCTTCCTGAGGGAAAAATTCAAAATGGCTTCCCATTCACTTCGTTTGCGCCCTAGATAGGGTATAAGGTAAGGGAGCTGAACGCACTACCTTCTGCCCTGAGGAGTAGTGTAGGAGGACATTGGAGATTCAGCCTCAGAGAATACAAAGCGTGTGTGTGTGTGTGTGTGTGTGTGTGTGTGTGTGTGTTTTGTTTTAACGTCGTGTGGGGAAGCCTGGAGCTCAAACTGTTTTGTAGTTTGACTGAAGATTAAAGATTAAAGTATTGGTACACTTGGCTGTGTAATAAGTGAACTTTTGTTCTTTATTTTCACTCCATGTTAAGGTTTTTATCGATCTGTCAACACCACGAGCATTTAAAAACATTTCATAAGTTGCTCGTGGTGTTGAAACTCAGGTTCCCACAGGAGAACCTCCAGAGGAGCTCCTCATACATTCACTGGTACAGATATATGATGGGAAATTCACACACACACACACACACACACACACACCAGTGGCGGTTGTGTGTGTGTGCTTTTAGGGGGCCCACTAACATTTATCTTCAGGATTATTTTTCAGTCACTTTTCACTGTCATATATCACTGTTTTATAAGCAGATAAGCTAATAAAATAAGTTCAACGCAAATTATTGTTTCAAGTTCATTTATTTGACAACAAACTTTGTATTCAAAAACAGTTATATCAATTAAGCATCTATGCCCATTTAGGCACTTTTCATTTTACTATTGTAAGCTAAATTAAACATTTATTAATGTAAAACCCACAAAATCCCAAAATTAACATAAGCAGTCATCTCAACATGAGTCTGTAACATTATCAGGTATTTCCGAAAAATTTCAGAAAAAAACCCCATGAATTTCACATTTCACCTGTATGATGTAGATTTGAAACTCTCTGAAGCGCACAGACTCGGCATGGTACTCAGATAGATGATGGGAAAGTGACATGAAGTGACCACACACTCAAACACTCACATACACACACAAACACACGCATACATAAACATACACACGTACATATACTCACAAAACCCCCAGCTCGTATTAAAAACAGTCCTTGTGCTGACTTACTGATTCTGAATCTCTTCTGATGTGAGGCGTGGGGAGAGAAGGAGTTCAGGCTGCTGCTGTTCCTCCGTGTCCTCTGTCTCAACATCATCCTCCTCCTCTTCCTCCCTCGAGTTCTGGGCTTTAGAGGCTCAGAGTCTGAATCGCTCCCAGACTCCTTGCTAATCAGCTGTCTGAACCAAAATATCAAACTGGGATCAGTACTTTTTAAAAAGTTACAGCTTTATCACTGACTGCTACAAAGTGCTGGCACTGGAGACTCCTTCCATAAACGTTAAATAAACATCTCCTTCCAAAAATCATCTTTTAAATGTTTTTTTCTCCTTGTTAGCAATGCTGAATTTTCTAATCTGAAGGTATTGATTAATTGTTTTGTAGCAGCATCTCCTACCATAACACCAGCTGTAATTTAAATCACAGGTTTACATTAATATGCTCATACTAACACTTTATCGTTTCCATAGTAACAGCTTATTCACAGGGACCTGTATAGAGGATGATCTACATAATCAAAGCCTAATCATAAATGGATCAAGAAAACATTATGTAATGAAGAAAAACTTAAACATGTCAATATGGTGAAGTTTATATAATAGACGGTTGTGTAACATTTATCGGAAGGAGTCTCCAGTGCCAGAGCTTTGTAAGAGTTGGTAAGTTTCCCTCCACAGGACAAGATGAATTTTTTTTGTCTTTGAGAGAGAGAAAAAAGAGAGGATGAAGAAGGAACGACAAGATGTGATAACAGGAACTAACTTGTCTCGCAAACATTCCACAACATTAAATATAAGTATAAAAGGGTGAAGTATGATTCATTAATAAATTAAAGAAAAATTGTAATTGTTTTGGAAGATTGCTGAGGAATAAAACAACTTCAGGATGTGCTTTTATAGGAAAATAATCAACTTTACGGTGGTAAGAGTAACTCCACTTTGCATTGGAGCACATATTAGGACAACTGCATTAATATAAACCTAAATTAATCAACAACTTCTGACCAATCAGATTCCAGAATTCAACAGCACCTTTGGTATAAGCAGCATTATAGCACATTTATGGATACAGGTGGCAAAAATTTTGTGTTTCTTATCTGGTTTTATTAATAATACTAGTTAAGGTAATACAATGGCAATCTGCTAGGTAGCCCATTTTGAATGTAGCCTAACTAGCACAAGTTATAAGGTCCTGAATGCTCGACCTCGAGCTACTGACACTCAGTAATCTATAACTGATGAATTGTTGTTTAAGAGCTATGGCAGTAGAAATATGATCATCTGTAAAGTGCAGTAATATAAAGGGTATAGATCCAGATAGATCCAATCAAAGCACAGGACAATCCATTCAACTTAAATGGAGGATTATTTCACCACATTATTTCTTGAGTGATTGCAGTGGTAATTATGTAAATTATACACTACCATTTAAAACAAAAATCAAACCACAAGCCCTCTGAACGGTGTCCAATAAATCTATTACATCTGTACCGGTATGTCTCTGAGCTCATTGTTCAGAGACGTTAAGACCAGGAAGAAAACTCTTTCCGGTTGCGTGAGTAACAGTACTGGATGCATCATTCTTTGCATCATTCAAACACACACAGCTGCAGTAACGTCCCTGTGCAGGAAAACCACATTTCAAACTCATTGGATGGCTTAATTTCCTGTTGTTTTTTCAAAACCACAATTCATTTCATGTACTGAGTGTATGAAGAAGATTAGAATAAATAAACAAATTATACAAGAATTTAAGATATCCACTTTAAAAGAAAATAAGTGTTGTAATGAAGATTGCCTAATATGAATCTCATGCACATCCGCTAGAAATAGTCCTGTTTAAAAAGCTGGCAAATTCTTCATATTCCTGAAAAGCTTCCCCTCTTCATTGTCTCATACGGATCAAAATCTAAGCTCTTATATTCATCAGCTGTTTATCAAGTTCATCTCTGCTTATAGATGTCTATCATTTAAAGATATGATAAATACAATATCTGCTCCAACAGATGAATCATATGTGTGAGATCCATCTTGCCCAAGTCTGAATAATATATCAATATCAGTGTACAATTAGATTTTTCTCATTTGTTCATGTTTATGCCAAGCTAACATTTTTAAACAGGGTTATTTAGGATGCTCAACTAATGATTAATAAAAGGATTAAAATATCCATTATTTCTCTGGAGACAACAAAAAAGCTGATTTCAAGCCAGACCTTTATGCTTGTATGCTTTTTTGCAGAAATATCTTTCCATTTTCTCCTGCAAAGCTACTCAAGACAGCAAGCTCTCATTGGATTGTCTGATACTTACAGTTAGTGTGTGTGTCACAGCTGCAGGGTGATGGATGCTCACTGCCAGACTCCAGTATGCTAAATAATGTCTAAAAAAAATCCAGCTGGCACACTCATGCATTCACAGATGGATGTTGGTGGTTAGAAATGATAACCAGAGCAGATATTCTGCAAGCTCTTCTGGCTGCGAGTCAGAAATGAAACCAAAAGAGGCTTTACTTCCTGACAGTCTGCAGTGACATTTGAATACTGGGTGTTTCCAGAGACATGGGGTAAAATAAAGACAAGTAGGATAAGGAGGAAAAAATGAGAGTAAAGTCTGACTGCAAGAAAAAAAACAACATGTGGGAACATGGATAAATGTGGATCTGATAGGCATGCACAGCTTCTTCATTTACACACTGTTTAAACACAAAGTCCAACTGATGGACCATGGACTCTTTCTGGTC
>CM074973.1:2938671-2956222 GCA_037577455.1 Pangasius macronema
GCACTCCCCCCCCCTCCCTCTCCCTCCCTCTCTCTCTCCCTCCCTCTCTCTCTCTACCTCTCTCACCCTCTCTCTCTCCCTCTCTCTCTCCCTCCCTCTCTCTCTCCCTCCCTCTCTCTCTCTCCCTCTCTCCCTCTCTCTCTCTCTTGCTCTTTCTCTCTCTCTCTCTCTCTCTCTCTCACACACCCTCTGTATCTCCCTCTCTCTCTCACCCTCTCTCTCCCTCTCTCTCTCTCCCTCTCCCCCCCTCTCTCTCTCTCCCTCGCTCTGTCTGTGCAGGATAATGACTTTGGGAAGATGGGAGCCAGACTGAGGGCGACCTTCGAGCGGGAGTTCAGCACCATCTTTAAGATGCAGTAGCGATTCTCCTCTTTCACAGTCGTGTTTAACTGGCATTAATAACTCCTATAACTCCTGGCTCCTGTCTGTCAGACCTCTCACTCTCATAACTATACGTCTTTTTATATACTTTAAGATGAATAACTGAATGATAAGCTCAGTCTTTAAGCCGTTAGACTTCATACTGGGTACAAAATCCTGTAGTTAACCTGTAAATCAGTGTGTTTTAGCTTTAAACTTTAGACACAGCTTTATGACTGCACATGCTTTAATGATTCTTTTCAGTTTTGTTTATTTTCAATTAAGATTTTATATTGGATTATTGAGTATTCAAGCTTTTTTATTTGTATTCTTGTATGAGCTCTTAAAACATGGTTTACTTCCTTCCTACTTCACTTCTTTTGATTGCTTTCTGCACTAATCTGACATTGTTTATTTCCAGTTTCACACACTTACATGAACACGCTTTTATTCCTTTATTCATATCGTGAATAATATTTACGATATGAATAAATACGATATGAATCATTTTACTGTACTACCTGTAACAGTCATTTCATCTTCAGCTTGATTATGTGCTGAAATACGAGGATAAATATTTGTCTTTATACTTAATAACTTAAAAAAATGTTTTACAAGAAATAAATAAGAGCATTTTAACTACTACTACTACTACTATTATTATTATTATTATTATTATTATTATTATTATTATTATTATATCTATAATAACAGCTTCTCTTGGAGTGTCTCCACATGAGATCAGTAATATAAATGATAATATAAATGTTCAGCTATACTGTTATTGTTCCTTCAGTATTTATATCATGAAGCACATCACACAGCCTCACTTTTAGGATGTTAAAGCTCGATCAGCTTTCGGAGAGAATGCGAGGTACACTTTTATTATAATATAATTGGCAGGTGATGAAGCGCTCGTCAGGATGCGTAACCTTATAGTACCATCTAGTGTGTACATCAGTTACTGCACAGGGTTTGTTAAATTACAGAAGTCTCAAAACACTCTGTAAATACACATTATATTGTTATCTTACAGAAATAATAACTATCATACAGCAATACATCTGCAGCTCATACACACATACACCCCAATAAACACATTCATGAGCTTCAGACTGTAGGTTTGGTTTCTGTGTTGGATTTCTTGGAATATAATATAATATAATATAATTTATTTACAGTCAATGTGATTAACATTTGGCTGGGCTGCTTAATGTAATAATAATAATAATTATTATTATTATAGCAAATACATAAGCATTAATAGCTAATGGCTTTATTTGTATAACATCACATTACAGTACCACATGATATACATTTAAAATGCTTTACAAAGTGTAAATATATACACTCAGTTACACACACTTTATTAGGAACACCTATAACACATTTTTAGCAATTATTCAATCAGCCAATTATGTGGCAGCAGCACAATCTGTAAAAAACTCACACAGATACAGGACAAGAGCTTCAGTTAACTGGTGACCGTTGTATGGGCTGGTTTCAGAAACTGCTGATCTCCTGGGATTTTTACGCAACAGTCTCTAGAGTTTACACAGAATGGTGCGAAAAACAAAAAACACCCGGTAAGCGGAGACACCTTGTTGATGAGAGAGGTCAGAGGAGATGTAAGGAAGGAATAATACGGTAATTCGTAACCTAACTGGATACGGTAAATACTACGGTACATAACCACTCTTTACAACCGTAGTGAACAGAAAAGCATCTCACAACAATGTCCAAGCTACAAAAGCAGAAGGCCACATCCGGTTCTGCTCCTGTCAGCCAACAACAGGGCTCTGAAGCTACAGCTGGCACAGGCTCACCGAAACCAGATCTGAATCCAATAGAGCATCTTTGGGAATGGTCTGAGAGTCAGACTTGTAAACCTGAAGGCTGTGGGTTCGAGTCTCGGGTCCGGCAGGGATTGTAGGTGGGGGAGTGAATGACCAGCGCTCTCTGCNCTCTGCCACCCTCAATACCACCACTGAGGTGAGACCCTTGAGCAAGGCACCGATCCCCCAACTGCTCCCCGGGCTCCAGGTGTGCACTTGGATGGGTTAAATGCAAAGCACAAATTAAAATTTTATTTGTCACATGCATAACCATACACAGCACGACTTGCAGTGAAATGCTTTGTACAACTGTTCCAACATGAAAAGGAAATATAGAAAAATATGAAATATAAGAAAAAAATATATACATAAAAATATATGAAGGAATTAAAAAAAAAAAAAAAACATGGCCCAGAATCTTAAAGGAATGTTGAAATCCATGCCACGAAGAATTAAATTATAAGTAAGTAATAAATATATATATATATTTTTTAAAATACCTTCATTTTCTAATTAATCGCAGGGGACTGAACTTCGGTATTTTACGCTATCACTCGGGTTTTTCCGTAACGCACTGATTTGAATCGGATGTTTCCGGATAACTTCGGGCCGCCGATAACGGTCAGTGTGTTCAAATCTTTGATGCTAGCTTCAGTTTGCTAGCTACTTCTGGCCTGGAGTGAACTAGAAAGGAAATAGGAGAAAGAGGAGAGAGTAAGAGGAGCGAGAGAGAGAGAGAGGGAGGAAGGAGCCTGGGTCCGGAATGACGGTGTTGCAGGAACCTGTCCAGGTAACCGAAACTGCACTTTGGGTCCAGAAGCGAGAGGGAAAGTCGCAGTTCGCCTGCCGGGATGTTTTATTACTCTGTACCGGGGCTAGTGTTCAGGCCTAGCTGCGCCGAGCTAAGCTAACTCCAACGTCAAAGCTTCGACTTGTTTGCGCTCTGACACTCAATAACTTGCCGTGAAAGGAAAAGAAAACACAGATTTAAAAATATCCGCCGTGTCATTACCAAACCAAGCCGTGTTCATATCTCATAATTATTTCCCTTACGCTAACTAATCGTAGCAAATGACTGAATTAACGCTAACGTTAGCACGTTAGCATGTTGAGTTTGCTAGCTCACGTTAAAGCTGATTTTGTTTAAATGTGGAAATAAACATTTCAGGAGATTATACTTTGAGAAATTAGACCTATCAGTCTTATCTAAATGGCGCAGTTGTCGAATTAATATATATATATATATATATAATAATATACGCCGCTGCGAGTGATGATTGCGATTTCATTCAGTTAATGACATTTCTACAGGACTAGTTCAGAGTGGGTAAGTTAGCCAGGTCATGATGCAGTAAACTAGTCCTTTAGTGTGCTAACCAACACAGTTTGACGAGCTAAAACTGATCATGTTTTTAGTTACAGTGCTGTCATGTCATCTGAAGAAAACAACACCTCAGCTGCACACTGATCACCAGAGCTGATGATTTATTCATTTGTATGCAAGATGTATATTATTATTATTATTATTATTATTATTATTATTATTATTTTAAAAATCATTTTACTGCATGCATTGTGTACTGATACACATACAAACATGCTGAAAGGTCAGCTTAGGGTCAGCCTTGGTTCTGTCTGCTGTAGCTCCATTTCTTCACCGCTGTCTAAACATCAGAAGGTTGTTTCCTTCATGGATGATATCGAAGCAACAGATAAATCAGACTAACGCAACCCTTTCCACGGCACAGGTCGAAAAATAAAACTGCCGTATTTAACACGACGCACGTCCAGACTCTGTAAAGCACAGACATGTAGACGACGCTTTGGAAGAAGTATGGATTTTTCTGCTGTCAGTGTTATAGACGTCTGAAGCTGATAACCTCGTGAAAGACCTCGTCGGCTGAACTCTACACATCGTCTACAAACCACCAATCAGAGGACGTCTTCATCACCTCAAGCGCTCGCGGGAAAGGGTTTGCGTTTAAGGGATAGGGGTGGGAATCACCAGAGGCATCACGATACGATATCATCACGATACTCGTGTCACGATACAATATCATCACGATTTAAAGTACATTGCGATATTGCAATTTATTACCTTCAGATTATGTCCCCAGAGGAAAACTTTGGCAGCTGTTTTAACTAAAAAGAACCATTTCTCCGTTTGTTTATCTCACGTCAGTTTTATTTATTTACTGACCAACACTTTCATGAAACCCTGACGTTAATGCTGCACGCACCTGGCAGACTCGGCTATGTGCATTACAATCCAGTCTAGTAATTAACCGTAAAACGTTTCTGCTACTCTTAAGAGTATTTTACCTTCATATGACACATGTGTCATATCCGTCTCAGTCGTAACCTCCTCGTTTACTAATCCGAAGTGAGTCCACACATCCGATTTAAACGCAGACGGGGCTTTTCCGATAACTTTCCGCGATCCCGCCGTCTTTATGTTACTAGCTTACTGCATGACCTCAGCAGAAAAAACCTCAACACCACCTTCTAGTGGACTGTGAAGAAATCGATTCTTATTATTCTACCAAAAAGTATAATAAAATATCGATACGGTATTGCCATGGAAAATATCGCGATGCTATACTTTATCGTTTATTTATTATTCCTCCCCGAATACACATCGACTCCATATTCAGGTCACGTTTCTGAGAGATCCAGAGTAGATGCAGCGGAGGCGTCGGTGCAAGCGTAGGACTCCAAGTCCCAGAATGCATTGCAGCTATACGAAACCCGGCTCGGCTAGTCGGCGGTCTACGTGATGACGCTTCGGAAGCCCCTTTCGACTCGGGACGGTCTCCTCAACTCCGAGTTCAGCAAGTGAGGTTAAATCAACATGGCCGCTCGCAGCATCAGCAGCAAACACGGCAGCTTTAGAGCAAACGGCATGCAGACACGTTCATGTGTTAAATCTGTAACACCGACTCTGTGCTTCACTCTTTAGCCGTGGCTAATGTTAGCGGGTTAGCTTGAAGACGACAGTGGTATGAATGCCTCGCAGTGAAACGAGACACAGCGGTGATGTCTGCTCTGTGTGTGTGTGTGTGTGTGATTTACAGGCCGCTGTCTGGCACGCTTTAAACCACTATGCCTACCGAGACGCCGTGTTTCTGGCTGAGAGGCTCTATGCTGAAGGTAAGGCCGTTAATCTCTCTCTACATGCTCCAAAACCTCCCTCTTTTTTCCTTTACTCTAGAAGCATCTGTGGCCTGACTGCGTGTCCACTGCTGGGGGATGATCGGGTGGAAGGGACGCAGCGAGAGCGTGAGCGTATTCTTACACCGAGCATTAGACAGTCGAGCCGGGGTGGTGTAGAAGCTTAAATCATCTCCTGGATTTTACCCTCCTCGTTAGAGATCTGATTCCAGGCTGCATCCGATATCAGGGTGGATATAAAATGGTGGATCAGATACGAACTCGGTCAATCTGGAAAAGATTGGAATTGGATTTGGAAATGTTTACTTAAAAAAATATATATATAATAAAAAAAAGACTGTTAGGACTGAGTGTCATTATATTTATACTTTATTATGATAAACTCTAACTTACATACTGAATAACTGAATAAAAAAAAAAGTCATGTTTTAGTAATGTATGTTTTGGAAGCGCTTCCAAAAAAATATTTGAGAAATATCTTTTTAAAGTGTTTGTAAAAAAATATATATATATACGCGCAATGGCTATGGCTGTGGGCCGATGCTGAGCGTTTCAGTGTGGATATCGTTAATGGGAAAGGAGAAGTGATATCGTGCCGCTTTTCTAATCGTCCTGCTGTCGTCGGTTTTTCTGAAGAGGCTGTAATTAAATGCTTCAGGACGCCGCGGCGGTCGTAGGAGGATGAATATTAGGTTTAGGCAAACAGCTAGAACGTTGATTTTAAGGTGAATGCGCTCCGGTGCGCTCACGCCGAGACAGAGCCCCCAGAAATCCTTCACTTTCTACAGGAGCTGGTGACAGGTGGCGTAGCGAAGTGGGCGGGGCTTGGCGATGTGACAGATTCACGCAGATGAACTTCACGCAAAAAACGGGACGTGAAGCCGGTCGGCGTGGCTTCATATTTTTAATTTTTTTCCTCCTCGGAAACATTTCCTGCGTTTTTATTGGATCCTGTCGTATATTTGCTCAGCGATACGATGATAAAACGTCTACATCACGATACCCGACGTCACAGTGCGCTTTTCTGAGATCTTCAAGTGTTTGAATATTAAAGTATATTAAAGCAGGTTTATTGATCATCGTTGTATAAATCTGCAGACGTGTACAAACACATGCTGTGACTCGTACATGTACAAATCTGAAGACAGCGCTAAAGCTGGTTTATACTTCTGCGCTGAGGAGCGGCCATGTATCTGTGTCACGAGAGGAAGAGAGAAAGAGAGAGGGGTTTATGGGTAAGCGTAGCGTGCAGAGGTGCACAGATGTGCTGACGTGCGAAATCTCAGCACCGTGTTGTCTGAACTCTGATTGGTTGACCCGGGAAAGTATTGATGTTCAAAGTCAAAGAGAAAGCGAACACGCATCCCTCGAGGTTTCGAAATGCATTTCTATATCGTGCTTGAGTTTCCGGTAAATATTTTACACTCCTATCACAATGTTTCTGTGATATCACGATACATGACTTAGCGAAGAAACCGTCGGCAGAACAGTAGTGTTGCGCTAAATCTGTAAAAAAATAAAAAAAAGGAACGAGTCGTTAAACCGATGAGACATTTGTTTAATTCTGACTCGAAATAAATACATACTTTTGGCCATATAATGTATATATGCGTGTGTGTGTGTAACATCATAAGCATATTCTATTTACTTGTCATTTCTGATTACTGTGAGTTTTTAACGTTTGTGTCTGTCCTTGTTTTTGCTCGCTGCTGTCAGTGCACTCTGAGGAGGCGCTCTTCCTCCTGGCCACGTGCTACTACCGCTCGGGAAAAGCCTACAAAGCCTACCACCTCCTCAAAGGGCACAGCTGCACCACGCCACAGTGCAAATACCTCCTCGCTAAATGCTGTGTGGAGCTCAGCAAGTAAGCAGAAGTGTGTGTGTGTGTGTGTGTGTGTGTGTGTGTGTGTGAGAGAGAGAGAGAGAGAGAGAGAGAGAGAGCATGATAGTCTGATTATGAATCAGTGTGACATTGTGTTGTGTTTTTGTGATGTATGTGGTGTCCCGGGGTGAACCCCCAATTTTGTAATAACTTCTACATGACTTCTCTCTGTGTGTGTCTGTGTGTGTGTGTGTGTGTGTGTGTGTCTGTGTGTGTGTATAGCGGTGACTCCGTGTTCTCCGTGTTCTCCGTGCTCGGATGATATCTCTGATACCTGCACTCGTTTGTTTGCCATTTTCCATTGCTGTATTTCAACGTGTGGAAGAGTTTTATGAATACTTTTTGTTTGTTTTTTTGGTTTAATTATACGCAGTGGAAAACCAGACCCAGCCGCAGAAGTGTCAGTTTCGCTCTGATTCAGGCTCGGCAGTCTGAAAGCGCCCTTTACGTCAGAACATTTTGTCTTCAGGCTTGGGATTGTCTCGCTGTGACCGTTTAGTGCGGAGTAAAGCGGCTGAATAGATCGCTATGGCAACTGCAGTGTGGTATCATTTCGACAGTGCGTTGTGTATTGACGCCGTGGTCTCGCTTAGCGACCGTGTACATGTGATGTGGAGCCGCTGTAATGTTTGTAGTGGTTACAGTGCTGATGGTCCGGGGATGGCTTCGCTTTCACCCAGTGAGCACCGGGCTTACAGCTGGGTTTCTGTAGGAACGACTGTTTCCCAAGCAGTGTGTGTGTGTGTGTGTGTGTGTGTGTGTGTGTGTGTACATGCATATGCGCCTTTGCTGAGATGATTAATGGTGGCTGAATGAGCGAACGTGATACTTGCCATACGAAATTTAGCAGCACATCTTAGCAGGACGATTTTCGACGTCCTGATGTTGGCGGTTTAGTCAGAGTGAGTTTGTTAGTCCAGGTTTTAGAGATACGATGGTAAATTGAGCGCATGAATTAAACCGTGGAACTGTTTTTATTCCGCTGAGAGTGAAGAGCTTCTCCGGGTCTGACTGATGCGTAAAGACGTGAGGTGGTTTCAGGGCCGCGACAGTATGCCGATAGCATCGTTAATAATCACTGCAAGCTTGTAAATAAGTCGTTAAATAAGTCGATACAGCCTGCATCAAGAAATGATTTTTCGTGTTTTTGTGTGTGTGTGTGCTTTCTCAGGCTGGCTGAGGGCGAGCAGATCCTCACAGGGGGTGTGCTGAACAAACAGAAGAGCCAGGACGACATCGTCACCGAGTTCGGCGACTCGTCCTGTTTCACGCTGGCGCTGCTCGGCCAAATCTACTGGTGCGTGAGCGCCGCTCCGCTCTTCTGGGCTATTCACACTCGCACGTGTTTAACCTGCATTCACGGCCTGTTTAGTAGCTACAGCTGGGCGAGTAACACACGACCCCGTGAAACCCTTTACTGTTCCAAAATGATCTCAGACATAGCCACGTCTTCACCGAACAGTATGAGAACCTGTGGAAGTAGGAGGGGTTTCTACTCGGTGAGGGGCGTCTTTTAAAATGACATCGATCGCTTTCTCTGTTCATTCTTTCCATAAAATCTTTTTTTTTGGACAAAGCACCATCCAGACGATGCATGTTTATAGACTGTTTAACTCAAAATGTTTGGAATTTTGTCCATAATGTTAGAACTATTTTAAATGAGAGAACGTTTTCCACTCAGAACGTGATGTGAGAGAAAAAAAACAAACAATACAAAAAAACCAAAAAACCCTGATTTTCCGTATTTGTATCCAAACGGCAACAAACGCACTTCTTTTTTTTCTTGTCCTCCAATGTTGTCACCTGCCTGTTCCCGCCCACCAGCCAGCTCTCCCCTAGCATATGACCGTTAGCACCCGGGGAGGCTGAAGTCTAACTCTGAGATACGTGAAGCAACGCAGCCCTCGGAGGAAAGTGCTATCTGCCCTCTTCTGCATACATAAGCTCATAAATCTCCTGATAGGACGAACGTTTTTGGTCAGCTGGTTGTTCACAATTTGAAAAACGAACAGGCTTGGATACAGGTCACGGATACACGGATAATGGAACAGTTTCGCACGTTTGCAGCACGTGTGCAGGAACTAGCTTCTATCACAATCACCGTAAACGGGTCATTTATGTTTCATAGTGCTGACGAAGCAGTGCACGTTAATTACAGACGCGGTCTCCTGCACCGGTATTGTGGTTTTATATCGTTTGTAGTTGTTTATTAGTGCGTGTGTCTGTTCCAATGACTACGAAGAGGAAAATACAAAACGTCGTTTTGGCTAGCGAACCGCTTTCCTCGGCTTACAATAGTTTTCTCGGTGAGTGAGAATCCTTTCCTCTGGTCGCCCTTCGAGTCTCTGTGTCAGATCGGTCAGTTTACTACTGCTACTATATATATTATTATTATTTTTTTCTCCCCAGAAATGTTTATTCAGTCTTGGGGCTTCGGGATTTGTGTTTGTCAAGAAGTTCATCTTCTCTTCTAATACTCATAGACATCCTTTTCATTCTGATTGTGTGTCTGTGTGTGTGTGTGTGTGTGTGTGTGTGTGTGTGTGTGTGTTTTCAGGTGAGCGACCAGACCCAGAGCAGATCTTTAAGCTAACGTCTCTGCAGAGCTTCAGTGGGGGCAGTGGAGGAGGCGCCCCCTCTTTCCCCATGAGCCCAGCCCACACTCCCACGGTGTTGTGCTGAGTGTCCGTCTAGCTGAGGCAGGAGTACCTCTGAGGGGTCCTGTGCGACCATGCGGCATACGTGACGCCGGTCCCATATGCGAGAGGCCACGGCCAGAAAAAAAGCGTCCCGATATCAGAAAATAATCACGAGCCAAAGAACACAGCGTGCTGTTATTTTTCTGATAATGCTTCTGCAGGCATTCGCACTTACACCACAGCCTTTAAAGGTGCTATAGGCAAATTTCCTTCTGTTTTCTACGGTTAGGATGCGCCTCCGATCAGTCATTTTATAGACACTATAGGCCACAGGGGGCGGAGCTTCGTGAACATGGGTGGGAATGGGGAGTGTCTAAACTATTAGAGATCTAATCTATATATATATGAATATATAATTTGCTTCCTTGTCATTACCAAACTCACAACTGCCAACCAATCAGAAGCGAATATTGCTCCTGGCTGTGGTATAAAGTTACAGCTAGTGTATAATTCATAGCAACAAATGTTTGAAAGTGGGCGGAGACCACCTCACAGCGACTCACCGTATCCGTGTCCTCCTCTTTCTTCTCCTTCTCCTTACAGGAACTGAACCGGCTCAATCTGGAGTCGTCCAACTCAAAGTACTCGTCTCTAAACACAGACTCGTCCATGTCTTACATCGACTCGTCTGTCATTTCGCCCGATTCCGCGCCTCTGGGCACGGGCGGCTCTCTGCTGTCCAAGCAGGTGCAGAATAAACCCAAGAGCGGCCGCTGTCTGCTGGGAGGCACAGCCACGCTGAGCCCTCTCACACCCAGGTACACACAAGACTCGGACTTTATATACAGATTTGTTCCTAGTTAAAGAAAGAGCTGAACATGCTTGGAGGAGAGCATTAACTACTTTATTTTATATACATGTGCTGATGGACGCTGGCGATTGGCTACTGGTGCTCTCATCATCAAAGGAGTGAAGTCCTTTTCTTCCCTACAGAATACAAACCAGAAATGTTTTTTTTCATATTTCTACTTACTTTTGCTATATTCTATAACCATAGGAATTTTAAAAACGTTGTTATTTTGTCCAGTATTATGCTCCGGTCATAGAGTTTTTATTACAGCTGGAATTTACTCTGTAAATTCAGTTTACTTCGATTTACTTTTAACTAACGTCTACTTGTGTCTCAGGTTTTCCCTTTTGTTTTGGTAAAGTGTCTATTCTACATTGGTGCGTTCTGGCTCATGCTTCTGATCTCTTTCTGTCCAGTTTTGGGATCTTGCCCCTGGAGCCGAGCCCGGGAGACCCCTCGTATCTGCAGAACTACAGTCACAGTGGGACGGGGATGGAGCCGCCTCCACCACCCGGCCCACCGAAGAAGGTTACCTGATTTACTTTGGGTTTTAATCCGTGCGTTTGGATCGAATGTCAGCGAATGTCAGCAGATAACCACATTCCTCTTTTCTCCTGCTAGACGGTCAGCAGAATCAGTCAGGTGGGGACGAAGTCAGTGTTCGCACAGAGCGGAAACAGTAGGGAGGTTATTCGGTTAGGCAAATTGGTCTGCGTCTGGTGCCGAGGTGTCTGGTCCACTCGCGGACGAAATTGTCCTGGTCATTCTAGAAATCTGGCTGATATTATGGTTTTATTTATATATATATATATATGTGTGCGTGTGTGTGTGATCTGCAGTACTACACCTCAAGTGCTGAGTCCCACCATTGCTGCTCCAGGGTTACACGTCGGAGCTGCCTCGAGGTCCGAGAAGTGGTCGCGGTCGAGGTGGCGGTTCCAATGTCAGGAGGAGGTCTGCACTGTCACACACAGGCTGAGAGGAAACGTCAGCCACAGTACTCCAAAACATCTTAACGCCATACCATGGCTATCTCGATACTCAACTTAACAAACCGTAAAGGCATGTCGTAGAAACCCAGACAGTTTCAGAGAGCTGAGAAGAACATTTGGTGATCTTGTGATACTTGGCGAAGTATTTCGGCTGACTTGGGGAAAAATCGAGTAAGACAAGGCAGGTTTATTAATGCAGCACATTTCACACCCAGTGCTTTACACAGAGCGTTAGGAGGAAGAGCGACGTGACGAGGGAAAGTCTGAAAACGGGCAGAGTTACTCGAGTCTTTTCCAGCACCCTGAGCGAGGAAGATTACAAAACCTCTGAGAGATCAGTCAGTCCTTGGGATAACAGAGCTAGCGGTAGTGGTATGAAAAAAATAAAAATAAAAAAATCATCACGGTCTTTTGTAGCAGATCTTCGCTTGAGGTTTATCCAATCACATGGGCTTGTAGACGTTATTCAGCTGAGGTTAGCTCATCAGACCAGAGACCAGCTACAGCTCTAGTCTAGTCTTTTTTTTTTTTTTTGTCTTTTGCCAGTAAACTCATTTTCTTCCTGACCTTTCATTTTGACCTTTTCTCCCCCTCTCACACACACAGGAGAACAGTAAGAAATTAAAAATGAAGTTTCCCACCAAAATCCCCAACAGAAAGACCAAGACAAAAACGGGAAAGGGAGGAATCACCCCCTCCAGCCTGAACGAGAGCATCGAGATCCTGAAGCTGGACTCGTCCATAGCCGAGGGGAAGGGCAACATCAGCTCCCCGCAGTTCCAGGCCTTCACGCTGCAGAAAGCCGCCGCAGGTACGCTCACACGCCTGCTGCACCGAGCCTGCTGCACCGAGCCTGCTGCACCGAGCCTGCGCCAGAACCGCGTGCATCGCAGGGGCTTTCTTTCTTTTCCCTCAAAAACAAAAGGGATTTTTGATTTTTGGCTGTTTCTTGTGGAATCAATTTAGTTCCTGTTTTCTCTTACGTTATGGCAGCTATAAACATTCATTCCCTCACCTGCCTCTCTTCTTCTTCTCTCTCTCTCTCTCTCTCTCTCTCTCTCTCTCTCTCTCGACGTTTAATAATAATAAAAATGCAGCTCGTCGTGTTACTGAGGAAAAACCGCAAAGTGTAAACTCCTCCGTCCTGAAAACTTTCCTCACGCCCGTACGTAAAACTTCATCACTTCGCGACGAGTCTAAAATCATGCGGCGTGTCCTCTGTACACGTCTCTCGTCACCATAGCAACGGTAACGTGTTCGAACAAGCGCATTAATATGAAGCAGCGCCGTGGTATTTCGCAGCACCTCGAAATGATGTGTGATGTCTGCGAAGTAAATCATATCGGATCGCATTTTGGCTGTCGTGTGTGTGTGTGTGTGTGTGTGTGTGTGTGTGTGTGTGTGGTGTTTAAAGATCAGTGGTATATTGATTGGATGTGTGATTGGGGAAACAGTCTGTGTTATGTTTGTGATCAGATATGGTAGGTTTATCAATACAGTGATAGAAACGTCACTTGAAGATAGTGAGCTACTATTCCTTTACCTTTATCCCAACGTGCTTTTATAAAAATAAATAAATAAATAAATAAACTGTGTGTTGCAGATGGGTTGATGTCGTTAATGCGGGACATCGGGCGGGGTTACCTAGCGCTGTGCTCGTATAACTGCAGGGAGGCCATCAGCATCCTCAGCCAGCTGCCCGCACACCACTACAACACCGGCTGGGTGCTGGGCCAGATCGGCCGCGCCCACTTCGAGCTGGCAGAGTACATGCAGGTAAGCGAGCGGCGTACGGGGCAGTCTCGCAGACCCCGATATGCATCATACACTTCACTTCCTCACTACTTTCTCATGAAGGGAGGAGCAGAAATCATCTCCATGGCTTAGCTTAGGGTTTTAATAATCACTCAGCCTGAACGTATTGAAACATCTCGATCGCTTAGCACACGCGTATATGATCAGGAAAGCTAATGCAGAAATATTCAAGCTGTTTAATGATCGTAATAGATACAATAACACGAGCATGAGCAAATCTGCTGCTTCCTGGCTCGTGTTTGGTGAAGGTGGACAAAGGATTATTATTCTCAGCGGAGGAAATGGAGTGCCTAATTGATATATTAAAAAAAAAAAAAACAAAACACGCTCTTCTTCACCGCTCGAGTCTTGGTACTGAAGGAAAATAATAATAAATGATATGATGCATGCGCAATCGAGTGATTACGAGCCCCGCGCCCTAAGAATCTGTACCGGGTGTCGACTTGAATATTCAAGCGGAGGTGTTTAAAATAAGGCTCCGATACAGAGCCGGTCTCTCCGTGTATATCTAAACAAGTGAAATCGCTGAGTCATCTCCACTCCATTAAAGTGTGTATGTGACGTGTAAACGTCCTCTCCCGTTCCCGTGGCCAGGCGGAGAGGATCTTCTCCGAGGTGCGGCGCATCGAGAGCTACCGGGTGGAGGGGATGGAGATCTACTCCACTACACTATGGCACTTACAGAAAGACGTGGCGCTCTCCGCGCTCTCTAAAGACCTCACCGACATGGACAAAAACTCACCAGAGGTAACGGCGCGCAGATTTAACGAGTAACCGATAAACAGCAGTATGATGTGTTGCTTTGATGATGTATAAAAAAAAACCTCCAACACATAACTTCTTTTTATTTTTTATTTTATCCCGCAGCCCTGGTGTGTAGCCGGTAACTGTTTCAGCCTGCAGCGGGAGCACGACATCGCCATCAAGTTCTTCACGCGGGCCATCCAGGTGGACCCGAGCTTCGCCTATGCCTACACGCTGCTGGGCCACGAGCTGGTGCTCACCGAGGAGCTGGAGAAAGCGCTGGGCTGCTTCCGCAACGCCATCCGCCTCAACAAGCGCCACTACAACGCCTGGTACGACTGTTCACTCTGAACCAGGAAGGGGAAAGCTCACGGGACACCGGCTTCTACCTCAGACAGCACTGACGAACACTAACACTAACACTAAAGAATGATTCAATATTTCATAAATCCCTTTCATAATTTGATCATCGCTCCATTTAACCGATTCTAGTTTAGGTGTAAACACGAAGGTGGTACGATCCTGCTAACCCATCAGCTAGGTTATTTCATATGCTAATTAGCTGATGTATGCGTGATCCTCTGTTTCACCAGGTACGGCTTGGGAATGATCTACTACAAGCAGGAGAAGTTTAACCTGGCCGAGATTCATTTTAAGAAGGCTTTGAGCATTAACCCGCAGAGCTCCGTACTCCTCTGTCACATCGGAGTGGTGAGTGTAACCTCGGAAACGCACTGAACACACCAGTCTGTCCACCTCAGAGTGTCCGGGACCGGTCCGGCGTCTCACGGCTGTGGAGAGGGAACCATGGGAGGGAATAAAGTTATAAATAAATAAACAAATAAATAAACAAACTGCTTTATTGGCATGACTGCTTTAACAATGTTGCCAAATCAATATAATGTAAAAGATGTACAGACGAACAATAACAACAGATAAAGGAATAGAAAACAGTAATGAATAAAATAAATGCTAAACATGAAAGGACATTAATTAAAGTAACAGATGTGTGATGTATAGAACAATGTGCAGTATTGATTAACTCATGTAAAATATTATATGTTAGGATTGGATTAGAGGTGATTTGACTCCTCTTCTCTCTCTCCTTTCCTCTCTCTCTGTCTCTCCTTTCCTCTCTGTCTCTCTCTCTCTCTCTCTCTCTCTCTCTGTCTCTCTTCTTTCCTCTCTCTCTCTCTCTCTCTCCTTCCCTCTCTCTGTCTCTCTTCCCCTCTCTCTCTCTCTCTCTCTCTCTCCCCCTCTCTCTCTCCCTCTCTCTCTCCTTTCCTCTCTGTCTCTCTCTCTCTCTCTGTGTCTCTTCTTTCCTCTCTCTCTCTCTCTCTCCTTCCCTCTCTCTGTCTCTCTTCCCCTCTCTCTCTCTCTCTCTCTCTCTCTCTCTCTCTCTCTCCCCCTCTCTCTGTCTCTCTCTCACAGGTTCAGCATGCACTGAAAAAGTCAGACCACGCTTTAGAGACCCTGAACAGAGCAATCAGCATCGACCCTAAGAACCCACTATGCAAATTTCACCGGGCGTCTATTCTCTTCGCAAATGAAAAATACAAGGTAGGCTATTATTATTATCCCCTTAAATGTATTATGCAGGAATCCTACAGTAAATCCTACAGTAAATCCTGACATGAGGAGATGGAGGTGATGACCATGGTTGCTTTTCCTCCCCGTAGGCTGCTCTGCAGGAGCTGGAGGAGCTGAAGCAGATAGTGCCCAAAGAGTCACTTGTTTACTTTTTAATAGGAAAGGTAAGACGTGACGAGTGTAGACGTGTAAACACGGCGTGCGGCGTTAACGACGGATGTGCTAATGCTGTTAGCGCTCCCTCTTCTCTGCAGGTCTATAAGAAGCTCGGTCAGACTCACTTGGCCCTGATGAACTTCTCATGGGCCATGGACTTGGACCCCAAAGGAGCCAACAATCAAATCAAAGAGGCCATAGACAAGCGTTACCTCCCCGACGACGAGGAGCCCGTCACCCCCGACGACTACCTCTACTACTCCAGTAAGCATGGGTTAGCTGGGGGACGCACGGGCCACACACACGATCTAACGCAAACCGTTTCCAAACAAAACCCTGCATTTTACTGACGCTGATCATCAGACTCGTCTCACAGTGCAAATGAACACACACGTAGGCTGCTGCCTGAGTTACGCCTGAGTAACAAACGCACAACACGGACATATCGACGATACTGTAGCCCAACACACTCTAAACCTGAGTATAGGAGAGCTTTCAGTAACACAGCATTTAGACCCGTGTGTGTTTTCCACCTCGGTGTGGTTCTTTATCCAGACGAGAACTCAGCCATCACACTCGAGTGCCTCAGTCTGTGAACTCCACGTGAGCTCTAGTGCAGCAGTGGGAAAGTGGACTCGACCTAACATGTATTTATTTATTTATTTATTTATAGTGGGCTGCTAAACCGAGCCAAAGGACAAAGCTGTAGCAACAAAAAGATGTGATGCAAAAAAATATTTCTTCAGGAAATCTAGCTATTTTCATAATAACCTGATAATTTGATAAAGTTTTTTCCCCAAAGTTGCTTTTGTGTGTGACCAAACCGCAAACAAATCAAAAGTACCAGTTTGACTCTGATTTAGACCGGGCTTATGGACTAATGGGTTTGAAAGTGCTCTTTAGCCCTATTCAGATCACATCATTTTATCAGAAGGATGACTATAATAACTTTTTTGTTGTTATTCGTCTCCTCCGAGATAAAACTCTCGCGTCCGGACAGCAGTAAAATTCCCAGCGGAGGAGAGACCTTTCTAACAGGTTGTGTTTTCTATGAGCTCAGATGTTTGAGTCAGGTGCACTGTTGGATCGTTAAGGAGCGGGCAGTGACCAGTCGTTATTTATAGGAAAAGAAAAGTTGACGAGCTGTAGCTACACGGTTCCTTTAATCAGCCTCTGGGATTTCGCTTTTCTGGTTACTGGTGTTTTCTGTCTGCTGCTGAAAATGCTTTCCCAGGTCGCGTGCACAGCCGAGTATGAGCTCGAGTGCCTCTTCTAAAGCGTCTACTTTTCATTTCAGTGATTCAGGAAGTGTTTAATATGTGGGGGAGGGGCACTGAGGCACGCGCGCCGAGACTAAATACAGCAGTAGCAGCTGTCAAAGCTCCGTTTATTTCCCCTCAGCGTGAGGCCACATCTGCAGAGAAAATCAGTGTTGCAGTCAGTGGAAGTGACTTTGTGGCCAAGTGTGGTGACCCATACTCGGAATTTGTGCTCTGCATTTAAATCATCCAAGTGCA
>CM074973.1:2958211-2969688 GCA_037577455.1 Pangasius macronema
GTGCTGGTGGAGTTTCAGTGGAGGTGAAGGACAGCTGGTGGGACTGGAGTGAGAGTGCTGGTGGAGTTTCAGTGGAGTAAAGAAAACCTCCAGGGAAGCAGGATGACAGCAGGTTTGTGGGATGGAGGAAGTTTCTCATCATTAATGTGTCTGAAATTGTGTAAAAGAAATTCTCTTGCACGATTGGACAGCTTTTAATTCATTAAACCTATTAATAAACATGAAAACACACACACACACACACACATACACAGCGTCCTGCTGAAATGTTGATGTTGTTTATTAATGTAATATAAACGCAATCTTTTCCCCCATCTAAAAACATTCCTTGTTTATATACACCTGTCTTCTTTTCACTTGACAGACGCGATGAATTTAAAAACTCCCACAAAGTTGCAGTTTATTTACTTCACCCCCTGACGGCCATCTGTACAAAACAAACCGAAACCAGCCAATCAGCGGGCGGCTTTCCCGACACCGTCCAATCACAGCGCAGGACGCAGCAGCGCTTCCGGTTCAAGTCTGGTTGATCCGCGCAGGTAAGTAAGTGGACGTGAATTCTGCACTCATCAGGCAAAAATGCATTTCTTTCTCTACAGCGCGTGAGTTGGGGCGAGAAAAAGGACGCGTCGGTGAGCAAACGGTGGCCGAGTCGCACGCGAGTGTTGTTTGAATTCTTACAAATTGTTGTGGAAAAATAATTTCCGAGGTTGCAGAGTCAACAGGCCGACATTCAGTTCAAATCGCAGCGCGCCGTATTCCAAACCCCTACAGCTCGGCTGCGTAGGGCACTACACCGCGTGTCGACGTCATCGCCCCGCTCCCTGCGTAGGGCGCCTAAGGAGGGAGCTCGGCTTCAATGGGGATACGGCCTCAGCGGTATTTAGCTTCCTTAGATACGTCAGACTTTAACGTTTTATTTAACAACATACAAATGAAATTAAGTATTTAATTACTTCAGACGATTTACATAATATTTACAAAAAACATTTTCTTTTCCAAAAACAGATGGAAATTGAGTTTTAAAAAAATAATGTATCAGTATTATAAACAGCAGTGAACTAGCTGAGACCGGTCACGCAGCGTTTGCTAGCAGTTAGCTAGCTGTTTATTTAGCCGAGTTATTATTATTATTATTATTATTATTATTATTATTATTATTATTATTATGTTTTTAAAAATTTAATAATTTTTTTAGAAACATTGTTTTACTTTTATTGCACGCATATATATGTGTATATATAATTTATTTTCGTTAGTTAGTCATCTGAGAGGTTAATATTATCGACATTTTTTCCTTATTTTAATTAAATTTTTATAATTTAAAGAGCATAAACTAGCGCTAAACCACTTCTTATTGAATGGGTTAAATTTTACACAAGGCTATGTTTTATCAAACACTTCAAATTTTATTGAAATAATAATAATGATTTTGCCTAAATAAACTAAACTGATGATATTTTACTCTGAAGAAACACAAACCTTCATTCTTCAAACTTCAAAACATTTTCTTTACATTTAACCTTTAACCCTCAGGCTCCTGTTTACACCAACAACCTGTCAAAACTGTAAAATTAATAACATTATACAAAACTATACAGAGGGAGAAGTGTGCAGTTGGATTAAAGCAAAGCTCTACATTTAATTTACATTGCTAACTTCATTCATTCATTAGATTAGTTTTAATCAAAATAAAACTCAATAATAATAATAATAATCGGTTAATTTATTTTCTGTTTCTGAGTGAAAGCTCGCACAACAACTTTAATACTTTTTTTAAAATTTAATTTCCATAATTCACTTTAAAGTTTAAAGTCGATGTGTGTGTGAAAGTTAAACCGGGATGAAGTGAAGGCTTGGCTCGGGTTTAAACCTTACTGTTACTGGATTAATGGACAGGTTTTGATTTAATCCAGTTTAAAGCCGGTTGTTTTATTGATCTTAGTGATTTATTCTGAAGTTTCTTCTACGACGTCTCCGTTCCTCACGCCGCAGGTCCCTCCGTGGAGCTTTACTCAGCGCTGAACCTTTAAATCCTGAACCTTTTACAGAGACAATGACATCAGGGCAGAAATAACACTTACACAGTTAAACAGTTTTGTCTACATTTCACTTCTAGCATTTAAAAAAAACACAAATTAAGAGTTACATTTTTTATTTCTATATTTTTTCACTCATATCTTTATGATAATTAAACACTCTTGCTGTGTTGGGATTCTGATGCCGAACAGATCAGATGTTCATGTGTTTGTGTTTCTCTGATCCTTAGATCGACTCGTTTGGGATAAACTGAGCACACACACACACACACACACACACACACACACACACACACACACACACAGCCTGGTGGACAGAATGATGGCGTTCGAGTCTGGACCCAGCTCCTGCTTTTCAACGGTGAGACACAATCTTTTCTTTTCTTTTCTTTTCTTTTCTTTTTTCTTGTAAATTTCATTAACATTTTTCTAGAGTATCTTTCTTAATAAATTTAAATTTGAATAAATATTTGTATAGGTTGCTTTTCACACACGTAGTAGCTCAAACATGCTGTACAATCAAGCAGTAAAAAAGAAAAGATAAAAATTAATGTAACAGAAAGCATGAAGATAAAATAAAATAAAAGATGAAGTCAGAATAATGAATAGGGGTAAAGGAGAAAAAATATACAAGTATAGAATAAGAAAAAATACAGTAGAATAAAATAAATAAAAGAATTTTAGAATAACGTAATAAGAAAAAATTATGATATTTAAAAAATAATAATAATCTAAATTATAATAGCTATAAACACCAAACCAGAGCGAGGCTCTTTAAATGAAAAGGAAGTCGTTTGAAATGAAGTAATTTCCTGTGATTGACAGATCGCACAATTTCCTCCGATGTTATTACAGTGAGACAGTTAGGAATTAAAGCATCAGCGTTTATTTCTCTCTCTTTTTTTATTCACGCTGTATTTAAATACTTTAAAAAGAATCGTAGTCTTTAATCCGCTGAACGTTACAGCAGGTTGACTCCAGAGCTAAAGGTGTTTCTGTTGCACAGATATCAATAAACCACTTCTTCTTTCTCTTTCTCTTTATTTCCAAATCTTTAAAATAAATAATAAATAAATAAAAGTAGCAGTATGTCAGTCTGAGCAGCAGGGGGCGCAGTCCCACCGTTCAGTAGCTATAGCAGTGCGATTCATCTGTACCCCGCTGTCTGTCTGTGACTTTATTATTATTATAAAAAAACCCTTCCCGTGCTCACCTTGTAACTCAGAATTTCCAAACTAGGAAAAAAAACAGAGAAAAACGCCCCTCAAGTAGGAATTCCTACTCGGAAAGTCGGGAAGGTGTCCTCAACCCCGGCGTCATGTCAAAATGGCCGCTCACACCGTGACGTGAAACATTCAACTCTTTAGTAGCAGTTTCAGTGGCATCAAATCAGTAAAATCTAATTGCTAAAGTTAGCTGGCTAGCTTGTTGCTAACAAAACACACACTTTAAAGGAGGTCCATGGTTTTTTTTTTTTGGAGCAGTAGTTTTTTTTTGGCAATTTTTTTTTACCCACAATGCACTGCGACGTTCGTACGTTCAGTAGCGAGAGATTGTAGAGGTCAGGTGCCGTGTGGCGCGCTAATTCATAGTCTAAGCACTACCTAGTTCTGAACGTCGAACATTAGTGTACACGAAGCTAAATATCTTAACACACACACACACACACACACACACACACTGATTTGTGATAGAGATTAAAAAAAAATTTTTTTTTTCTTTGCACATGCCAAGGAAAAAAAGAAAACATGACTGTGGTTCTGTGTCTCCACTCACATCCAGCTGTTGCCCAGCTGTTTTACACACACACACACACACACACACACACACACACACACACACACACAGACTGTGAGACAAAATGCTCTTAAACTGTCTGAGGGTGATTTTTTTTTTTTCTTCATTTTTGTCCAGACCTTCTGTCCAAACTCCAATTTTTTTAATATCCCTGTGTGTGTGTGTGTGTGTGTGTGTGTGTGTGTGTGTGTAACCCTGCTGAGCACTCACACCGACCTGCGTGTTTAGTTGTGTTTCTCTTGGTGTGTGTGTGTGTGTGTGTGTGTGTGTTGATTGTCCTGAACACACAGATGTGTTAGTCTAGCTCCCTTGAGACGCTGGGTGAAATTGAAGCGAGATGTTTGTGCCATTTTTATTTTATTTTTTATTTTGCGGTGTTCCCGTGTTGTTGTGGTGTTTTCAGTCCAGTCTGAATGTGTGTTATTCGCTCTGCCCTCACGCTGACCCTCGGCTTCAGCCTCTGTGTGTGTGTGTAGTTTAGTCCTAGTTTGCTGTGTGCGAGTGGTTTAGTTGTAGGTCTGTGGATTAGTGTTAGTTTTATATATGTGGCTGTTCATTGTAACTCTCTTTTGTGTGTGTTTAGTTGTAGTTCAGCATGTGTTGGATGTCGCTGTGTGTGTGTGTGTGTGTGTGTGTGTGTGTGTGTGTGTGTGTGTGTGTAAACCACAAAGTACAAAATGTTCTCACACAAAAAAAAAAATGTTTTTATGGCTTTTATTTGAAACAATAGATAGTGATGAGGTCAGTGGAAGTTCTGTAAGGAAACAAGAAGTGTGTGCGTGAGAGAGTGTGTGTGTGCGAGAGTGTGTGTGTGCGTGTGCGAGAGAGGGTGTGTGTGTGTGCGAGAGAGAGTGTGTGAGAGAGTGAGTGTGCATGAGATTGAGAGTGTGCGTGAGAGTGTGAGAGCGACAGAGTGACTGTAACTGTGTGAGAGAGTGAGTGAGTGAGAGAGAGTGTGTGTGTGTGTGTGTGAGAGAGAGTGTGTGTGTGTGTGTACGAGAGAGTGTGTGTGTGTGTGTGTGTGTGTGAGAGAGAGTGAGTGTGCATGAGATTGAGTGTGCGTGCGAGAGAGAGAGTGTGCGTGAGAGTGTGAGAGCAACAGAGTGACTGTGACTGTGTGAGAGAGTGTGTGTGAGTGAGAGAGAGTGTGTGTGTGTGAGAGAGAGGGTGTGTGTGAGAGAGTGTGAGAGAGTGAGTGTGAGTGAGNGGTTGTCCGGTTTCCTCCTCCACTCTAAAGACATGCGTTGTAGGTTGACTGCCATCTCTAAATTGTGTGTGTGTGTGAGAGTGTGTGTGTGCGCGAGAGAGTGTGTGTGTGCGAGAGAGTGTTTGTGTGAGAGTGAGTGTGTGAGAGAGTGACTGTGACTGTGTGAGAAAGTGACTGTGTGAGAGTGAGTGAGTGTGTGCGAGAGTGAATGTGCGTGAGAGTGTGAGAGATCGAGAGTGAGTGACTGTGTGTGTATGTGAGAGAGAGAGCGAGAGTGTGTGTGAGAGAGTGAGTGACTGTGTGTATGTGAGAGAGAGAGCGAGAGTGTGTGTGAGAGAGTGAGCGAGAGTGTGTGTGAGAGAGTGAGTGACTGTGTGTGTGAGTGAGTGAGTGAGTGAGTGACTGTGTGTGTGAGTGAGTGAGTGAGTGAGTGACTGTGTGTGAGAGTGAGAGAGAGAGGGAGGGAGTGTGTGTGTGTGTGTGTGTGTGAGTGAGTGAAAGAGAGGGAGTGTGGGAGAGAACCCTAGAGTCCTGCAGAACCAATCTTGGTCTCTCAGAGCTCTGCAGTGTGTGTGTGTGTGTGTGTGTGTGTGTGTGTGTAAAAGCCGTGGCTGAAGTGGCAGATAGCTGCGTGTGCGCGGTGTGCGCGTGTCCGGCGCGCGCGTGCCCGATGCGCGCTCCCCGCGCCCCCTGCCGGTGAGTGTGCGTCAGTAAGAGGAAGCCCGACGCGCTCGGCTGTTTTCTGTTTTGTCAGAGTTGAAAATCCGCCGAGCCGCCATTTTCCCCCACCGTCTCTCCCTCTGACACAACAACAATATTAAAAAAAACACACGGCAGCAGCGCGCGGATCAAGCCCGAAAATCGCCGAATCACAGCGGAACCGCGCCGCGAGCCGGGCCCGAGAGGCGGAACAGCGCTGCGCCGCGGGATTAAACACCGGAGCGGCTTTTATTCCCCTTTTGTGCCTTTGTGTGATTTTCGGCTCCTTCGCCCATTTCGTGAATCCCAAACGGAGCGGATTTACCGGACCAGCGGACCAGGATTTGTTCTTCTGTTTTGTTTTTGTTTTTTTTTCCTTCTTCCCTTTTTCATTTTTCACCCCGGAGAGGAATATCTACAGCGCTCATTTCACACCTCCACACCTGGATAACACGCTTTTTATTAATAATAACGCAGAAATATTTGAGAAATCCTCACACTGGAGTGTAATTAGTGAAGTCCCCCCCCTTCTCGGAATCACGTGGTAGGTTCCACCTTTTTTTCTTTGTTACTTTAAACTCAGCGGCAGAAAATAAGCGCAGATTAAATGTTTTATTCCGGATTAATCCGCTCCTTTCGCCTCCACATGGCCTCGGAGACGTGGCGAATATTTTATCCTGATTTTTAAAGGAGGTTTAGAGTTGAAATGCTTTCAGGCTTGTCAGCTATTTCCTCTGGTTTTGTTGCAGTCAGAAACCGCAAAAGTAGGTCGACTCATAAAACCTCCTGTTTTTGGGTAAAATCAGCCAGAGTCATAACGCCTTATAACGCGCTTAAGTCATGATTATACCCACACACACACCCGAGCTGTTATTTATTACCTCCTTATTTAAAGCATTTTAAATATTTATTTTTAACCAGCACCTCTAATACTCAGTGTACATATAATAATAATAATAATAATAATAATAATTTATTTAATTAAAGAAAATCTTCGCTCCTTTTTTCAGACATTTCTCTCCCTCAGTCTCTCCTCGACACCAGTGATATTGAGATTAAAATTTAATCTGAGTTATTATTTCCCTTTTAAACACCGTTAATATTAATGTTTAATCTAATATCCTGACCTTTAACGCAGTTTCAAAATGACACACAAGGTCAACATGAATATATTCCCTTTTTTTCCTTTTTCTTTTTTTCCTTTTTCTTTTTTATTGTTGCCACAGTGAGCAGTGCAGGGTGAAGCCTGTACACGCCACGCTTCTGCCTTCTGGATGATTTATTCTTATTTATATTCATTTATTATTATTATTATTATTATTATTATTATTATTAAAGCTCGGGATGCGTTCAGCTCCATCTTCAAGATGTTTTAGGAGCATTTTAAAATCATCCCTAGTGCCTGTGTGTGTGTGTGTGTGTGTGTGTGTGAGATATAATCAGTGTAACATATGGGTTATATATGTGATGTAACCCGGTGTGATGGATGTTCTGCTCGGACGCTGAGTTTGATCAGGCTGTTACATAATTTCCATATTTTCCCTCGTTTCCTTTCTCGGCTGTGTTGCTGAGACGCGCCGCACTGCCGATGCCCGAACAGGACCGAGCGACCCTGATAAACTCCATTAAATATGTGTGTAATATGTATATATTCTCTCCGTGTGTGTGTGTGTGTGTGATCTGTCCGCATGCATGTGAGCGTAACCTTGTGTGCCTTCGTCCCGTTTTAAACAGCACACGTCTCCCAGCTCCACCTGTGGTTAGCGTTGCACGCTCTGTACTTTTCCATGCTGTAACATGTTCACGTTTTTGCACGTCCCCGTACCAGACGTGAGCTCAGAGGCTCTTCTTTCCTGAAAGTCCACCAGGATGGGTCTCTCCCCCCAACCCCAACCCCCCCTCCTTCCTAACGTGGTTATTTGTGTTGCCGTTGCCGCACGGCGCAGCGCCGGCGAGCTTCAGATGGCGTGTCGCTTTTACTCCGTCTGATTAAGATCTGGACTGAAACGTGTTTGCGTTTGATTAGTGTGTCGCCTCTCGCGGTTTGACAGCGCGGGGGAATAAAGAGGAGCAGAAACACCCTTTTTGTGTGTAGTGTTATTATTATTTTTGGTTTCTGAAGCAAGCCTGTACATTTTGCTGCAGTTTGTCATTTTTTTTTCTTCTTCTTCCTTCTTTCTTCCTTTTCTTTAAGGCCTCATCTTTGAGGCGATGTTCAGGCGAGTTCAGTGAGCAGAGGTTAATGAATCAGCCTCTCCACTCTGCTGCTCGTGCAGCTCTCCGCCTTTCTCAGCTTTACGGCAGCAGTATCTGACTCCGAGCCAGCGTCGCGTATTACTACATTACTTTCTTTCTGTTTATCATTCCAGTGTTATCACCCCTAACCCTCCCTAATTACCGCATACAGCCAGGTCACGCCCTAAACACGCCGGCGCACCGTGACGCCCCCCTCGTCTTCTGCCGCCATTCACGCAAAACCTCGGGGTTAAAGGTTATCGGTTCGCTGGTTAAACCTTTTCAGATCCTGGGCCGGATGTTATGTAACAGGTCGGTGTTGTCCTTTCTCTCAGGGCGGTGCGCTCTCCCCGTCTGGAACTCTTTCTCTCTCTCTCTCTCTCTCTCTCTCTCTCTCTCTGTTGTGTTTGTCTGAAAGTCTGATTTGTAAACTCGCTGTAGGATTTTTACAGGACACAAACCCAAAGGGCTTTAACTTCACGTCTGTCTCACTGCGCTGGCCTTTAAGCACAAAGCCATGCAGATTAATCAGAGTTCTTTCAGCTCCGCCTTTCTGTTGAGGCGTAAACACACAATCTGCTGATTTTACACGTTTTTGGACGTCTTGTAGAAACGGCGTAACTGTCACGGATGTGTATAATCTCTGTGGTGTTATACGCTACATCGCCGAACACGTGTTTGATGATGTTGGATGAAATGGATCGCTCAGTCGGCGCTGATTAATTTTCCGTAACAGCGTGACCCTGAGCTGCTTTACATTACCGTTATTGTTTCTATAGCAACGCGGTCTTGTTCTGCGGATACCCCGCGCGTGATCATTGATGGCGGCGTTTTCTCTGCGCTGTTTATCTAGCGTTTATGGAAGGAGTCTCCAGTGTCGGCGCTTTGTTATGTCGTGCCAGCGTTCCACTTTCACGCGAGAGGATTTTATTTATATTGTTTTCCGGTTTCTGGGTGACGTGACTGAGGGCGCGACGGTTTGTAGCTGCCGTGCTAACTCGTAATCGGTTCACCAACGTGGAATGCAACTCTAAATGGATAAAAAAACTATGACGTGTCGTTGTTTAATAAGTAAGATATTGTCATCATTGGCAAACTGCTGCAGTATAAGAGGAATAAAGCGCTTCTGGACGCTATTGGAAAATAATCAGCTTCAGGGTGGTGACGGTTGCTGCGCTTGGCTGTTGATTAGTTTCCTCTAACAGCACACCCCCCAGGTGATTTTCTCCTTATGTATGAAACTGAGCTCATTGGTTTTCCTTACGCTCGAGACTATAGCATCGAGATATTAGTTATAGCAGGAAATATTCGCAGACTGCGTTTTCGTTCTGTTATCGATCTGTCCCGAGCCTGTGGATTGTGGCTCGGCTGTCAGCCGCTGCACTGCGTGTAATTATTCCCGTCCCTGCCTTTCAAAGCCCATCGCGCTGTAAGTGGGAAATGGACGGTCTATGAATAAGCTGCTGGAAGGTGTTTAACTGCAGGCCTTTCTGTCTTCCTCACACTCCTCCACAGAATCTTTCTTTGGTCGCGTGTAGGTTTGAAGAGAACAGCCTTCAGTGTGCTGCATACGCGTAAAACTTTCACTCGCCCCTTCTCACCCCCGCAACCTCGCGAACCCGGCACAGGGACGCATTTAAACTCAAAGGCCACCATTTTAGGAAGAAAACAGCAATTTAATTGGGCAAGACGTGAGGGTCGGTGAGACGGCGAGTGAAATCTAAACTCTGGGCTTTTGTGTAGTGACTCAGTTCACCTGATTCCACAGCACACGATATCGAAAGTTACCTTTTCAGAACAAAATGTACGGTGAAGTGTCTGGTTGCGTGATGTTTACTGTCGATGCTGTATTTTGGCGAATTGAATTGCACGTGACTCCAAAGACAAGCCCCTGGATACACAAATCACCCTGCAAGTGAAGAGTTCACACACTCAGGGTGGGGAGAAGGCGAGTGAGACTCGGGCGTGTTTTTATTTTTGGTTTGGACTTTAAACTACGGTCAAAGATGATGTAATACATAACACAAACATCACAAACATGGACACACAAATCAACACACCCAATATCTATCTAACGCCAGGGGGCTAATAAAACCAAACCTGGCAGTACAGAGTTTAACTGCGTGTTGTTGTTTCGCTGCTATTTTGTGTGAAACGAACCGGGCGCAGCGTAAAAGCGAAACCTAGCGCCAGGGCTAGTTTGTTAGCTCGCAATAACCTGCTAATGGACACACATGAGTGAATCAGCTAGCTCTGCCGAGATACGCTTTTCAGCTGTTGCGCTGTTTTGTAATCATCGCTGATGTTGCTAGTCATCAGGGCAGATATAATATACTTTCTTAATCACGGAAAGAGAGTGGGGAATATGACAGGAAGTAGGAAGACGAGGGGACAACGAATCTCCACATTTTCTTCTGAGGGGATCTGAAATTTCACAAAGTGGAGGTTGCGTGGAGGAAATCGGAGCTCCACGGCGAAACATGACGTCTGAGCACGTGAACGTGTCTTGAGTAGAGTGGCGTTAATCTAGTATTTCCTCTTACACAATTACAACAAACCAAATATACGAAAATACACCCTGCACCAAATACAGGCTGGAAACAGAGCAAGCTTCTTCTATTGGCAGAGAGTTTATTCCAGAGTAAATCTGCCAGGAGAAAGCGAGCGTTTAACGTCTGAAATGAGGAAAATGTCTAGAAATCGGTTTAATACGCTTATGTCTGGTTAATTGTACTCTAATAAAAGGAAATGCTAGAAAACTGTGGCTATATTCAAGATATTGTCACTGTGCTGTTGTGGTATTGTTGCTAAACCACACACACACACACACACACACACAGCTAGCTTCAGTACATATACAACACCACCCTCTTCCCTCTAAAAATAAATGCTAAACCCTGCAGGGGAATCGTTTGTGTGTAATAATCTCTGGCTTTAATGTCATGCTGAACCAAAGCGTTTGCTCTTCATGATCACTGACTCCTCTGTCTGTGGCCAAAAAAAAAAAAAAAACGGGGTAAATCAAACACGGCACGGAAATAACCGCTTCAGGGGCAAATCTCTCGAGCCAGAAACATGGCTAATGTTTAACATTGTGGTGCGAGGGAAGTGTAGCCCAAACAACCCATCCACCCGTCCTTCCCATCCACCCTTCCCTCCCCTTCACCCATCCACCCGTCCACCCATCCCTCCCCTCCACCCATCCACCCGTCCTTCCCATCCACCCTTCCCTCCCCTTCACCCATCCACCCATCCTTCCCCTTCACCCAAACACCCGTCCCTCCCCTTCACCCATCCACCCATCCCTCCCCTTCACCCAAACACCCGTCCCTCCCCTTCACCCATCCACCCATCCCTCCCCTCCACCCATCCACCCGTCCCTCCATCCCTCCCCTCCACCCGTCCCTCCCCTTCACCCCTCCACCCATCCCTCCATCCCTCCCCTTCACCCATCCCCCACCCCCATGTGATTTGCGTAAAGCTACACTCGGCTACCTGCC
>CM074973.1:2974294-2993372 GCA_037577455.1 Pangasius macronema
TCTGGCCAGCGTTCTGATGAGATACGAAATGAAATAATTTCTTTCTGTAGGCTTGAAATAGAAGTCTGATTGAACTCGGGTTTTCCGGGTCGTTCTGTGACGCTGTGATGGAATCCTGCTGGCGGTTTGTAGACAGACCTCCGTCATATCGTAGCGTCTGCGTGCGCTGGTCTTACGAGTCGTCTCCCGGCTCGATTCCACGCGGATCATCAGCGCAGTCCTGTACGCGTCCGTCTTCGCCGCTCCCGATCCTGTTCCCTCGCGTCTCCTCTAAGCGCAGGCCGCTTGACAGCGATAACGCGGCGTGCCGGGTTTACCCGGAGCTGACCGGTGTGCCGGGTTTACCCGGAGCTGCTCGGCGTGCGATGCTGAAGATGGCCGCTGGGAGCAGCGTGTGGTGATGTGGAGTGGAATAAAGCTGGCCGTTTGCTCAGCTCCTGCTTTGTGTTCAGAGCGCCAGAGCTCCAGCTTCATGTAATTACACACCTGTTATGTTGGCTGTAACCTACACGGGGGTTGTGTTGGGTCTCAGTCTGATACACTTACCCCAGCGCAACACACACTGCCCCGGCGAATAATACACCACGGGGAAAACTTCCTGGAAGCTAGGCTTACAAACACAGTGTTAAAAATCACCGGCTTTTCTTTCTCTAGCACGTGCGAAAGAGGACACGTGAGCGTTCTGCCGCACACAGCTTTGCGTCGTCCTTTATTAATGTACTTTTCATGGATTCGGGATTTTGATTGGTCGGAAGGTGTTGATTTGGTTTGCTAGAACAGCGGTGACTGAAAAGCAAACCTCGGCTTTAACGTTGTAATACGCGGCCGTTTCTATAGTAACCGCTCGTTACTGTATGTATGTAGTGAGTTTGTTAACGTTTATGGAAGGAGTCTCCAGTGTCAGTGCTTTGTTTACGCTTTGTGGTTTCTCTGTAACACAACAGGCGAGAGCAAGGACCAGCGGTGCGTCGTACACGTTCCACAGCAACTATAAACGGATAAAAAGTATCATGTCTCGTTATTTATTACTACGTAATATCTCGAAAGTGTGTGTGGTATAAGAGGAATAAAACACTGTGTCATGCTGTGTGTGTGTGTGTGTGTGTGTGTGTAGTATAATATGACGTGTAAATGGAAGGCTACGTGCTGTACTGAAGCAGGGTTACTGCTAGCACTCCGAGGGTGATTATTTATCCATACCAGCGTGACACGGTGTGAGTGATTTCCTCCTTTCTCAGCGTGTTACAGTCACAGAGCTCTCAGCTCACACCGGGTCATGTTACAGTCTCGGGTAAAGCTGGGCGGAATGAGAGATGTAATATAACATCGATATTGTGATGAATTATGTCACGATACACTTTTCTGAGACAAACTCTGGAAGCGGGTTTGCTAAAGTTTTCTAAATTTTACATTACAATTTATTATTTATTTATTTTTACAGATTTCTTTTTGTCTGTGGAAAAACCCCTGCAGTCTCGAGCCTTTATTCTGAGCTAAAGACTGAATACAGGAGCAGCGTGTGCCATTAACCCAATAACTGAGTCAAATCAATCGCACTGCTACATTTACTGTTTAAATCTCTCTCTCTTTCCCTTCTTTTCTTTCTTCCTCCTCCTTCCCCGCTGTGCTGTGATGTGTAGTGACGAGAACGATGGACAGAACAACAGTTAAAATACTTAATAAATGTAAAGTAAAGGAAAGGGAGGATAAGAATTAAACTGTACTGTTTATGAGGTAAACGCTGCGGCTGTAGATGAAGAACAATGCGCTTTTACGCCGCCGTGTGCCTGTGAACCTGATGCGTGCGCTAATCTGTGGACCTGACTGCCGATATGCCGCAGTGTGGGCGACCTCCACGTGACCTTCCGGCCCTTCAGTGTTTGCGCTGGAGCCTAGCTCCCCGATCGTTCTCCTCGAGCTCCGGCGTGGCTTCACACGTTTCTGCGTCAGCTGTCATGCTGTTGCTGCTGACAGGAGTTTGTCATTCAGTATAATTAAACTGCATCATGGATTATTCTCCCCCCAGCTGTAGCGTTTAGACGGAGATGAAGCGGGAGGAATTTCTCATCGGCCAATCAACAATTACACAATGACAATGTCTGTCACTTCCACATTGCGTTGCTGTTGTAGACATAGACATATTAGCGATGGGGATCTTCACTCCGAGCGCAGATCCTTGGCAGTGAGTGTTGCGATAGATAGATGTAGTCATCTCTTTTTTTTTTTTTTTTTTTTTTTTCGCTCAATCCACGTTCGATGCCAGCTTCGAATCGAGTGCCTGTTCACGAGTACTCCGGTTATCCTCAACAGGTTTGTTCTTTCTTTCTTTCTTTCTTTCTTTCTTTCTTTCTTTCTTCCTGCTTAAGCTAGCTCCTGGAGGAAACGCCTATAAATCCGTTGTGTTTAAATGAAAGTTTTTAATCTTTGAGTAACAAATAGCAAAGCTCTTGTCGGGTTCTTTCCTACCGCCAGCCCTGTAAAGCCCAAAGTGTTCCCAAATGTCAGCTGCTAACCTCTCGCTGTAAATGTTCCTTGGCTTGCCTTCTCTCCCCACCCCTCTCTCTCTCCCCCTCTCTCTCTCTCTCTCTCTCTCTCCCCCTCTCTCTCTCTCATGTTTTGATTATAAACACGACTTCAGGGCAGTGAGTAGCTCTACGTCTGTGCAGCTTGTGCAATTGGTCAAGTTTAAAAAAAGAAAAGTCTGGTGAGAATGCTGGTGTTTTTCTTTCTTTATTTGTTTGTTTGTTTATTTATTTTTTGGGTAATAGTTTCTGCACTCATCTCGCAAGAAAATACCTCGATGCATCGTCCGTAGGGCTGCGTATCGGCAGGAATCTGGCGATATGATGTGTATCACGGTACAGGGGTTACGATTCGATATGTTGTGGTATATTGTGATACTGTAAGTGAGGCGATATATTGTGGTGGTGGTTTTTTTTCCCCTCCCCCCCAATCTAATTGTAGGATAACTGTCCTAGTATAAAGAATACGCCACCATATGCATAAAACCAGAGTAAAAAAAACATTTTGTTTTGTATGTAATCAGAACAGTGGGATCTGCGATTGCGTTCACCACTCCCCGTAACGTCCAGCATCATAGCGCTACCTTCTGTGCGATCCGAACAAAGGAGTTATTTATCCATCAGTGAAGATATAAAGGTGCTTTCAGGATTTCTGACTTAAGGAACTAAATTGTGAACAGTGTTGCGTGTGTATGTGGCGCTTGAGAGGGATCCAGTCGTTTAACGTTAGCCGTGTGCTGTTCCGTTAGCAGAGCGGTGCCTTGCCGAGCGCGCTCTCAGACTCGCCGCGTTCCGCGAGTATTTAATTTCCGCATGGCACGCAAACGAGTCGATGCTGCAGCTCCGTACACCGCAGCAGGAGCCGGGATGATTCTGTCGTCTTCCACCGGCGCTAGCGTCACTAGTCAGCTGCGTTTGCTAATGCTAACGTTAGCCGTGCGCCCTTGCGCTACTTCCTGTCCCAGTTTACGCTCGCTGCTATCTAGCAGTCGGGGGTTTAAACACAACACACAATGAGCCACAGATCTTTGGATGTAAACTATTAATTAAAAATCGATACAGTGGTTTTGAGAATCGATACAGTAGAAGGGTTATTTATTACGATTCCCAGAAAGTAAGAAAGTAAAATGCTCCTGCTCGTGTGGATTATTGTGATGCGTCCCACACGACTCCGTTCCTGCTGCACAGCCTCTAGCCTCAACCTTTCTGACGATTTAAGCACCTGGTGCGTGAACCTTTACAGCGTCTCGCCAGGTCTCCTTACATCTCCTGATCTTGGGTGAGGCTTGATGAACGCCTCTGACTGACTCATGAGCTGGAGATGAACCAGTGGAGACGTTTATAAGAAAGAAACGAATTAGCTGCGTTCTGGACAGAAGCGATTTATTTAGAGAGCTTTATTAAGGCGTATTATAGAGAACTGCTTCTTACTGCATGCTTTAGGACTTAATCTCGTGTTTTGTCTAAATGTTTGGGTTTTCCTGGCAGTCTCTGATCCGCTCTGACCCAGTCATCTGTGCTTCTCTAAATAAACACGGCTGTCCTTACTCATCTGCAGCTCATTTCACATTTACACTTCATCTCGAGATAGAATCGAAATAATTAAAAATGATAATAGGTTGGGTCTTACACTGTAATGTTTTAGATATAAATAAATAATACACACACACACTCCTCTAACCCGGGTTTGTGTTTGTGTGTGTGTGTGTGTGTTACCCGTGGGTATCGATCTGGAATTGGACTGAATTCAGTCCGGTAATTTCAGTACTCGGGGTTCACACGGGGAGCGTGAGCTAGCTGTTTAGAAACTGAAAGCCGAGTGCAGTTTGCTGTTGCGCTCAGGCCGTTGAGTTGAGGTGAGGGTTTAAGATTTTACTCATCACTCTAAGTGCTCATTTGGTGGAAACAGCGTTGGAGTAGTGTATCATCTGTCTGAGGGACAAACATCCAAGTGTGATACAGATTTGGTTGGAAAATTAGTCATTGTTTGGTGACATAATGTTTATCATGTTGCTCTTGAAGATAAAATATAGACCTTGAGAAATGAAGTCCTGTTTTTTTTAAGCGTCTCTGAGAAGTTTCACCAACACGTCTTTTTGTCCTGTCCCACAGCAGGTCGTCCTGTGGCGTGACGGTAGGTGGGTGGTGTGGCTCTGGCCTCGGCCCCCTCGCGCCGCTGAATGGCTGCGATGGCGCCCGCGCTGACCGACACGCCGGCCGACACTCACCGAATCCGCCTCAAACTGGCTCCGTCCTCCTCCGCCATCAACCCGAGTGCCGTGGAGGAAAACGGCGCCACCGGCCGCGTCCTCGTCCCCACAAACGGCGCTGTCAAACGTAAAACCTCATCCGACAAAGACGAGCATCTGTCCTGCACGGCCGGAACCTTCAACAAGGAGGAGTCGGCTCGCGATTTGGGCAAAATCCAGCAGCTCGTGACCTCGTACCGCTGCTCGGATGAGACCCTGAAACTGCAGAACGTTTTCGACATCCTGCCTGGCTTCTTACAGGGCAAACACCACACCCTGGAGCTATCGGAGGAGCAGCTGAAGAGCATCATGAATGCGGGGAACGCGAGCGGTCTGCCTTCTCTCCAGCAGAGTGTTAGTGTTAACGTTAACGGCATGGCTAGGAAATTCACTAAAGCAAGCAAAGACTCCAGCAGCGTAACCATGAACGGAGGCAAGCACGGACAGTCCGTGCTCCCCCTCGCTCATGGGGGGTCAACAGGAAACGGCCCCGTTAGAGATCCTGCTGAGCAACACCAGTGCCCTAGAGGCATCCCTCGGGAGCGTCCGAACAACCGGGATATCCCAGAATCCCCCGCGCCCTTTCGCCCGCCTTCGCAAGAGCGAAACGTTTCGGACAGATTGTCGTCGCTTAGCGCGGAGGTTTCGCTGCCTCCGCCTTCTGCGCTTCACTCGCTCGGCAGCCTGGGAGGAGACCTGGACCATCGGTCGCAGCAGGTCGAGAGTCGACAGCTGGAGATTGAGGGTCGTCTGTGGCGTCTGCGCAAGCGGCTGCAGGTGGTGCAGGCGAAGCAGGTGGAGCGCCACGTGCAGCAACAGCTTGGTGGATTACTTCACAGTACGCTGGGGCCTCGGGACGGCCGCGTCCATCGGGAGAGAGCAGAAGCGAGCCGCTTCCTGAGGGGCGGACTGGCGCCGGCGGAATTGGAGCGACTCTCGCTGACCTGCAGCACCAACCTGCAAGCGGCGGAAAGTGCCTTCGATTCGGACGTGACCGAGAGCAGCTCCGGAGGAGAGACGGACGTAGAAGAGGACGAGCTGGCCCGGGCGGACGTCGAGCAGCGGCACATCTCTCTGTGAGTACTGCACTTTAAAGTCTGATTTGCTGGAGAGGCTGTTGCTAATGGTGAGGTTAAGTTGGTACGATGAGAACGTCTGCGTGTTGCTTTACCTGCAGGTGAACGATGAGGTTTCTCTTTAGGCTTCTCTGTTCCGGTGCATTCTGCTCCATGTGTACAAACTACACAACTCCCTGCTCTGCCTCTCGCTGCTTTCTTTTCTCGACTGGTCAGGGAAAGAGATTAATTGGTGCCACTTTTATTTTTAATTCTCTGTAATCTCTGCAGACAGAAACTTGTGTGTGAATATCAGGGGAGTGTAGAACTGGACCACGACTCAAATTCGATACGATACGGTGATGCCTCCGTTCGATACATTTTCAGTACAGTAAGAACAAGCATTGCCTGATTATCTACCTCGGGTTTGATTCAAATATTTAAATATTTTGTGATGTAATAATGAAACAATGAAATGAAATCTGTGCGTTAGTATGTAAACATCTGCGCTCTCTGGCCAAGCTTTCCCTGGTGTGCGCGGTTGCCAGGTCTCAATAACATCTGCACCAAAAGAAAAAACGGAAACTGTCTTAAAAAGTGTTTGATGTCGCATTTTAATTCGCTTTGTCAGCCATTTTGCCCAATAACTGACTTCCATCCACAGCCTTGTTTCATAACCCAAAGTGGCGTAAAAAGCAAAACTCTGGCAACCCTCAAGGGGGCGTGTCTGTAGCCCAGGACGTTTTTTTTTCTCCCTTCATTAGCTTCAATTATCTTCAAGTGTCAAGTTGTAAACATTTAAAATTACCATGGCGATTTTCTTTAACTTGGACTGAACCCGCCAGTAAATACCGTCTCGCGTTTACGTCGTTGTGACGTCAGCACAGACGTAATGGTATTAGCGCCGGCTAGTATGCCAGTACGCTAATATGCTAGCGTAGCATCTGGTGAGAACAGCATGTTCGGGAGAAGCGTGTTCCTGTTTAAACTGTAGCCTCTCCTTTCCTGATTCGAGATAAAGAGGAAGCTACTCTTTCGGCAGAGTTAAAACGTTTGCTGCACATCGAATCAAGAGCCTCGTATCGAACGATACGCTGCAGTGCGCTGGATCGCTACGCCCTTCGCCTGTATATACCTGCAGAGACTTTGCTAGACAAGTCCGTCTACGTGTCTGGTGTTTCCTTTAGAGGTAGATAGTAGGGATCCACACGTGCACTCACGTACACTTTTGTTTTTGTTTTTTTTGCCCCTCCCCCCACGTCTACTGAGGTCCAGAATGGCAGGACGCCCTCGTCTCAGCGTCGGATACGGGGGTGTAGTGGAGACCGTTACTCTAGCAGCGTGTGTAAAAGTGCCTCCCTCTGATCTGTTTCAGTTTCACTTCACCCCACGTGTTAACATTTCCATGATGCAATGTCAGTGCAACGCTTCCCTTCCCCACAGCCACAACCGTCTGTTGTATCTAATTCGTGTTTAATGATCACGCCCCGCGTTACAGGCCCGTTGTTTCTCTGCTAAACGATTTCATCGGGTTTCCACGCAGCTGCAGGTTTGTTAGTCAGATGTAGATGTTTCGGTATCATGATGCAAGTCAACGCAACGTCTCTCTCGCTGGTTTTCTGGGACTTGATTAGTCATTGTGATTGGTCAGTTATGAACCCCTGACTGTAGTAAACAGCTGAAGATCTTTCATGAGCCGGTGAATGTTAGGGTCGAGGTGACAGGACAGAAATATCATTCGATTCTCTGAGGCATTTCTACCATATGCAATTTGCCAACTAGCTACTAACAAGAAATACTAGCGAAGTGGTAGTGTTTCATTAGCGAAGGCTGTTATAAATGATAGCTCTGTCATTAATAAAATTCTATAATGCTTGTATTTTTATATCTAAAAACAAAGATGCTTGCAAGAGTGGAGCAGAGAAACTACAGTCGCCCGTGAGAGCACTTCAGTTCAGCGAGCACTGAGTCATCCCTGCACGCTGATTAAATTCATCTAAAACTAGTAAAAAACAGCTTCAGTCAGACTTCACCTACATATCCACCGGGCGACTGTGAATGAAGAACAAGAACATGACAGGAAACGTGCTTGTCTGCTGATTTATTACCCCCCCCACTAACCCTAACCCCCCCCCCCCCAATCCATGGCAGTGTAGCTCAGAGCTTTCTGAAGCATTTGCTAATGAATTACTTCACTTTCTGCTGGTTCACGTGTCTCTCCTTTGCACTCATCATATGCTCATGTTGCTAAGAATAACACAACATTAGTGCGCTCTCGCGCTCTCTCTCTCTCTCTCTCTCTCTCTCTCTCTCTCTCTCTCTCTCTTCCCCCCCCTAAAGGCAGATGATGGCGCCAGGAATAATTAGCGCCGTGTACCTGTGTGTCGAACTTGAAGTGTTTTAAATCTCACTCAGAGTTACGATTATATCCAGTAGCGTCAGAGGCAGTTTCTGTGTTTCGTTATGAACAGTGTGTCTGAGAGATGGATATAAACCATCCCACTTCCTGTCCGCCTGTCTGTGCTCCTGTCTGTCCCCCTGTCTGTCCTCCTGTCTGTCCCCCTGTCTGTCCTCCTGTCTGTCCCCCTGTCTGTCCCCCTGTCTGTCCCCCTGTCTGTCCCCCTGTCTGTCCGCCGGTCTCGTTTTTAGGGGGCCAAGCAGTGAAGGTGCATTTTCTTTTAATTTGTCAAATTCCCTTTACAGTATAAATGTATAATATCGGTGTCTTTGTCCTTTTCTTTTTGTTTTTCTTTCTTTCATTCTTTGTCGCTATTTCCACCTATTTGTGCGTCTGTTTTGCGTGGATTCTTTCACAATTACAGAATTTCGCACACAGTATTTCACAAAAAGTCTATTTTCCTGTTAAACAGAACAAACGTACGAGCGAGTAAATAAATGAGGATGTACAAGACTGGACAATCTAACGTGTGTAAGAATCGATCCACGCTAGGATTTCTCCTAGGGGTGTGTGTGTGTGTGTGTGTGTGTGTGTGTGTGTGTGTGTGGTTTGTAGTGTTAAGAGCTATAGATCCCTGAGCCGGTTGGTTAACATTATCGTTTTCTCCTCCTGCGTGAAGGTCACTGAGCCGGTCGGTTCAGGTTCTATCGTTTACTGATCTGGGTTGTTCTCGCGCGTTTCCAGTTCGCTCTCGTCCGTAACGTGTGCATTTTTTTTGTGTGTTGTTTTTTTTCTCATGACTGCAGTAGATGAATGGTCAGTGAAATTCTCAGAGAAGGTCAGTGACAGGTGTGTGTGTGTGTGTGTGTGTGTGTGTTGAGTGTAAGACGTGGTGTTTATTGGGTTATATAAGTACAGCTGTGATATGGGTCTGTGTTATAAATGATCAATTCTTTTACTTATTCATTTATTCAAACCTCCAGCTTCATCAGATACATTTTGTATTGACTAAAGTGCAGCACAGAAGAAGAGTAATACAGATCCATTCTGTAACAGAGCTGTAAGCTTCAGACAGAGTCTAGTTCGAGGCAGGAGCTGAAATCTGATTGGTCGCAGTGGTATTTTGGGTGGGAGCTGTGATCTACCGTGTCATTAAGGAAGTGAACTGCAGTCCAGTAATCCACCACGATGCAGCTGGTCAGGACAGACAGGAACTGCGCTCTGATTGGCTACTGTGGTATTTTGGGTTAGGATTGTAATTGGATTGATTACTGTGACATTAAGGGCTGGAGCTATAATCTGATTGGCTACTGTGGGATTAGAGGTGTGATCTGTGGCCTGATTGGTTGTAGTGGCTTTAGTGGTATAAACTGCGTTCTGATTGGTTACGGTGACATTTTGAGCTGGCACTGTAGTCTGATTGGCTACTGTGGGATTAGGACTGTGAACTGCATTCTGATTGGCTACTGCAGGATTAGGAGTGGGAACTGCGTTCTGACTGGCTACTGTGGGATTTGGGCTAAAAACTGCGTTCTGATTGGCTACTGTGGGATTAGCACTATAAACTGCGTTCTGATTGGCTACTGTGGGATTAGCACTATAAACTGCGCTCTGATTGGCTACTGTGGGATTAGGGCAGCCAGTAGCGTTAAAGATAGCCTCACTGAGGGGAGGGGCCTGTGCCGAGGGTTTTGGCCACGCTGTTCAAACAGTGCTTGTTGAATAATGCGGTATATCGTGTACCTGATTATCAGCACACACCTGTACATGTCTGTATGATACAGGGCCTAGCGTGTCTATTCACACACGTGATCCACGCTGACATGAACCTACAGGGGACACGATACAGAACTCCATCATCATCGTCATCATCATATTCCAGATGTGACGGGAGGAGATTCACACAGCTGGGTACGAACTGGTGCTTATTTAACGAAGCGTTTGCGTTACAGATGGACAGGGTGTAGTGTCGTACTGCTCTGTGCTGCTTGGCGTCATTTCATTTGCATCCGCTCCTCTTAGACGTGACGACTCTTTATTCTTCCGGTTACGGAGAGTTCAGCGTTCGTTCTCGAGAGCGCGAGGAGGGAAAAGGAGTTATTGTCTGTGCTCCGTGCTTTAAGAATAACTGACAGTGACTAATTGCAGTCCATTAGCGGTAACACTATGGCTTCAGATGAAGTGGTCTGGTGAGCTGGCGTAATGAATTGGAGCGCCGTCAGTGTTTATTGCTGTCCCATCCGTCTGTGGGATGAGATACAGCCACGCCCAGGATCACGGTGTTACACTCGGCCATTACAGCTGTGAGATGCCATACTACATCTCTACAGTCATTTACACCAGTGTGTAGGTCATGCTTCACAACTCCTCAGCACACGTTTTTGGTTTGCAAATCTAAACAACGGGATGATAAACAGTCACGTTTCTTTAACGTTTTGTGATTTTTGCCGTCTTTATTAAACTAAACGGAGGATTAATAAACACCTGCACTGGTGAAATCAGTGTTTAAAGCGTTGATGTATTTTCTGTAACAGCAGCTCTGACAGGAGCGCAGGTTTATATTAACGCGCTCGTTCTGATTGGTTATCGTTTCTATGGTAACAGCTAACACGGGACTTGTGTGATAGTTACGTGAACGGATTAAAAACGTGTGTGTGGTGAATTTTCTCTGAGGCTACGTTTGCAGGACGACGACGTAGTCAAAAACGGAGAAGTTTTTCCTCTTGCGTTTTCAAAAAGTTTCACGTCCACGCGACAACGCTTTCAAAACGATTCGCGTTTACACGTATCCGCAATAACGGCCCAAACGCTGTGTTACGTACGCGCTTGGCTTTACGATAGACACGTACTGCGCACGTCTACACACCTAACACGTACTACGTTTTCAAAAATATGCGTTTTCAGTCCTCAAAGCGCGTAAAAAGTTTTTGGCTGAAAACATTGTCGCGTAAACGGTTCCTAAGATGTCTAGTTAACGTTTGTGGAAGGAGTCTCCAGTGTCAGCGCTTTAACAGTCCGAGGTAAAGTTTTTGTAAGTTTCTCGGTAACGTGACAAGCTGCGTTTTGTGTGTTTTTTTTTCTCTTTAATTCTTATTGACTGAGAGGCTAAGGAACAGAGGTTATAGCTGCTGTAACGTAAGTGATAGGAGGGATGAACTTGCTCCGCCGATGGTCCACCATAACTGTAGATACTGTTTATAAATATTCCTGTTGGGGTGTGTTCTCAGAGGAAATCTGATTCCAGACCAACGAGCTGCGCAGTGTGAGCAGGAAGAACGGCTCCACCTCGTTGCAGAACAGGTCGAGGAACCCAGCGTCACTTTCTGTTTGTATAAAGCGTTTCCTGTTCCCGAATCGGCAGATCTGAGCTGGGGATAAAGGCCAGGACGTGACCTGCATGTCTCTCGGCTCTCCCGCTGTGGAGAATGAAAGGAGTCACACACTTCACACACTCGGGAGCGTGCTCTTATGGGAAAATAATCAGCACAGGTGCTGGTGTGATGACGCAGTTCCACCACGAAGATTATTATCTTGACAACGATTTATTTATTTATTAACGAATGACACTTTGTACTTTTTATCCGGTTATAGCTACATCTATGTCGTGAGACGAGTTAGTTCCTGTTTTTGCGTTTCGGAGACTATGAAGAGAAATTTCCTCTCTTTTTTTCCCCCTCAGTTTATAAGACACGCAGCTTATTTCAGTTCTAATTTATTACATTAATTAAAATGTTCTTTTTCATTTTTAGCTTGATTTTAAATTCAGTCTGGGTTATTTACTCTCGTTACCTCTCCTTACCTAGAGTACCTCTGATGCTACTTTTATTTGATGTCTACAAACACAAATCGGACATTTTTGAAAAGCTGTAAATAATGGAACATTTCTCGACTGTGAAAGATTTAACAGTAGGAAACTATCGGATGTGCTTTCAGAGTTTATAACCGTCTCCCAAAAAGCATCATGAGCGTATCACGGTGCACACGATATCATAAAACAAAGCATACTGAGACCTAATTCATCATGATATCCATATTATTTCCTCACATTGCCCATATTTGGCAGTATGGCCTCCTTCATCCTGGCCTGCTGTTCAGTGTAGACACTTGTGCAGTCTGTGTTTCCGGTTTTTTCTTTGCGATGTTTATGCTGTTTTTTGAGGAAGAAAATAGCATCAGGGCACTGAGCAGTATTTCACCCTGAACCACCACACACCCATTCATGGAAAATTCCTGAATCAGTGAAGCAGAAATGGGGCAAGAGTTCGAGATTACGCAAAAGAGAGAGAGAGAGAGAGAGAGAGAGGGAGAGAGAGAGCTGGAGAAGGTGTCGCTGTGTGACGTCGCATGAGTCACTGTTGCTTTGTTGAAAAGTGAGTGTGGAGACTGAAAGTTGATCAGGACACGGCGCTAACCTGTGTGTGTGTGTGTGTGTGTGTGTGTGTAGGGGTGGTGCAGGAAGCCGTTAGCGGTGAGGAACCTCAGCATGTTTTTGTTTTTGTTGAAGAAATGTTTTGCGTATTACTTGCATTACTGCAAGATGCACGCGTCGGTGTGTAGTGGGGGAAATGGCCCGAGCTGTGTGTCGGTGTGTAGTGGGGGAAATGGCCCGAGCTGTGTGTCGGTGTGTAGTGGGGGAAATGGCCGAGCTGTGTGTCGGTGTGTAGTGGGGGAAATGGCCGAGCTGTGTGTCGGTGTGTAGTGTGGGAAATGGCCCGAGCTGTGCGTCGGTGTGTAGTGAGGGAAATGGCCCGAGCTGTGTGTCGGTGTGTAGTGTGGTGTCGGTGTGTAGTGGGGGAAATGGCCCGAGCTGTTCGACAGGTGCTAAAGGAAGGACTGAAACACCGGAGGTGTGCTGCGGTAGGAAACTCATCCATGACGCTGACCTGACGCGAAGCAGTGATACTCATCAATGCAGAGTTGATCATTTCCCCTTAAGGCCATGTGCTGAAGTGTTTGCTTCCTCTTACACTGCAGTGATTTACCCGCAACGTTTAATTTATTAATAACAAAACATTAAAATAATTAACTAAACATACAGGTGCATTTTAAAAGCTGTGGAATATCCGCAAAACAATTCATCGCTTACGTTATAGCAGCTATAAACGCTCTTCCCTCAGCAGCCTTTCGCTGTTCTCACTCTTGAAGTTAATGACAAAAACAAAAAAAACACAAAAACGCAGCTCATCAAGTTGCCAAGAAACCGGAAAAACTCCTGTTGAGAGAACCTGAATTTGCAGTGCTGAAACTGGAGACTCCTTCCAACAAAGCTCAACCTCACGTCCGCGAGGTTCTGTGGCTTTCTTTGTTAAATCACAACATGTTTTTGTCTGTTTGTTGTTAGTCGCTGGCACAGAAGTGTGAGCGAACACGTTACGGTAGAGAGGAAAGTTAAGTAAGTAATCTGGGTAAGTTAAGTAGGTAAGTTATGTTAGTTAAGTATCTTAAACTCCTACTAAATTACTTAACCAACTTTCCTAACTAACATATCCAGCTTGTGTTTTCTATAAATAGTCTTTTCCCTTAGGTAAACTTAGGTAAGGTAAGCAAGTTAGGAGGCTTTGTAAGGAAGTTAAGGAAGTAATTTTGGTTAAATAGGTATCTTGCGTAAGTTAAGGAAGGTGCATAAGGTACTCAGGTAAGCTAGTTAAGTCAGTTATTTAGCTAATTTATGAAGTTAAGTAATTATATTATTAAGATAACTAAATTAGTAAGATAAGTGTGTATGTTAGGTAGGTCAAGAAGTTAGTATGTTAAGTAAGTAAGGCAAGTTGGTTAAGTAAATAATTGGGTAAGTTAGGCAAGTTAATTAAGTTGGTTAAATAAATTAGGTTGGTAATTTTGTTCAGTAATTACATTAGATATGCAAGTTAGTAAGTCAAGCATGTACATTAGGTAAGTTAGTTAGGTCAGGTGAGTAAATTATGTAATTAAGCAAGTTAGCAAGGTGACTTAGGTAGGTAAGTTATGTAAGTTGTGTGTTAGTTATGCAAGTTAAAACCAGACAGTTGAATTCTCAGTGTCCGCTGCGCTGTAGCCGTATGAACCGTGTAGCTTCTAGTCCTGTAATATCATTCGCATGTTTGGGTCACGCTTAAAGATGAGTTCACTTCAGTTCATGTTCACTTCAGTTCATGTTCATTTCAGTTCATGTTCATTTCAGTGTGTTGGGAAACAAAATGTGAAAGCAAGTGATGTTTATTTTTAACAGAGATGGCAGTAGCATTAGCATCAAGCTAAATCCTCCAGAAAGTAAACTGGAATATTCAATAGAGAATACAGTTTTTGTGTTTAATTATCTGCTTCCTCATTGTACATATTAATGTAGATTATTATTGGAATTACTCCTTCTGTTTATTTGTGTTAATTAATTAATTAATTTCTCTTTGCTTCTTGTCTTTGTTTGGTGTAATTGATGTTTGGCTGATGGGTAGAGGGATGGCTCATGCTGGGGGTCTGACTGTGTGTGTGTGTGTGTGTGTGTGTGTGTGTGTGTGTGTGTGTGTGTGTTGTACTGCTCTGGTCTCTCTGGACTTTTTTTTTGCATATTATAGCATTTTGAGTAAAGGGACTTTGTTGAAAAGAAGGTTGTTAGGTTGTGACTGTGAGAGCGGTCTGTAATGTTCAGAGTGAAAGCAACGTTCTGTGTGCTGTTTGGTTCTGATCGAAAGTGTACATCATCTCATTTTAGGGAAATTTCTTGGCTGAAGCAAACGTTTGTTGCCGTGAAGAGCGTGACGATCGGCCTCTGTAGTGAAGGCTGTACGTGCGCAGGTGTCTCCTGTCGTCTGAAACAGCAGACCCAGCAGCCTGCGTAGTTTGGATATTGGACGCTGGAGGATTTGACATGGAAATGGCTGTGGCCTGGTGTCCCATTGTTCCACACTCTCGGTCTCAAGCGACACTGGTCAGGCGGGATTAAATAATATGGTGTAAACGTGGATGACGATCGTTTTCCTCCTGGATGGAGCCGATGGAGGATGAATAATAAACGTATGAGCCGTCCCACTGGGCTAGTTAAAGCTCCACCCAGTGAGAAAGCTACCTGCTTAGGATCAAAAGTGCTCTAATAATGCGTCGCGAGATTGTTAGCAAGCTAAGCGCATTAATACAGGCTAAGGGGAACGAGTGAGTGTACGGTTCGCACCCTCACCAGTGTTGCAACTGGGAGCTGTGGTGTTCTGTCCTCACGTCACTCTTACGTTTTATTCAGGTTTAGCTTGCGCTCGATTTGTTTAACCGAGCAGTGACGCGTTGTGTGTGTCGTGCTAGTCGGGGGGCTGCATCGGTGGCTTTGCACTGCGCTTTATTTCACTCGGTTTCACCGTTGTTTCATACCTGCGTCTTCCCGATTCTGTAAATATCGTACGCACACGCTAAATAATGCGTGTAATGGTAATCGTTTCCGTCAGCCAGATTGCGCCTCAGTGTGGTGTGTCTGCGTGAGCGTAGCTAAAAACGGCTAAATGGAAACTTTTTTGTTTGAGTAGAGTTTTTCTCGTGTTCTGGTGCAACTCAGCTAGGCGGCTGTCTGCCTCGGCTACGCCGCTGTCTTTCTCGGCTACGTCGCTGTCTGCCTCAGCTTTGCAGTGGTCTGCCTCGGCTTTGCGGCGGTCTGCCTCGGCTTTGCAGTGGTCTGCCTCGGCTTTGCGGCGGTCTGCCTCGGCTTTGCGGCGGTCTGCCTCGGCTTTGCGGCGGTCTGCCTCGGCTACGCCGCTGTCTGCCCCAACTACAAATGAAAAACATAACCCAGGCATGAAATGTGTTTGTCCCGAGCGCCTGGGCTCCTGATTTCTGTGCAAGCGCTGCGATTACATAAATAGCTAGTTAGCTCATTAGCACACTTCTTGGGTTGGCGAGCAGTTAGGATTCTACGCAGCTCAGAGGACATGTGAAGAAAGCATGCTGTGCTGTCGAGGTCAGAAACCTGGAAGGTCCTCTCTCTGGCGCATGAATAAGGAGGAGATGTAGGTGGTGCACACTCGGGAGTCGTCAGAGAGAGGGTCGTGGAGGGAGTGTTGGAGCGCAGCGCTGGTACACAAGCTTCTTTGTTGTGTTGTGGCGACGTTTACACGTCTACGTACGAACCTCCGACACGTAAACACTGTGACTCATCTAATAACAGGGGCGAAAAGCGTTAGCGTCTGCTCTGCTTTCACTCTTGATTTCTTGCTCAGATGTTCCCTTTTTTTTTTTTTTTCACTCGCCGTACAGTGTGTGTTTGTGTTGGGGTGCAGTGTGTGACGATCCGTGTGTTTCCTTTATCTGCAGCAAATAACACTGACTCTGCAGCTCTGCTCTGCACCATGTGGTTACACCTGTTCACTCTGTGTGTGTGTGTGTGTGTGTGTGTGTGTGTGTGTGTGTGTGTGTGTGTGTGTGTGTGTTTCACGTTTCTAACCGTGGGATGAAAAATACGCTGTATCCCAAACGATAGTGTTGGAGAGAAGGATTGTTAATCGATTTAATTCTGCATGGATTAAAGCATCTTTCTACAATCCCTCTTTTCTTCCTCACTAGCTGTCTAGAGTTAGCTAGCAGTGTTGTCTCGGTGGCTGGTGAGGTAAAAATAAAGCAAGAAATATAACAAAAATTGCCCCAATGAAAGTTAAACGCTCACGTGAACACGCCAAGCCAGTGATAGCGTGTCACGAAGTGTTCATGGGATAAGTGAGGCACCGAGCGCCTCAGGAATAGCGTTAGGAGCTGCGTGTTGAGAGGAGGAGAAACCCCACGCGCGGGTCTGATCCCGGCACCTTTGGTAACAGACGCGCGCAGGTTCACGCGAAACATTCGCTTTTCTTTATCAGATGTGAACAGTCTTAACGTTTCTCCAGTTTGTACGTTTTCAGAAATATCCGTAATATTCGTGTGTTGACGGACACCGAGAGAGATTTTGACGAACATCATCCGAAGTTGTGCTGCATTTGATTTACCTCAGAAGCGAGAATTCAGAGCTGCAACACGGACGGCTCGACGCTCGTCTTTTATTAGCAGCAAGCTAGCCAGCTACTTGTGATGAGTGATGTATATTTACCTCCTCGAAACACCGATCTTCAGAGTTACAGGTTTAACAAACGAACATCTGTTGATTGATCTGAAGCGAATGCTTGTATATACAGTGTAACTAAAGATGAGAAGCGCTGCTTTGTTTGCTGTCGTCATCGTCGTCGTTGTCGTCAGCGGCCATGTTGATGTGATGTCACTTGCTGAACTTGCTGAGCAGTTTAGGAGACCGTCCCAAATTCCCGAGTGGAGTTTTCCGAGACGTTTCCTAATTGTCAGTAAGGAGTTATAATCTTTAATCGAATGGAGCAATGTGAGAAAAGCTCCACCCGCTAGCACACACACACACACACACACACACACACACACACACACACACACACACACACATTTCAGACTGAATTATTTGTAACTTTTATAGGAGTTGTGAGTGTTATGAATTGACAGTTCTGTACGCCTGAACTGATCGAGATACTTTGCTTTAGTTTACACCTGCACTGTTAGCGTGGTGTTTTATGGTGAGAGCCGCGTTGCTCATCTGGAGATGTTTCAGTTTACAGGAAATATTCTGCTTTATGTGGTTGATGTAGGCGTAAAGCTAACCGTCGCTGCCGTGTGAGACAGTGAGTTATACTGTAAGTCCAGCCCGCAGAGTCAGCGTTAAATCGACGCGCTTCTTGATTTTTTTTTTTGTGCGACGCAGCACGCGTAGAGGAAGCGCCAAAGCCTTTACTAGCGACGCCGCGGCTTCAGCTGCGGAACAGAGACCTTCAGAAAGCGGTGGATCTAAACTCCACTTTATACCTGATGGGATTTCATAGCCGACGGTCATTAAATTAGCGTCGATTCCCGTGGGATTAATGTTTCGACATCGCCGTGGTGCTCTGACCTTTTCTCTTTCCCTCTTATCAAACGTCGTTATTAGGCGCACCGGGAGATCGGTGCATTTTAGGCCTCCATGCCATAAATGGCCATACGGGAAGAATAAATCAATCAGAGCAGCCGGCTGCCTCACTGCAGCCGCTTCAGAGCCGAGTGTGGATTCGATCAACGCTCCTCATTTCCCACAATTCCTGGTGTGTGCTCTGTGTAGCACAGAACATCTGAATTGTTCAGGCACACTTATTTATTAAAAAAAAAAAAAAGTTACCGTTTGACCCTGTGTGGGATTTAGAAAGTGATTATCAAGTGTGTACGTGTAGTGTGTTCCTCTCTCTCTCTCTCTCCCTCTCTCTCTCTCGCTCTCTCTCTCTCTCTCTCTCCCTCGCTCTCTCCCCCTCTCTCTCTCTCTCTCTCTCTCTCTCTCTCTCTCTNTCTCTCTCTCCCTCTCTCTCTCTCTCTCTCTCTCTCTCTCCCTCTCTCTCTCTCTCTCTCTCTCTCTCTCTCTCTCTGAATGGCAGTGGAGTGTTTTATAAAGCCTGACCTTCAGGAGGAAGCACTCAGATGGAGAGAATACTCCATTAAACAGAGCTCTGCACACTTTCTCTCACCGTTCCTGCACTGCACTGCGTCCTCACATGCCCAAACTATTTTGGGAATAAACACCGACGCGTTTACATGTTCAGCTGTAGCACTGTGCGATACGTTGGGATGTGGGATACAGTTTTGGAAATGCGGTACATGACCAAATATATGTGCACCCCTGACCATCACACCCATATGTGTTTCTTCCTGAAACTGTTGCCACAAAATTCAGATGTACACAATTGTATAGAAGGTCTCTGTGCTGTAGCTTTACAGTTTCCCTTCACTGGAACTCAAGAGGCTCAAACCTTGTGAACAAAGCGAGCTCCATGAAGACATGGTGTGTGAAGGTTGGAGTGGAAGAACTCGAGTGTCCTGCACAGAGCC
>CM074973.1:3009476-3078625 GCA_037577455.1 Pangasius macronema
AGTCGCATCCATTTCAACTACATCCATTTATGTTCTAACGAAAACACGTCAATGCACATTATTATTATTATTATTATTATTATTATTATTATGATTATGATTATTATGATTATGATTATTATGATTATGATTATTATTATGATTATGATTATCGGAGTGTGTATGAGCGTGGCTGATGGAGTAAAGGTGCTCGGAGAAGCTGCACACTTGCTGCGTTTGCCCTTTCCGGAGCTCGTGCTGTGTGCTGTGTGCTGTGTGGTGTGTGCTGTGTGCTGTGAGGTGTGTGCTGTGTGCTGTGTGGTGTGTGCTGTGAGGTGTGTGCTGTGTGCTGTGTGGTGTGTGCTGTGTGCTGTGAGGTGTGTGCTGTGTGCTGTGAGGTGTGTGCTGTGTGCTGTGAGGTGTGTGGTGTGTGCTGTGAGGTGTGTGCTGTGAGGTGTGTGCTGTGTGCTGTGAGCTGTGTGCTGTGTGCTGTGAGGTGTGTGCTGTGTGCTGTGAGGTGTGTGCTGTGAGGTGTGTGCTGTGTGCTGTGAGCTGTGTGCTGTGAGGTGTGTGCTGTGTGCTGTGTGCTGTGAGGTGTGAGCTGTGTGCTGTGAGGTGTGTGCTGTGTGCTGTGAGCTGTGTGCTGTGTGCTGTGAGCTGTGTGCTGTGTGCTGTGAGCTGTGAGCTGTGTGCTGTGAGCTGTGTGCTGTGAGGTGTGTGCTGTGTGCTGTGTGCTGTGAGGTGTGTGCTGTGTGCTGTGAGCTGTGTGCTGTGTGCTGTGTGCTGTGAGCTGTGAGCTGTGTGCTGTGAGGTGTGAGGTGTGTGCTGTGTGCTGTGAGGTGTGTGCTGTGAGGTGTGTGCTGTGTGCTGTGAGGTGTGTGCTGTGTGCTGTGTGCTGTGTGCTGTGTGCTGTGAGCTGTGTGCTGTGTGCTGTGAGCTGTGTGCTGTGTGCTGTGAGCTGTGTGCTGTGTGGTGTGAGGTGTGTGCTGTGAGGTGTGTGCTGTGTGCTGTGAGCTGTGTGCTGTGTGCTGTGAGCTGTGAGCTGTGTGCTGTGTGCTGTGTGCTGTGTGCTGTGTGCTGTGAGCTGTGAGCTGTGTGCTGTGTGCTGTGTGCTGTGAGGTGTGTGCTGTGAGGTGTGTGCTGTGAGGTGTGTGCTGTGTGCTGTGTGCTGTGTGCTGTGAGGTGTGTGCTGTGTGCTGTGAGCTGTGTGCTGTGTGCTGTGTGCTGGAGGTGCGAGAGCGCTGAGAGTTCGGTTCTCGGCTCTTCTGTAGCCGTTTGTTGGGTTTTAGGTGACAGTGACGCACTGAGCTGCTGAATCATGACCCTTTTTATGCCGTTAGCACATCAGGGCGCTACACGGCTCCTGATTTTAAAAACAGTGTATATTACCAGCGCGCTGTTATTTAAAAACACCATCACATGACGCTCACTCCTCTCATCCCAGAATAGGCTCGAAGTATCAGGATTATTTTTGCCCCCGTCTCCCAGTGCTAGTGTGAAAATCTGCCTTTTTTTTTTTCGTTCTTTGTTGACGTCTCTCTCTCTCTCTCTCTCTCTCTCTCTCGCTCTCTCTCTCGCTCTCTCCTTCTCTCTCTCTCTCTCTCTCTCTCCCCCTCTCTCTCTCTCTCTGTCTCTCTCTCTCGCTCTCTCTCAGCCAAACTGTGGCACTCAGTATCTGCATCACTAACATCCTCAGCAGTGATCGTCATTTATAGGAGTGTGATGTGGAAAAATTACAAATATAAAATTCTATTAGAATGAACATCATGCTACTAACTATTTTTTATTAATTAAAGAATGACATGCTTTTTATCTGTTTATAGTTACATTTAATGTCCGAGTAAACAGTTGTTCTCTCGCCATCCTTCTTTTTTTTTTCTTTTATCTAAACACTCCTTACAGAAAACGTCACCATGTCACGTAATTTAGCACGTATGTTGTTTACAGTTGTTTACATGAACCGTCCACCATGTGAATGAGCTGTTACTATGGAAACGCTAAGGTATCAGAACGAGCGCATTGATATAAACCTGTGATTTGCAGCTGCGCTACTGTCAGAGCTGCTGTTATAGGAAATTAATCAACACCTTCTGACCAATCACAATCCAGAATTCAGCATCACTGTGGGATGATAAAAAAAATTATATGACTCTTAGTATTGTCAAGTGATAACTGTGTGTGTGTGTGTGTGTGTGTGTGTGTGTGTGTGTATCAGGTTTGTCCCATCACAGAATGAGATCAGAGAAGCTGTATCGACACCAGCAGAGTGACAGCGAGTCTCGTCAGCTATACAGAGCAGAGCGCAGTCACACTCGCAAGAGAGTCCGAGAGCACTCACTGGAGCGTGACAGTACGCGCACACACACGCGCACACACACACACACACACACACACACACACACACACACACACACACACACACAGTTAACCAAACGCACACACTCGCACACACAGTTACTCACACACACTTGCACACACAGTTAAACACAGTTTTACACACACACTATCACACAGTTACACACATACACTTGCGCGCACACACACACACACACACACACACACACACACACACACACACACACAAACACACAGTTGCACATCCACACACTCAGTCATATACACTCGCGCGCACACACATACACTCTCTCTCACACACTCTCTCACACACAGTTACATGCACATGCACACTGACAGTCTATTCTGTTTTTTTCTTTCGCTCTTGCTCCCCCTCCCCCCTCCTCTCTCTCTCTCTCTCTCTCTCTCTCTCTCTCTGTACAGATGTCAGTAAGGTGTACATGGAAGTGGCCAGTCCGAGTTCCTCTCTGACCACGCCCACTCTCAGCCCTGTAGTGAGACAGCTGTCGTCCTCTGAGAGCCCAACCCAACCCTGCAGTCTCACCACTACACCGGTAACACACCCACACACACACACACACACACACACACACACACACACACACGGATATGAGAATGGTCCTGATGTGATGGATCAGATGTACTGATACTGAAGCACCATCTAGTGGTGTACTGTGGAATAGCACTGATAGTGTTTTATACTCAGCTTACCTTTTACATATCGCAAACCCATTAGTAAATACAGACTTTTAATATTTTATCTATTAAAGCTGGAATCCTCATAACGAGTGTGTGTGTGTGTGTGTGTGTGTGTGTGTGTGTGGCAGCAGCAGGCACAGCGCAAGAGGAGAGTGGAGAGCTCATTTGACATCAACAACATTGTCATCCCCATGTCTGTGGCAGCGACCACCCGAGTGGAGAAACTGCAGTACAAAGAGATCCTCACACCCAGGTCTCTCTCACACACACACACACACACACACACACACACACACACACACACACACTTACACACTTCTCACAGGCGGACTTCCTGTGTGCTGCAGTTGGGTCAGTGTGTTTAATCTCTCTCTCTCTGTGTGTGTGTGTGTGTGTGTAGTTGGAGGGAGGTGAACATCACGACCAATCACATTTCTGAGGAGGACGATGCAGTGGAGGTGAGCAGTGCTCTAACACACACACACACACACACACACACACACACACACACACACACACACACACACACACACACCTTTCTCACTCTAGTCTATGGCCCATATGGTACATTTTACACCCATGTAACATCTCTCTCTCTCTCTCTCTCTCTCTCTCTCTCTCTCTCTCTCTCTCTCTGTCAGATTGAGGATTTATCGGATGCAGCGTTCTCTCAGCTTCACCTCCCGTATGAAGAGCAGGAACGTTCTCGCTGGAGCTGGACGTCCAGTTCTGTTGCCAAGAGGAGGGGCAGCCGGTCAGTCTCTCTTTCTCTCTCTCTCTCTCTCTCTCTCAGACACACACACACACACACACACACAGCTTTATCTAAAGTCCTGTGAGCTAGAGAGTGTATATGAAAGGTGTGTTAGGAATGTAAATAGGTTCTGCACCAGATGTTTAAAACGTGCTTGACATCATAAATGTTTCAGCGTTGTCAGAGTTTTCATTTATATTCTAGCAGTTTCTTTAACCTCTAACCACCGCACTAACCACCGCACTAACCACCGCACTAACCACCACAATAACCACCACACTAACCACCGCACTAACCACAGCACTAACCACTGCAGTGTATATACAACTCGCACTCCTTCTAACTCGGATTTTATGCCTCACGCCTCGGCACAAAGAGCGTGATACAGCAGGAAAGAAGTCACTGTAGTTTCCGTGTTTGGGGGTAAAAGGGGCGCTGATGTAAGCACGTGACTGATTCTGATTGGTGCTTTTGTAGCATTGCAGTCATTTCTACCAGATACAGTTCTATAGCCCCGCCCCCTCGAATCATTCAACAGAAAACATCAGTAAATCTCTCAACTGGGAAAGAAAAAAAAACAAAAACCCAGCAGTGTTCTTTCTTTTGCAGTCGGTAGTAAATTCAGCACAGTAAGAAGATCATTATGAAAATAAGTTGATCGGGGGCTGTCGGGGCTGCCGGGGGCTGTCGGGGGCTGTCGGGGGCTGTCGGGGGCCGGGGGCTCTCGGCTCTCGGGGCCGGGGGCTGTCGGGCTGTCGGGCCGGGACTGTGGGATTTTAAAAATAACTTCAGTCTGCGGTTTTTAGTGTTGCTGTTACTATGGTTACAACATGAACAATGCAAGAAATGTTTTCCCAGAAATTTTTGTATTGTTCCAGCCAAAATTAAATCCAACAACCCCCACCACTACTCTCCCTTCATCTGTCTTTCTCTCTCCCTCTCTCCCACCCTGTATCTGTCTGTCTCTCTCTCTCTCTCTCTCCCCCCTTCTATCAAGTTTAAGTTCAGTGTGTGCTTTATTGGCATTACTGTCTTTCTTTCTGTCTGTCTTCTTCTCTCTCTTTTATTCTCTCTCCTGCCCCCCCTCTCGGTTTCTTTCTTGCTTTGTCTCTCCGTGTCTCTCTCTGTCATTTCTTTCTCTCTCTCTCTCTCTCTCTCTCTCTCTCTCTCTCAGTTTAGTTTAGTTTAGTTTAGTTTTTGTCGACATAACTGTACTTGACATCAATTGACACTTCCTTCCTTTGTCTTCATAAAAATGGTAATAATGGTATTTAGGTACAAACAAGTAATCAAGTAAAGGGACAAACAAACACAAATGTATGGATGTGTGTTTATTACACACACGTGAGAGTTGTGTACACTAATGTTCACGTGGGAGTAACTTTGGGTTCTACTTCATTGTTGTGTCTCAGGTTGTTTTCATATTTTGCTGATAGATTGGTGAACCTTCCTAGACTTGGTACTTCTCCTAAACATCTCTCTCTCTCTCTCTCTCTCTCTCTCTCTCTCTCTCTCTCAGGTCGTATAAGTCCGTGGACGGCCGCAGCACCCCCCTGCTGGGTGGAACGAATCCCTCTACGCCTCAGCCTTCGTCTCCCGACCCGTCTCACTTCCCAATGCTGCAGGACTACAGCTCGGCCCCTTCGCCCTCGCCCTCCAGCCCTGCCAGCCCCGAGCTGCTCACACTCTCTCACACACACACACCCGCCTCCAGAGACAGGGTGGCCGACGACAGGTTGCTCCTGTGCGCGACGAGGTGCGGGCTGTGGTCGATGCTGCTCTGCCATCCTCTTGTTACAGCAGCACTGCCGCTACTGACGATAAACACAACACTACTACCACTCTTACACATGATCAGCATGACACACGTCTACCGATGACACACGATGCCCGCTACATTAGTGTACTATAGATATCAGTATTTTATTTTAATTACTGTAAAAATCCTAACACATCAGCTACGGTGTCATGTATGTGTGTGTGTGAGGTTTGTGTTCAGTCGCTCATTCCTCCGTCGCTCAAGGAGTCGGGCAGGTCGGCACCCTCGTAGCCTGCAAGGGGGACCTGCGTCTAGGCCGCGTCCTAGTGCTCGTCGTGGTGTGTCCGAGCAGCGAGCGCACGTTTCGGACCGCGAGACGAATCTCTGGCTGCAGGAGCGGCTCCAGGTCCGAGTGCGAGGGCGAGCCTCCGTCACCACTGGCTGAAGACACGGGCCGGCACAGGAGCAACTCACACAGACACACACACTGCTGAAGCGTCCTGTACAGACTCACACACACACACACACACACACACACACACACACCTCTCCAGCTCCAGCGCCATACAGAGCAGATTAAACCTCCTGCTGTTTGATATTCAAACATCACTTAATTCTTTCACAGTTTTCCGTGAATTTGGCGAGTTGAAGATTGGAAACAAGTAGAGACAACTTCTTTTTGTTTATTTGTTTTGTTTTTGTTTGTTTTTGGGTCACTGGAAATTAAACGGTGGTGGCCGTTAGGAGGTGGAAAGCAGGAAACCGAGACTCAGTAGTATCCTAAATCGCTCATGTGCACTTGCTTTGCGTTGGAACAGACTGAAGAGATTGTAAACCAGCGGGTTGACCACAAGCTCCCTGATATACTGATTTAGGTACAACCCAAACACGCACATAAACGCCTGACCATCAGGCATGCCCTTATTATTATTATTATTACTATTATTATTACTACTACTACTACTTATTATTATTATTATTATTATTCATTTATTTTTGTTTCTTCAGCACTTCTCTCTGTTCATTCTCAGCGTCTTTAATGTACGGGGCCACGAAATGGAGACTAATTAGGCGAAGGGCAAACCAACTAAACGAGCACACACAAATAAACCGGACACACATCGCACTTGGCGCCCCGTCTCCGTCAGGGTCAGCGTAAAGCAGCAGGTCGCGCTTCTGACATACCCTCGCATACACGTAGGCTGAGCTGTGTGGGAAGTTTCTGGTGAAGAGCCGATCGCGGATCAGCGCTCCGTGAGCTGTTTAACTCGTGCGTCTTGTGTAACTCGTACGTGCTCTTCCTTTACCTGAGAATGAATCGATCGCAGCACTTAATCTGAGTCGCTTTAGTTTGATCTCGCTGCCCGGATGCTTGAAGTAAGAAATCCCCTGAACGCAGGAGAACGTTTATCAGCTTGAACCTTCTCCTCCTCTGTATTTGCACTCTGAAGCTCAGCACTGTTCTGCTTTCTGTCCATCATTCCATCACAGCGTGGCGTTCGGCTGAAACACGTTCCTACAGCACTTACGTTAAAATCGCGTTTTGTTCCTAAACTCGTGCCACTCCAAACAATGTTTTCAGTGCACACTGATGTGAGAATCTCTCCTCTAATCCCGTTCCCTTCTTCTGCAACCGATTATACTACAGAGTGAGGCAGGATTTCATACATTACAGTCGTACTACGATTACAGCACCTTTTATTTCTTCTTCTTCTTTTTTTCTTTAATACTAATCCCAGTCAGCCTGCTCCGCGCTGTGGCCGTAACACCGCGACTCCTCATCATGATCCCTGTATGAGTCCTAATCAGATCTCGACTCTTCACGACGTTTCTGTTCCAGTTACGAATCACCGTTTGTGTGACGCTTCCAGACGCTTGTTTTTGACTGAAACAGCTCATGTTTTTGAGGGGCGTGGCCAAGCACGGGAGTCGAGAGAGACGAGGGGGCGGGACTAAAGCTTTAACAGTGCACAGAATGTCGATATCTGTGCCTACAGGGGTGAGATCGATCCACAGGAGAAGTGACACGTTCCTGTGCCGAGGTCCAGATTCACAGTTTATTAGAAATATTTGATTTTGTGGGGAAATAAATTAAATTTTGACAGATTCATGTCGATATGATTAGGTGTGATCTGATCAGCGGAGGGTGACGAGCTCTACGCCGGCTCTCTGGCAGTGTCAGGATTTGAGATTTCATCTTTATGCTAATTAGCGCAGAGCCACAATGTTCTTTATTTTGCGCGTCTCAAGCTTCTGCTTTCGGTTTATTCAGCTCTTTTCCGCCTTTGTCATGCTCATGTCCGACTATCCGACGTTAACACACACAGCCCTCATACCGTCGCCTTGCTCACGTTCTTGCCTCTTTTTTTATTTTTTATTTTTTGCTTATTTCTGTTTTTCCTAAGTGACCTGTCAGACATTGAGGCAAGCAATGTGGCATTCTCATAAAATGTGAGCCCAGACAGAGTCGTGTAGTACATGAACTCTCGTCAACCAGCAGGATTTTGTTTAACGTGTGTGTGTGTGTGTGAGTGTGTGTGAGTGAGGTAAAAAAAAAAACGGCATGAAGAAAGACCATCAGCTACTGGCCCAAATTTCTCCGTTCTCTTCCCTTGATTAATAAACCCAACTCCTGGACGGCGATGGTCTGCTCGGCGATGGTCTGCTCGGCGGTGGTCTGCTCGGCGGTGGTCTGCTCGGCGGTGGTCTGCTCGGCGATGGTCTGCTCGGCGGTGGTCTGCTCGGCGGTGGTCTGCTCGGCGTGCTCGTACGGTTAGATTAGTGTTCAGGAGCCAGTGTCGCGCTGCGCCAGAGATTTACACTCAGTTTCCAACATGGTGAATTTGATTGGCGGTGGGGTGGGGTGGGGGGAGGGGGAGGGGCGGGGGGTGTTTGGGTAGGAGGAGTCTGGTGTATCATTTAGCATGTAATAGTTTGTATTATAAAAAAAAAAATAAGAGTATATTTTGTAAATACATTATTTGATTCTTTACCGTGTTTGATTTTTTTGAGGCTGTAACTGTCCTGATTGTATAGCGAGAAGACGCGTACAAAAAATATTTAACAACTTTCTTTACAGTTTATTTCCACATACTAGTAACCGGTTAGACTGTCTCAAACACGAAGAGGTTTAATTTTCACTTAATATAACATAGACTCTCGTGTGATTGTTTTCATTTCAGGTTTAAATGATCACCTGAGCATACAGCGGGACGCTGAGAGTAGTAGATAGATTGAAGATGAATTGTGATCATGTGATCATCAGATCTAGACAAGACCATGAAGTTAAAACTCACCATCTTGCCCAATTTCAGCTGTGAAGGAACAGGAAGTGTCCATGTGTTTATTACCCAAGGCCATCAGTTCAGGCACCTCGTCACCTGTGTGCTAATAAATATCAGCTAACAGCCTTTAATAAAACATTCACTGTGAAGAAAAGAGAGAAGAGCTATTGATTGATTGGTTGAAGGTGTACTGAGGAGGGTGGGAGGAACTGCAGTGTATCTAACCACTAGAGGGAGCCAGACATTTTGTTTTTGGGAAAGTGCAGTATTTCTAATCACTATACAGCAGTAGACGTTTATTTGTTTGCTGGTTTAACGAATGTGCGCTGATTCTAGCCGCTAGAGGGCGCCAGACATTTATCTGCATTTAACCATATCTATCTATCTATCTATCTATCTATCTATCTATCTGTCTGTCTGTCTGTCTATCTATCTGCCTAGAGTGCTGTGCTAAAGTCTTAGACACATGCAAAGAAATGCTGTAGAGCAAAGACGCCTTCAAAAGTAATGAAATTAAAAGTTTCTACATTAATAAACCCTATAAAGAGCAGTAAACAGTAATAAATGCCCCAGAGTGAGTGTTTAATGTGGCGATCNTGTCGACTCGCTTCTTATTTCTGCAGCGAAACCCAGCAGCCTTCATTCTGTTTTTATCTGAAAAGTGTCTCTTATGGGATTTTTCTGTAACATTTAATGTTGTGCTGGAAAACTAATGTTTGGAAATGATGAAGGCCAGAGGACAGTTTGTGAGAACCTGAGAGTCTCAGGGAACTGAACACCTACAGGGAGGCTCGGTAAGGTGAGTGTGTGTAATATTGTGAGTGTGTGTAATATTGTGAGTGTGTGTAATAATGTAAGTGTTCACAGTGTTTAGAGAGTGAAGTAGTGATGTGTGCCTCTGACCTTATATAGAACTGATCGAACTGCTGGGAAAGATTTCACTTAAAAATCTATTAGCAATCCTGTACAGAATATATATAATATATAATAATAATAATCATAAAAACATTTAGACACAAAACAGAGACTCATCCAAAAAAAAAGCCAAATGCTTGCTCTAACTTCTGTTTTGAATGTAATGTCTTTTAAATGAAGACACGATGAGATCATTGAGCTAACTTTGGGAATTCAGAGTGAAAGCGAACTGAGTGTTAACATCAGTCACCAGTCTGTTCACACACACACACACACACACAGAGCTGAGGACACATGAGAGAGGGGGTTTAATACCGACTTTATTTCCAAATCCAGGTTCACAGCAGCGAGAGTGAGTGTAAAGTTAACTGATAAAACGCACAACTACAGTGAGGACAATCACAACCATTAAGCTCAGAGTGGACTGGAAAACCGCAGCGCTTCCCTGCTGAGTTCACACCATCAAATCCATCAGCCTGCTTTACACAACTGCTACACACATGCTTACTTTTTCATGACTTTAGAGCGTTAGTGCTGATTTAATAATGAGGACGTTCAGCAGGTGATGTAAAGCTGATGTACAGAGATAGCTCTCCTTATGAGAGTTGGGGCTTTAATGATTTTTCTCACAACGCATGATCAGTTACTTCCTGTAAGCCTAAAGAGTTAAGCTGGTTTTGCTTCTGTCTTCTTGTTGTTTTGTTAAAAACAGAGGAAGAACGATCCTCCAGTCTTGGTAAAAGCTTTAGACAGTAGATTTTTTCCCCTCTATCATCTCTTTTTATTTGAATTTGTATTATTATTAACAGCAGGATCAGGTAAAGGCCTCAGCGTACAGCATGCGGCTTACGGAGAAATGGAGATATGACATCGTGCACATGGCAAGTGCACAAACCGAACCAATTCGTTCCAAGATGGACGACTTTGTCTCAATCATCTTGCTGTAATTATGGAAACTGCCATATTTTGACAGCGCCACCTGCAGGATTGGCGCACTCGTACACAGTGACCAACACAAAACCGCTGAGGCTTCCACATGAAGTACGCTGAGACCTTAAGTCATGTTCAGTGTCTCAGGTTTGCTTCTTATTTATTTATTTATTTATTTATTTTTTACGAGAGCTATGAGGATAACATAGCTAACAAATAATAGAAGACTGGAAGCCACCTTTAAGCACTCAATCTCAAATCAGGAAGCAAACCTAACACACCGAACACGTCTTGTCTCGTCTGACTGAGGCGCATTTCGTTTTTGCCTGAAATGTCAGTTTCATATTCATCCAAAATAAAATTGTCAGCAGTTCCAGTTTTGCCTCCGTGGTCCCTTTAAACGTGTGAATCATCAGAGGGGAAGAAGCGGCTCACGGTAACGTCGATACTCATTCACATCCTTGTTATTTTTTCTTTTTTTTTAATATCAAAAGGGAATAAAGCTGAGGTGCATTGAAGATATAAAAAAGGTAATAAATATCAGGAAATAAAAACAGGACCGATGCATTCTTTTCTAACACGTCTCACGTCTACAAGGACACTATTAACAAATGCTTAGTTTGGATTTTTGCATGATTTTGTTTTTATTCTTTCGTTCTCAGGTTGGTGTATAGTGTGTAAGAGGAGTGTGTGAAGTTAAGCAGTAGGGGATGAGTTGAAGCAGATGAATGTTCGCCACTACACCAGGTTTGTCTTTAATCAAGGCATCTTTTAGAACAGGTTTATAGCAGCTCTGCATGTTTTCTTTTCCCAAATCAAATCCTCAGCATTCACTATTTACATTTATCAGAGTTTTAGTGAGCGAGGAAAAGGGAGGCACTTTTTTTTTTTTTTTTTTTTTTAAACTGAACTGTCACTCACGTTTACGCCGTGTATCACACGTCATTACCTTCATCACTACTGATTATTCATCAAGACTTCATCTAGCGCGTTATGGGATACGGTGACACCGGACCAGTTTTATGTTCACACACTTGTTGGAGCTGGACTACATGCAAAGACGGTTCATGAGGCAGAGCGATGCGTTTTTTTTTTATAAATATTGAAGTTTAAAGATTAAATGAGTTAAACAGCATAACATCCACCACCAATATAAAGTGAACATTTTCTGATTTTTGACTTTAAAGGAGTATTTGTATCTACGAGCTGCTGCTGTAATCATAAAGACTGTCATTACTCTTCTACACCTGTACACTGTAATGATTTAATGATATAATCGCACTATCCCGTGCCCAGGTTCCTTCATGTCGTATTTTTCATGGTCCACTGTCACCTCTGGATTTCTGTGAAGCTGCTTTGTAACATAAAATAGAATTCAGACAAAATATGACACGTACACAAGGTTTCCTCTTCGTTTTCAAATGTAGTTGATCGGTTAGGTCATGTTTGTTGTCTGAAGATAACTACTGGAGCGACAAAAGGAAACTTCCAGCTACCAGGTTGTCTAAATGTGGGGATCATCATACGTTCAGCGGAATAGCTAAAAGCCACACCTTAGTCCTAAGTCTGACATCGAGATGAAGGATTGGATTTAAAAAAAATAAAGGACAGTGTGTGACTTTATATTATTAACCATGTGTTAATAATATTAACACTATTAGTGATGCTCTTTGGGCGGTTGGAGCATCATCTCTTCTCCGTCAATCACAGTGACACTCACCAATCATAGGCATCTGTGAGGTCAGGTATGTGGAAGAGGGCAGATGGCGCTTTACTCTGAGTGTGTCGCGCTCCCCCGTGACGCAGCACGATCAGCAGTTTGAAAAGATGCTTCTAGCTAAGTTCACGTCTCTTGGAGGAAGCATGTGCTAGCCTTCACCCTCCTGATTAGCGGCTGTCATGTGATAGGGGAGAGCTGGCTGGTGGGAGGGAACTGGCAGGTGAACACACATGGGAAAAAAACCCACATAAACAACTCCACAAAGCCGACTGAGTGGTGTGTGTGACGGCTCTGATTTAGAGTTACAAGCTTCCGTTTCTTGTCAGCTACATCAGCAAACTTCAGACAGCAAAAAAAAAAGGAAGAAAGAGGAAAAAGAAGAGGAAACCTTTGTTTATGTTTAATTTTTGGTCAATATTTTCTCGAAGGTTTGATTTTAAACTAGAATAGATGTGCATATTTTATCACTCGAGCTGTGATCTAACTCAGATGGTATCTGTCATATTCAATCACATGGATATGATACGTTGTGTTTATTAGAGCAGCTCATCATCAGCACACGGGTGATCACTAATGTTCAGGATGTGGAGTTCCTCAGGACGTACGCTATAGGGAGTACTTATTTATGTGTAATTAATCTTAATCGATTACTGATTCACTGAACTGTACACTGAAGATATGAAGTATAAAGCTGTGTGTGTGTGTGTGTGTGTGTAATAAGTTTTTACATTACAGTACAGTAAAATGCACGAATGCACGTTTGAGGCTGAAGACAGGTAAATTTCACAGGTAACTATTCACACTCAGAAAATTAGTGAACCGTTTTGTACTGAACTGTAATAAGGTTGTAAACTGTACAGAGGCGTGAAACGTTTATCTGTGAGAATCTTCTGCAGACTAAGACGCAAGGCTGCACTGCATGCTCTTCAGTCACTGTCAGACCTGCCAACCCTGAAGTCCTCCACTGCACAAATCCTCGGAGAAACTGGGATGGCATTTCCCATTCAAACAATTGACACTTTACCGTTCACTTTTTTTTCCCATTTTTAACCATTTCACTTCATTTCCAGCTTAATTATACCAGTTCCTAGACATATCAAGCTTGTTCCACTGGCAAATAATTGTTATAATTTTACCTAAAAACAGGCTGAATGATCTTATTTGATTTACATTAATCTCATAATAGGAAATATTGCACACATTTATCTATATTCAATATATGTTGACATGCTAAGATTTTTTTGCAGTGTAATAAATACAGTAAACTGACGTCGAACACACGCGGATAGATTTGATTTCACGTCGATGAACTCGAAGCGTTCTCCTTTTACCCTGACAGAAAGCATGTCTTTCCAGTGGGAAACCTGAATCGAGTCGAGAGCACCAATCAAAGCGTGATACAGGGGAGGGGGCGGGGCTAAAACACTTAAGCAACTGTCAATCATCCCAGATTCATGTGTCGATTTGGAGAAAAACGAAAGATTTTATTTGAGTGGAAGCTCGATTTTAAACGCCGAGTGCCCATGTGAAATGCGTGAAGGTTGGCAGGTCTGCGATGACGATATCAGCGTTTGCCTGCAACATGGAAAACATCCACAACTTTTTACACTGTTATTTATTTATTTATTTATTTATTTATTTATTGTTGTCTGTGAGCATTTTGACCTCCACACAAGTTGTCTGTTGTTGTGTTACTCCAAAAAAAAAGAAACCCAGACTGATGTTTAATGGTGACACGCCACCGGTTTATCGGTTTGTTGTATCGTGATGTAACTGTGACGTGTTTTTATCTATTTTGCGCAGCAGTAAGAACAGTTACAGCGTCTGTTGTGAATGAATGCGAATTTCACACGTTCACTAGTTTATGCGTTAGGAAACTATTATATTATTGTAACTCATGTTAACCCGAACAATATTCCCGACTGATTGCAAAGCTTCTGCTATATAAAACACAGCTCTGTGTGTGTGTGTGTGTGTGTGTGTGTGTGTGTGTGTGTGTGTGTGTGTTTTTAGCCTGGTTTGTATATTTTACAGTTTGACAGCATGATAATGTGCATGAATTCTGCAGCGAACGTGTGGATAATTGTCAGGATGCCAACAAATTGCTTATTCATTCTCAAAGTCGGCTTTAAGTGCCGTCTCAGTGCTTCCTGGTGGCTCGTTCTGGCTTGTTTTCTCCCTCACAGTCCAATTTCAGGTAGTATCTATTAATATATTTAAAAGAACATTACAAATCCCTACTAGTGAAGGTGAAATGAATTAATAAAGGGCGATGAAGGGGAAGATGAGGGGGAAGCTTTCACAATAAGGCAACTAAGCACAGAGAGAGAGAGAGAGCGAGAGAGAGAGAGAGAGAGGGAGAGAGAGAGAGAGAGGGAAAGTCGGCGTACGGTATAAAGAGGACGTTTTAGCGCTGTAGATGGGCTTCTACGTGCTGTGACTGACCAAACGGATCGATACAGCACTGTATGAGTTCGATGAATCAGACAGAACAGGACAATAACAGTATTAATTATCAGTCCCTTTGCAGTCAAGAACCAAAATTCATGAAGAAATCCAGCAAGCACCTTTTTTTTTTTTTTTTTTTTTTAACAGATTGAGGTGAAATGCTTGTTTTTTTTAAATATTTTTTTTTAAACCTTTTTTATTTTTTGTTAAATTGCCATGTTACAGCCGTGCGTTTGTCTGGATGTGGAGGAGGTCGAGGCGCTGCGGGGGGTCGGATCACAGGCCCTGTTTAGCGAGGGAAGCGGTCACCTGGTCTGCGAGCGTGGACAGCTGCGGTGATTCGCTCATGTTGATGCTGCCAGAGGAGGAGACTTTGCTGAGGGGGCGGGGTGAACCCTCTGCCGACACGGAGGGGGATTTGACCACGATGTCCGCGCCGTGGTCGGTGCGAGCCTTCGCCTGCTCGCGGAACATCAGCTTGTGAGACTCAATCTGATGGACAAGAGGACGAAACATTATCACAATAAATAAATAAATAAATAAAATACACCAGGAAAATCAGCGGCCTGTAATCCACAATCTGGTTCTCAGGACTAAAAACAGTAAAAAAAAATATAAAATGTTATGAAATATAAAATAAATGCGTAGCTATGTTAATGTGGGGGGATGGAGGGGGGGCAGGGGATATGTTATGATGACAGAAGATAAGACAATCTTAAATATCTGTAAAAATAACTTTCGTCTATGCTGCAAGACAAACATTATAGTTTCCAGACTTTTTATACACCGCAACGAGACCTGCGCTTTAACTGCATTAAAATCAGAAAATCAGAGTTTCTACGTTGTTCTGTAATGACTGAAGTGTTAAATGCTTTTCTAGCACTTTCTGTAACTGTGTAATTAAACGCTCACGCTGCTGCTGCTGCTATTTAAATTCATCCTCTTTGTTTTCTCTTATACATGCTCTGTATCTCAGTTGCGTGGATATCGTATCAGCTGGTGCTCCCAGTGAAGCCACAGCACCAGGCGGTAAACTAACCCCACCCACTGACCACCAGCAAAAGACATCTGAGTGACATGAGGTGAAAAACTGTTGATGTAATCGCCTCTTTTTCTCTCTCTCGTGAAAAGAATGTAGTTTGTCATTTTGCTGAGACTTTCCCATGTCGGGAAACTTAAAGCTACAGCTCTGACACTGGAGACTCCTTCCATAAACGTTAAATGAACGTCTCCGTACAGAAGACTACATCACCATATACGATGGTTATGTTTTTCTTTTCATCCGTTTAAGTCCCTGAGTATGGGTTGTTACTATAGAAACGATAACGTGCTTGAACCAATCAGAATCAAGAACTCAGCATCATACTCATTCTTATGTTTTAGACGTCAGTGAGTGTGTGTGCGTTCTGCGTTAGCTACAGAGGCAACTTACAAGGTCAGAACTTTTATTCTGACTCTAATTGTGTTAACATTTAACATGTGATTTTTTTGAGAATGTAGGCTTGCAAGGTGAAAGAAACATCTGTTCTGAGTGATTGTTATTGCGATATTTAGTGAAAGTAATCATGGTTTCAGCGGTTATCCTGCAGCACTAGGCTTGGCTGCTGATAGAGTTTAATGAGGAGAAAGGCCTCAGCGGCTCGGACACTTACTGGAGTGGTTGGGCTTTAGGGCACTGACTTCCCCACACGGGGGGTCAGAGAGCGAGTCCCCATTTGGGTGGGCGGAGGCACTCGAAGGCCCCGACTCTGCTTCCTTCCCCTTCTCTCTCTACAGCCATGAGAACATTCACCACAGGGGGCGGGGTTACAAACAAAGTTAAACGTCAAAAGTTAAATGTCAACAAAATGAGAACGAACAGAAAAAACTGGTGAGCAACTGAAAGCTAAAGAAATTTAAAGCGCACAGTGCTGGACAGCAGTGAGGAAGAAGAAGAAGAAGAAGAAGAAGAAGAAAAAAAAAGATGAATAACGATGAACCCAAAGCAGAAAAGAGAGGAAGGAAACTACAGATGGAGAACACAAATGAGAAAGTGTGTGTGTGTGTGTGTGTGTGTGTGTGTGTGTGTGTGTGTGTGTTAGAGAGAAGACGAAGGAAAGCAAGACACCACGCAGCTCATTGCTCCAATAAACCCCACCGCAGGTTTGGCTCAGTGTGTGTGTGTGTGTGTGTACATCTCTCTGTGGTTTACAACATGATCAGTAAGAGTGTATGTGTGTGTGTGTGTGTGTGTGTGTGTGTGTGTGTGTGTGTGTGTGTGTGTGTGAGGGATTGGTTGTTGGGAAGTTGCTTGGACAGAACTCGTCATGCATCTTCAAACCAAAGAATAAAACGATAAACAATACTTTAAGCACAGAAGAAATAAAACCAAAACAAGTCTGTGCTTGTTACTGCTGTTGTGTGTTTCGGAGTCATCTATCTATCTATCTATCTATCTATCTATCTATCTAGCTAGCTAGCTAGCTAGCTAGCTAGTTTATATATCACCCTTCAAACATTTAATGTAGCTTTACAGGAACACGAGGTAACACCACTGAAAAAGTTAAGTGTTATTCTGGGTAATGTCTGATCCTGTGGTCTACACACTGATCCCTCAGGCCTCCTGTGAACTTCAGTGGAGTTAATAAAGTACCCTAAGGGAACGACCCTCGAGACGACTCCAGGGAGTCGATGTTAGAACAATCTGGACCGCAGCCCAGCACATAAAAGACGAGTGAGGGAGAGGTGCAGTAAGCTGCTCCGCTAGAGGAGGACAGAGAGACGCCTGTAAGCGGGAGATGTGATAGTATGTGATAGTATGTGATAGTATTAGCGTTAACACACACCTAGCGTGGAGCTTTTGTTAGTTCCAGCTGTAGTTGTTATTGTGGAGTTTTGTTAATACAACACCAGGGAATCAAAAGCAAGGTATTATTTCCATGTCATTAATTTGAGCGTGAGTCTTGTTTATCTTCTTGGTTAGTTGAGTGTTCACGTGTAAACAGGAGCCTACCTTCTTGTTCCCGCCTTTGGCCACGTGGCCGATGTTGTCCAGAGATCCCACTTTCGACTGAGCTTTAAACTCCAGCTTCTCTGATTTGATCTCCACGTTTCCGCCACCTGCAGTCGGGAGTGTACATCGGATTAAAAACACAAACAAACAAATCCCAAAAAAATACGCCCCACACGAATCCGATCATGCAAATATCTGTTTTTTTTTTTTATTTGTACAACACATGTGCATGAAGTAAAATGCCCAGAACATAACATGCAAATTCTGGCTATAATTAATTCTGCAGCTGTTGCGTTGCAACAACAACAGCAAGCGTTTACTGATAAGGAAAGCGTTCATGTGTAGGTCACATGATTACGTACTGTATGTAATTTTAATTTGATTCTCATTTCTGTCACCAATGATTTATGAAGTTCGCTGTTAAAGGCAGAACAACTGACATGTTTGAAAAAAAAGGGCTTCGATGATTGGAGCTATAATTATTATTTATAAGCACCAGAAACAACAACAGGCTGATTTGTAAGCGTTCTTTCACACTACGCTTTTTTTTTTAAAAGGTGTGAAAAAAAAAAGCGTAACCATAACAACACTCTCAGCAGTCCTAGCTAGTATCAGCTAACGAACTAGCCTAGCCTGCCCTCTAGACTCCATTTGTTATTGCAACATTGTCATATTGACAAGAAGATACGATGTGAAACATCAACAATTTCCTAATATTCGCTCGCTAACAAACATTTTCACCACCACGTTTGTTTACTTGTTTGCTCTCCAACTTGCGACCTGATTGGTCAGGAGTTTAAAAAGCATTTGATGTCACTCAGAGCATTTGAAAGCTCCAACACGACCTAAATAAACACAGACGCCAGAGATTTTAAGAAGTGACCAGTTTCCACCTGCCTTATGGCTGCGTCCCACAGATTACATTTAAATAAACACATTTGCTTGCAATTGAGGAAAAAACGCTGTGTGTGAAGCACCATAAGAGTGCTCATTGTCTGGTTAAACACAGAGTGATGATGAAAAATGATCTTTATCGCTATTAAATAAGAACTTTGTTAGCACACTCATAGAGTTACCAATCAAAGAAGGTTTGTGTGTCAAAGACCCTGATGTTTTTTAATAAAGACAGAAACATTCGATGCACCGCAAGCGATGAACAAACCATCCTTCAGATCACGAAATGATCTTGTAAAACTTGGTGTTCAGAAAAACCCAATGTGTTTCTCTGTCTAATGGGGACAAACCCAGTGCTGGCTGGATAAAAGTAATAAATAAATAAATAAATAAATAATAATTCCGTAAGTGGTGTGTTCATTTGTAAGCGTCAGGCTCTTTTACCTGGTTTATGGTGGATGTTGGCCTTCGAGCCGCACTTTGACTGCACGTTGCTCAGATCCATCTTTTTGTTCACAATGTGAACCTGGACACAATGAGAGTCAGACAGTACCATGGATGAGAGGATGATATTTCCTCTGCCACTCTCTTCCAGGAGCAACAAGAACATCGTTTTTGATTGGAACCTCGGATTAAAAACCCGGTCTCGTTAAACTCACCTTTCCGCCCCCAGGCTGATGTTTGATGTTCTCAGTGGAACCGATCTTGGATCTGACGTTTTTCAGGTCAGGCAAGGGCGCGACAGGGGCGATGGGGGCGCGGGATCTGAGAGAGCCGGGGGATTTGGGTGGAGTGCGCACCACTGCCACCTTCTTCACCTGCTGCCCAGGTGTGCTGCTGCGACTGGACGGAGATTTCGGGGTGGCAGGGCTGCTGCAGCCACTACGATCAGGAGTCTTAGGAGATTCGGCTGCTGGAGAGCCACGGAAACGCAAATTATTCATCATAAGCATCACAGATATGGTTATATGTTATTGTGGGCATATCAAAACATGTCACGTATCTTAATATATAACAGTTACAAATGTTTAAATTTAGTGATTAGGTTTATTTATTTTCTTTATATTTGAAATTTACGTTAGACGCGATTGCTTCTCCTCAGTTTGGAGTTACTTTCATTTTTCTTCTCATTCGGGCCTGCTCGCAAACAAAACATCTAAATTATCAAAAAGACCCAATAATAAAAATTTAAGTCTACATTAATTAAACTACAACTTTTATTACATTTAAGCCATTTTTTTGTTGTTGCTGTTGACGGAGCTGACGTGAAGCATGTTAGCTAGATAAATCTTTTGGGCCTGGAGATTTAATTCTACTGGAGAAACCCACTGGATGTTGCCGCACTTGAATTTTCGCCAAACAGCCATAAAATTTTGAATAATCAGATTTTTCTGCTTATTACATACTTTCTACATAAACCTCTACCTTAAAAAAAACATAAATGAACCAAGATATGTTTTTTTATAAACATGTAGCAACATTTAAAAACACAAAGTGAGAATATGAACGCATTTTGAAAACATACACAAATTTCTGTTACTGATAATGAAGAGCTTACACACTAAATGCTTTAAAGGTATAAATTAAATCTTCTGACCTTAATTTATAAGTCTTGTATATACAGTATATGCATACAGCTTTGCGGTAGGAACTGAAGAACCAGTCATGCAGCACGACACAGATTTAACCGAAACTGGGTGGAGTCTATGTTCATGGTTCACTAGAGTAAGTCGAGTGAAAACAGAAACTCTAAAGAGGACCTAGGAGTAAAAAAAAAATGCAACTCACCAGGGATTTTAGTGCCAATTCCCTGAGGTTTAGTCTTCGTCTTAGCATCACCGGCCTACATATGAAATAAACATGAAACAAAATTAGCATGCAGTAAGACTCGTGACTGGAATTGTTCGGTTTGTTCAGCATTTTTTGAGATAAACAGAACTGATGTATTTCTAATCCAACCCATCTGAAGTTTGTGATTTCCGGCTTATATCATATATCTTTAAATAAACTCTTGGGGAACTCATGAAAGGCATCAATGTGCCATTCAAATGTCCAAACCCAAACAGAGCAGAGAGGTGGACAGGGCAGTGAAAGGTCGCAGGGTTACTCACTGTGGCTCGGGACTCCTTGGCTCCTGCAGGGTGTGGTTTAGATTTTAGAGAAGCGGCTCTGGCTGAGGCACAAACTGGGGCAGAGGGAGAGGCGGAGGTGGAGATATGTTTGGATGGGGGCACTGGGATTGACGAGGCTCGTTTAGTGGTGGAGTTTAGTCTAGCTTTGCCTGGTGTGGATGTGGAAGGGGTCTTTTTGTGTCATTGCGAATGAGAGGGAACACAAAAGAAGTGTTAATATAAAGTGAATATAAAAGAGCACAAACAGAGAACTCAAAGGTATAAATGTTATGAGACAATGAGAAAATGATATAAAGCAGGTAAATTAAGGTTAAAACTGAAAACAATGGACAACAGAAGAAGTTACAAGCGGTTAATGTATAAAGAATAAATGACTACAAAAAAAAAAAAAAGATGAATTCTCCCACTGAGCCACACCGACGCCGGCCCTCTCTCAGCACGGCGAGCGCTGCTGACGCTTACTCACTGTTCTTTATACGCTTTCATCATGTTCTGCCATGGACCTTTCTTTTTGGCTCTAGTGTTGTTATTGGCTGGTTGCCCTACTGTGTTTACCTGTTCTGTGTCACATCCTTGATTAATTTGTCCATTTGTTTCCTGCTGAAAAAATCATAGAAACACTTCAGGTAACATAACAAGGACCATAAATAATACGATGGATGTATCATTAATTGGAAGTCGCTGAACCATAATTCATCTCAACGAACTGTATTAACAGGCCAGTATCAGAGCTCTAACTTGTATTAGCACAAACCTTCTTGGCTTCTTTAATTGATTTATATTCCGCCCATCTCCTTAATCTTTTATTTTAATGTCCTTGCATTCCAAAGGAAACAACTAACCTGGACATTTGATGGATGAACGTTAGTATCGGCTTGGACTCACTCATTACAATCATTCTGTTGTATATATATAAATAAATATATATTACAGCACAGTGAAATACTTTTCTTCACATATCCCAGCGTGTTAGGGAGTTGGGGTTTGAGAGCAGGGTCAGCCATGATACGGATATTGGCAGCTTGGTGGTGCTGATGCTAGGGCTTGAACGCTCAACTTTCTGCTCAGTAACACAGAGCCTTAATGCAAGTCGGTGGTGACGGGTGGTGATTCCCTTAGTCTACAAGTATGCCTGTGCAATAACAGTCTTATTTATTGACTAATTTTTTTATGAATTACTCAAATAAGAAGTCTAAAATCTGTCAGAAATCATAGGTTGTGAAGTCTGATTTGGGTCAGAATTCAGTAAAATTAGGGACTGAAGTCCAACTCATGTTGTGAGTCTGAGAATCAAGTTCTCATCCTATGAATTTCCATCCAGGATTTGATGCCATTTGACTTCTGACACCAACCTAAAGATTAAATATTTAATGAACTAAAGATGTTTTAAATGTGAAATTGTAATATAATACATTCCAAACAGTACCTGTTATGTGAAACCTGGATCATTTAATACCTTTAAACACAACACACACAATCCACCTGCACTTTACCTTTTTATCAGCTGCTGCTGCTGCTCCAGGCTTGGCTGTTTATAGAGATAATGAGCAGATAAATAAGTCCAAGTTCATGTTATCAGCACTGTATTCAAGCTGAAGCTCATGTTTTAGCAAAAGAATGCAAAATTACTTGAGCTCTGCAAGGCCAAACTCATTACAAAGTGCATTTGATTTAATGGTGTATTAATGATATACTTTAAACTCTGGCTGCAATTCTATCTGCATTCTGATGACCTGGAAGACCAATGATGTGACATTTGTCTGTTTTTGACCTTTTAAAATAATACGTTAAATCCCTTTATGTAAGTCTAATCAGATTTGATTAAATGTAAGTTTAATCCAATTCGCTTTGGGAAAGTTGCAGTTTTAAAACATTTTAAAAGTGCTATTTGTTATTTTGAAAAGTATTTCCAGACCTGTGATGATACTACAATTGCACTTCGCCTCATAAGTAGCTGAAGACGCTAAAAATGACAGACTGCTTCTTTAAAATTACCCATATTTTTTTTCCACATCACACGTGGATGGTCCCTCCTACCTAAGGATATCGCTATACTTTTTGCTTAGACGAAAAGTATAAGCTTCCAGCTGGACAAAAACTGTCATTATAAAAACTTTGTCCTGATGTATATACATGACTAAAAGTGTTGCGGAGAGGTTGTAGAAATGTTTGCAAATATTATGTAAAAACATCCTCAGAAGTGTTTTAAGTCTTTTTGGAAGACGATCGCATTTAAAACTTTGACTGGACGAAGTCGTCTAACTCTAATGAGAATGTTAGTAACAAGATATATTGAATTAACCCTAATTCATATAGTTCACGTAAGTCAGATAAACTACTTAGCATATAATTGACATGTGTAAACCTGTGAACAATCTGATTGAAGTAAAAAAATCAACTTAGACAAGATAATGTGTCTGTGTGTGGCGAGAGAACGGCGTGATACACATAATACTTTAACGATTGTCAGTGATGCACCACAGTCAACAATCATGCAGAAGTGACATGCAAAAAGGAGGGTACAGTGAAAACAGTGCCAGCAACACAAATAATGCTCAGAGTTAGTCACAGACACCAACAACAGTCACGAAAGGGAAGGAAAGACAGATCACAAAGAGTCACAAAGAGAGAAAGAGAGATTTAGTGGCTACAAGCAGTCCGTTTCTTCAACCGAACACTCGTTTTGATTGGCGGTGTACGCTTATCAGAAAGGGCGCTGCTTAGCTTAGCTGAGCTTAGCTACTTGACAATAAAAAAGAAGATCTGTGGAAGAAAGAAAGAAGGTGGTTTGGGGGGGGGTTGAGGAAAGGAAGGAAAAACAGACCTTTGGACGGGGCGCTTGTTTTTCGCGCTGGCGCGGCGTCTTTTGAGGGGACTTTCTCGAGTTTTGTGGTGGATTTGGGGGCAGCAATGGGCTTCTTTGCTTTCTTAATGGTAGCATCTTTAACAGGTACTGTTTTTGCTGGTGCTGCTCTAATTGGTTCTGGAGGACAGGGTTCACCAGCATCAAATTCAACATCAGCAACAGCGGCTGCTGCTTCTTCTGGTTGGGCGACAGGCTCGGCGCTTTCTGCTGCTTCAACAGTAGCAATGAGATCTTCGTCAGTTGTCTCCAGGTACTTCTCTGGTTTGTCGTCTTTGGAATCCTCAGGTTTGATGTCTACTTCTGGTTCCATCTTGGGGGCTATGACCTCCTGCTGAGCTGTAGGAATACTGATCACTTCCACTTCCTGTTCTTGCACCGGTTCATACTCTTGGGTTTCGTTCTGGTGGTCAGTGATGGGTGACTCCTGGGTGTGGTCAGGAGCAGTACTAGGGGAGAAAGGGGAACCAGGGTCAGCCCTGCAGGAATCAGGACTTTTGCTCTCTGGGGGAGTCTTATCAGAGCCATTTTCCCAGCGGTCAGGGGTTCCCTGACGAACGATCTCGGATTCAGTGTAGTCAAATGACAGGCCTCGTTTCTTTGCTTCATCTGGAGTCATATGGGGTTGGGATAGCGTGTTGCAGGGCTTGATGTCAAAGCTTTCTTCTTTCTGTGGTGACACATCTGGGACAACAGGGCTGTGGACTGGAAGAACTACTATTGGTTTTTCTTGTTCTTCTTCCTCCTCTACATCTCTTTCTTGCTCCTCCTGTTGATCTTCTATGTCAGAACGACTATCGGGCATGGCAGGACTCTCCACCAACTCTTCCTCATGATCAGATGTAAAATCTTTGCTCTCGTCCTCCTTACCATGCTTCTCAACTTCCTCTCTCTCTTCCTCTCTCTCATCTTGAAAACCACTGGGAATGTGTTTCCCAACCAGCTCCTCTGAAGGACTCGTCTTCACCTGGCTGTCAAAGCTCAGCACTGCTGACCCTAAACTGTCAGCTGGGGCAGCTTGTGATGCTTGTGGGGACATGGGTGACTGCTGTGGGCTAACAGACCCATCCATGTCCCCGTTCAAACGCTCCTCTTCCCTGTCCATAGACGCCGCGCTGCTTCTACCACTGTGTGGCGGGGAGAGCCCCTCTGGTGTTAAAGCATCTGATGAGCAGGAGGTAGAGCGATAGGAACAGCCACAGACAACACTGCGGGATTAGCAACACACCAAGACGGAAAACAAAGGCACCAAGAAACCAAAGATACGAACTCATACCAACCAGATAAAAGAGCCCGAATATAAAACAAAGGAGAAAGAAAGATATTCTTGCCAGTAAAACAGTAAGGACAGAATTCAACATTGATTTCTTAGAAACGTAGCACATGTTTGAGCTGCAGGCACTTTTATAGTAAGCAATGTTTGCTAATCTTTGGCACGACTTAAAGCACCAGTAGGGAATAGCTAAAAAAAAACAGCCTCTTGGCTTCAAAGTTAATTGAATACTTCACTTTAAAATACTAACAGGTAGCAATCAGTCCAGCCCATAATCAGAACTAATTCATGACAGATGATGATACTGAAATTATCTAGGCCATCTAGTGGCGATGGGATCCGCTATTATGATTTTTTTGCAAAAGAATATCCAGCGGGGCACAAATGTCAGCCATTAGCATGACCGACTTGCAGTCTGTTGCTCAGAGGCCACTCAGAGCTATTCCTGACTGGGGCTTTAAGTGAAAATAGCAAATGCAAGGCTACAGCATGGACGGCAAGAGAACAATAGAACTCTACAGTGGCAGAAATGTGGTTTAATGGCTTATAAAAGTACCTCACAACTCGTTCACAGAATACAACTTTCAAACCAAAGACATAAGTCAAAAACACAACAGAAATAACAAAAGCAAAGCCAACACAAATGATACACCCACAATGACCCAGTAGCATTTCCGTCACTTGTTCTATGTGAAAAGCTTTGCGGGAACATGACTTGAGATGGTGATGAATTGGCCGCTGCACTGGCTGATGCACTGTCCATTTGCAAATAGGCTTTGATGCAGGGGATACGTTTTTGTTTCTTTTTTCTTTCTTTTTTTTTAAACTGAAGTACAACAGAACAGATAATTTCTCATCCTGTTCAAAGTCTGACGTTATGCTGCATTTTTCTACTTGTACTCAAAATGGTACGGTAAATTTACAGGAAGACTCATTATGTACATAATTAACCAAAGGAATGAAATTGATTTTCTTAGAATCAGCATCTGTCTCGTTTAAGGCCTGCCAATCGTAGCCCGTTGAACAGAGATAAAGGCTAATACTGAATTCCAGAGTGTATGCAGTAGCAGTGGAGATGGAGTAGCTGAGAATGAATGCTAGCAGAAGACTGAAGTATGTGTCATATAGACATCTGTTTCCTCCAAAGCTAACCACTGAGGATGGAAAATGAGGCTGTACGCCCAGCATACCTTCAGCTGCTCCTGCTGTCCCTGGTGCAGCTATCCGTCAGGTCACAAAAAAATGACACGTAGGGAAAAAGAAAGACAGGAAAGAAACAGTTAAATGATTCAGAAGTGACACTAGGTTAAAATCTTGGCAGTCTCGTTTACAGCTTGATTAGTTACAATACAGCGCTGCAGAATTCGACTAAGACTAACCTGTCATCAAGGTCCAGGTTCTGTTTAGTGTCCAGGTGAACAAGATTAGGAAATAACAAAGATCAGTAACAACCCATACAGGCACTGGTATGAAGATGCTCAGCATAAACAGATAAAAAAATTATCATGTGAGGAGATGTTTATGGAAGGAGTCTCCAGAGTCAATGCTTTATAACAGTAAGGCTCTAGTCTTAAGTCTTCCAACACAGGAATTGTTTCATTTCATTTTAAATAATTTCCATAGGTGACCATACATATGAAGTTCGATTATCGGTAATTCCCGTGCCTGGACGATCGTAGTCGTTGTTCGAGACATTGTTTAAATATTTAAATCTTGCCTAATGGCACTCTAATTTTTCTCTTTCGTCTTCTAACAACCTTCAGCTATAGGATGTGAGGGGTCTAATGGTCCGAAGTCCATTATCTTTAACAGACTTGATTACTAAGATTGATGAGATTGCTGAAGCAGAAGACACACTGAGTTTCCTACCACATCCAGGCTTTTTCTCTTCACATTATGACAACAGGTTTTAACGGTCATTGATCAGTGTGTCAGATGGTCACTCAACCTGTATCGCTAACCAGTACCTCATGTGCTCCAGAGAGCCATTACTCTGACCCATTAGCCATTAAATTCAGAAGACACCTGACTGGTCCTTTTGTGATCTGTAATTTACATGGGATTTGGCTGTCTTTTTTTCCCTCCGAAGAAGATATCACTTAACCAAGAATCATGTTCTTACCTTGAGGTATACAAAGAGTTAATGCACTAGATGCAACAATAACTTACTGATGTGGATCAGAAGACTTACGGTACGTTCGCATATATTAACTGCAACTTCTGTCAGAAATGTAAGATTATTAAGCCTATTTTTTAAGTTGTCTTATTCAACTGGCAGATACCTTAATTTTTTTTGAGAAATCTCCAGAAATAAGGGGTGTGTTGTCCTATAAAGTGCTTTTATAGGAAAAATAACCACTGACAGGGTGGTGTGATGAAGCAGAGTTACTGCTACCATCCTGAAGTTGATTATTTTCCGATAACAGCATGTCCTGAAGTGTTTTATTCCTTATTCCTTCCTATCATTCTTTTTATCCATTTATAGTTCCATTTAATATTGTGGTGGTACACAAACATGTTCTCTCTCTCTCTCTCTCTCTCTCTCTCTCTCTCTCTCTCTCTCTCCCTCCATTGTTGTAAAATATAGTTACTTATATATAAATACTATTACAAATCGACACTGACACTGGAGACTCCCTCCAAAAATGTTAAATAATGAGCGCATTTACATGAACCTGCGATTTGCCTTGCAGCCTGAACGACTCTCAATTAGCCGCCAATAGAGCAATAATGACAAATATTAAATAAAATCGACCATTTTCACTTGAGATATATAAGAAGAGGCACTAACTCCTCAGTGGGAAGTTTAAGCACTTTTCGAAATATCTTTTGCGTTGTCTTTACTCACGTCAATGGGATTACTAGGAAGGTGTAAGCAGTTCCAGAGGGAAAACTTTTGTAGTCACTGCAAGCAGCAGTGATCATCCCATTACAAATGGAAGAAAACTGGTGTTCACATATGATATTGCAATATAAAGTTGGGTAAAAATGTTAAGAATACTCTTTATCTGCGTTCCAGCGGTGGTCAGAAAGCCTGGATGGACAAAGGAGACAAACTGGGAATACCATTTCTTTCATTTCAGTGCTCTATACCCAATAAAAAACGATCCCTTCATACATTGAATTCATTTGTCCATCCTCCAGAAGGAAAAAGCTGAGTTAACACAGACGTGAACCCAAAATGAAAGCTGAAGCAGCAGGGTTAAGGAGGGTGCTGGTGATGGAGCCAAGAAAAGGGTGCAGCTCAGAAAAGGAGGTGGCTGGATAAAGCAGTGATGTAATTCACAGTGGCATACCAGACACCATATCCTCACGAGTGGAGGCAGCTTTAGGCTCTGTACCCTCTGTTACATCGTCTCGAGAGGGCGATTCTGGCTTTGACCCCTCTGTTTCCTCTTTGGGAGAAAAGCCATCTTGGAAATTTGCAAATGAAAAGAAGATCCAGAATGTAACTGAGTAAACCTTCGATGAAAATAGGTCTTACCGACGAATGTGTAAAATAAAATAGTAGTAGTCACTACGGGGTGAAATAAAGATTGGTTAAATCTGAACTGTATGAAATGTGTCTGCACGCCTGCTCGCAGCCCGTCGCCATTTCTGTACAAACCTGTGAGTTTTTAAAGTGCTTCAAAAGCCAAGCGCTGTTTTGTTATTCATTTTAAAGTTTGAGATACATCGAGATACCCTGCCCGACTGAGGCAGCGCAGACGCACGCTGCACGACCTCTCTTCCTTGCTTTCTCTTCTTTATATTTTTTCCGTGAAAAGAGAAAAAGAAAGACAAGCGAACAGTGTAGTAAGTAAACAACGAAGAGAAAAAACGAAATGAAGAAAAAGCCCTGTATTTCTCTCATGGCTCGTCTCTAATGTTTCCCATCTTGTCTTCTTCTTTTCTTTATTTCTCTGTGCCCATTCTTTGGTTTCCTTTCATTCAAGAAATGGAAATCTAAATTTTTGTTAATAAACATTGACATTTATGGCATTTGGCAGATGCCCTTATCCAGAGTGACTGACATTTATCTCATTTATTCAACCTGAGCAGTTGAGGGTTAAGGGCCTTGCTCACGGGCCCAGCAGTGGCAGTTTGGTGGTGCAGGGACTTGAACTCTCAACCTTCCAATCAGCAGGCCAACATCTTAACCCCTGAGCTAGCAAAAGTGTGTTCACCTGCTTTAATTGAGGAACATTACAAGAAAAACTGAGCTTTAAAATATGTATATAAATACTCTAAACTCGCCTGTTAGGTCGTTTAGTTGAAATAAATGCTTTGTAATGCTAGCAATCAAGGCTGTGGCTATATATTTTTCTCTCCATCTGGCCTCCATTAAGAAACTTTTGCACACCCCTGGTTAATGCATGCTTATTATTTCAAAGCAATGACTTTAATATGGCTCCATGTCAAGACCTTTTAAAACACCCAGTGTTTTTCAACTTCACTCTGAACAAGGCCACAAAACTGATCTCAGATGTATGGTTCTGATTACAGTAAACACACTGGCAACATGGCGTCAGCACGGTTTTGTGTTTTTAACGGCTCGATGGTGTTGATGGTGTTGTTGATTTCTTGGAGAACGGGTTTCTGAGGCAGCTTTCTCTCGCCGCACATGCCGCCTGAGCAATCACCGCAAAAAAAATCAAACGCATCGCAGATGAAATATATTGAAATCTTAGGAAGTTTTCCCAGAACAGTTTGTTATATTTTTACTGTAAAACAAACAGCTGAGCCAAAATTGTACATGATGGACAAGTGGGGAAAAAGAGGAAATGTCGGTTTGTAAAGACTTCAGACTTCTACTTCAAATGAAGAAATCAAAACGTGATTGCCTATTAAAATCATTTTTTATCATTCTGGGATACATTGAGCAACCTGGCCTTCTGATTTATGACATTAATTTCACATGGACTGTCCTGCTGTCTGCATATTATCTCTAAAAATGTCTTACATGAATCATCCGTATGTGAGACATTCCAAAGTTTTATATTTTATATAGAAATGTATGTTCGTTATATTCACTTTCCCGTTAAAATGCGAAATATTAGGAATTATTACCGAGATTAAAAAAAAGATTAAGCACTCTATGACTCAAATTATTGAACTCCCTTATCGTCCTTTGCGATTACACCGATGTTTAATTTTTGCCACGCACAATCGAAATTTAGTCAAAGCCGTGTCCTAATACTGACCTTTTCCCGGGCCGGTTCCAGGCCTCGTGTGCGCCGCCGTCCCGTTCTTCATGTCCTCCTGAGGGCCGTCGTCGAGGGTAACGTCAGCCATGGCGGACTCCACGTCCTCCCCAGAGCCGTACTGTCCGGAATTCATCATGTCCTGGTGCTCCATTTCGAGGTGGATTCAGTCTGTGAGGATACAGGAGGAATGAAACGGTGATGATGCAGTTACCCAAGAGAAGTCTCGACCACCACTGTCCTCCCAGTAACTGATTCAACATGTCTCCTGATTAGGTGACTCGAACAAGGAAAATAAAATGTATACAATTTCCCCTTCTACCCCAAATGTACAAGTTTGCGTCTTTGGTTTTGCACTGGAGCTATATGAGGCTAATGTAGCTAACAAGTAAAGTTATAGCCAACAGTTTAGCATCACATGCTCACCGAAAAAGACGTCGTTTGTCTCAGTAACACTATTTGTACGTAAACATCATCTGCACCACCTCTAACTCACAACTGCACCTTTAATCAGTAGAAATGTGAAAGCCACGCCTTCTACCTAAGAGTTCACATGAGATATTGGCTTCGACATGCTTCTGGTGTAATATTTTCTACTCAAGACACAGAGCGCTGACTGAAAAAAGGGGAAGGAAGGAGTTTCCAGAGAGCTTCCTGTATGAAACCTACATTCATGCGTGTTGTTTTTATTGCTCGAGCCATTTGTTACCTGACATATTTAGTGAATGTTGTCGTAACAAGCATGTTTATTCTGTTTTAAGCAATCAGCACTTCTGTTATAATTGACCTCAACATGATGCATAATACGTTTCTCTAAATGAGGTCACAGGAAATTCCCTTCGACGAGTTTTGTGTTCAAGCATGACCATGCTCTGCTTGTGTACACCAGCAAGTGTAAGTGTACACATAGCGTGTGTGTGTGTGTGTGTGTGTGTACTGCATAAGGAACTTCCTCTTTTCTATACAATGGTCCTGTATTGGCACTAGCAGTCACATCATATTACGTTATTTATACACACACACACACACACACACACACACACACGCTCTTCTTTTACGATACTAAAGCCAAGTTCCAATCTCTAAAAATCTGTGACTCTAGTAAAAGTTTCCAGAGAAACAGGACATAAATTAGCTGAATATACACAACCTGAAATTATCTCTATATTATAATCCAAAATTGACCCGGATACACTAAACATTAATTAGATTTGTAATATTAGATTTGTAATATGTATAGATTTAGTCATTTATAGATTATTGTAGATTCGATAGATAAAGTATTGATGTATTATTTATGTAGTATATCAAGTAGCAATCCATGAAAATCTCAATAGATAGATAAATAGATAGACAGATAGACAGATGAAATGCAGTATACGCAGAAGCTGCAATAAAACATGAGTAAAAGTATAACATACAATAAGCACAAACAAAAATCAATACAAGAGCCATTAATCTCAGTTCCCAGAGACTGCAGTGTAATTGTGATAGATGTTGTCATGTATAATGTATAGTACAGTAAACGACCATCTGCTGCTCATTAGCCACTAGCCAGTGTTCACTAGAGCACATGCTGCACTGTTGATTACTTCCTGAATTAAGGACGTCTCATGCCACTGGATGGGTTTGTTGCTGCTGTGCGAATGTGGCCTCTGGAAGTGTGTGACCCTGATATGTCAGTTTTTCGGTTTCTCCCTCACTCTGTCTATATGTGTTGTTGTTGTTGTGTCTGCATGTCCGGGTGTATAACATGTCTTGCCATTTTCCTGCCTGCCCTCAGTCACTTTATATGAGGGAGTGTGTGTGTAAAAACTGTCTGTCCCCTACATGTCCTGATTTAATCAGCTAATGCACTTTGCACCACAAATGTACCGTGGAATGAATGACTGTCCAGAACCAGCCTGTATCCTCCATGACCAGCCTGTAACCTCCAGAACCAGCCTGTAAGGAGGTACTGGTCGGACATTGGAGGTACTGGTCTGACATAGGAGCTACCAATCTTACAAACGAGTGACATACTTTGTTACATGCATGTTGTTTTTAATTGCTCAAGCCAATCGCTAACTGACATATTTAGTCATAATTAGCACTGCTTGACTGTATACTGCACAGTTATAGAAGAGACATGATTTATAATCACACTATCTGGTGTCACTCAGATGAGGATGAGTTCTCTTTTGAGTCTGGTTCCTCTCAAGGCTCCTTCCTCTTGTCGCCTCAGGGAGTTTTTTTTCTTGCCACCATCGTCTTTAGCTTGCTCATTAGGAAAGAATTCAAAAATACATTTTATATAAAATGTATTAATTACATTTTTTAAAAATCAAATGAAATTGAATCAAAGGCCAGAAAATATCCTCAATGCCCTGAATGTATCCTCAATGCCCTGAATGTATCCTCAATACCCTGAATGTATCCCCAATGCCCTGAATGTATCCCCAATGCCCTGAATGTACCCTCAATACCCTGAATGTATCCTCAATGCCCTGAATGTATCCTCAATGCCCTGACTGTATCCTCAATACCCTGAATGTTTCCTCAATACCCTGACTGTATCCTCAATACCCAGAATGTATCCTCAATGCCCTGACTGTATCCTCAATGCCCTGAATGTATCCTCAATGCCCTGACTGTATCCTCAATACCCTGAATGTATCCTCAATGCCCTGAATGTATCCTCAATGCCCTGACTGTATCCTCAATGCCCTGAATGTATCCTCAATGCCCTGGCTGTATCCTCAATGCCCTGACTGTATCCTCAATACCCTGAATGTATCCTCAATGCCCTGGCTGTATCCTCAATGCCCTGGCTGTATCCTCAATGCCCTGACTGTATCCTCAACGCCCTGAATGTATCCTCGACCGCCAAAACGTATCCTTGATTCCCTGAAAGGATTCTCGATAGCCAGAATGTATCATCGTTGGTCAGAAGGTTTCCTTGGTGGCCATATTGTATCCTTGATGGCCGGTATGTATGCTCAATGAATAGAGTTTATCCTTCACCCTATATCCTGGATAGCCAGAATGTATCTTTGATGGTCACAATGTACCTCTATGACCAGAATGTATCATCCATTGCCAGAATGTATCCTTAAATAACATATCAAATAAAATTGCCTAGCAAATATCAACAGTGTGTTCTTGTTGGTGGACTATGAAAAAATGGAGCCTACCTCTATATTGGCAGCCTTACTGAAACTACTTGTCCGCTGGCCAACTATGAAGAAAAATGGTAGCCCAGACACATAATCTGCATGTACCAAATGCCTATGCTACTGATTTGTCCACACCTGATTTTAGCTAAATCCTACAAAGTTAACATATTTCTCTATTCTAGTGACCTTTGTTGCTAGACAATTATTGTCTTTCCTTGCTAAAATTAATTCTAATACATGAAAGAGAGTCCAAATGCCACAGCTGGCTGTAGCCAGGTGTCAAAAGATCTGAGAGAGCAAAAATGGCCCTGCTGTTTATGAGGGATGGACATTTCCTTCTTCCTGTCAGCCAATGCATATCTAGCTAATCATAAGTCCAGAATATGGCATAAAGACATTATGGCAGTTAACACACTCCTCTAAGAGTGGTTAGAAAATATGTGGCGAATATATATTTGTAACAACTAAATTGGGAGAAAATGAATAAATCTAATCTATAAAAGCTGTTCTATCAAACTCTAGCATTTGGAATACAGACAGGGTGAGTGATAGGGGTGTTATAAATCCAATCCAGTCCATCCACTGCATCCGTTATTCACAAGGAGCCATCAGATTGTCAGATTCAGTTAGCCATCTGCACACAAGGCTCTACGTTAGCCCGGCCACAACCCCTACAAAGCCCCCGGCACACACATTTATTTACTGAATATTCCACTGATAGACCAGGCTGCATGTCAGAAAGAGCCAGACGGTCCAAACAGCAACCCCCTCACCACCATTACCAGCTGGTTACCAGAAATCATCATCAATACTGTCAGATGGATCTAAGATGGGAATAGGAGAAATCAAATATCCCACACATGCTTAGCTAGAAGTGCTAATAGATGAAGAATGGAATACTGAAGGTCCAAATTTTTTTTTTGCAAAATTGTTGATGAATTGCCACCTCACAGGTTTATTGTCTGTGTGAAGTTTCACATCTTCTCCCTTTTTCTGTGTGAGTTCCTCTGGTTCTCTGTTGCCTCCCACTTCCCAGAAACATGCCAGGAGCCGGATTGGTTATGGTAAATTGTCCCTAGGTGTGAATGTGTGTGTGGTGCCCTTTAATGAACAAATGTCCCGTGACCCTGACCAGGGTAAAGTCCTTACTGAAGAATGACTGAATGAATGAATAAATGAATGAATGAAATGAAATGAATGAATGAATAAATGAATAAAATCTGGACATACGTGACTAGGAATAAGACTGCTATTTAGTGACATTAACCAACAATGAATGAACCAACATATTAGCGTAGAAACAGTTAAAACAGCTTTGTCTTACGATTACTGTAGCTTTCTAGCAAGCTAAAGCAATGACGCTGGCCCTTTAAGAGCCTCCATCTGTCTGCGGGGTGGCTGAGAGCCTCTTCTCTTTGTGTGGAGAGCTGAACAGAAATGATTGATAAAAATAAAAAAAGGAAAGAATGCTGACATATATGTTGAATGTTCCTTCACTGATTTTGCAAGTCAAATCCTTGAGAACATTTATATTTTATGAATTAAAGAGTTTCTGTTCCTGATTCAGACACCGCGATTCACAGGGAAGGGTGTGGGCGAAGGACTGGAGCGAGACACAGGAGGAAAAAATGGAGAGGTGGGAAGGATCTACATGGCTTGAAGCCAGCAACTGAAACAGCCTCCTCCCTGATTCATCAATATTTCGAACAGACACTGCAGCAATGGGGGGAGGGAGGGAGAGAGAGAGAGAGAGAGAGAGAGAGAGAGAAGGTGGGAAACGAGGGTGGACGTGTTACACCAATAATACACAGGAACAGCTTGACCCTGTTTCCAGTCCATTTCAGCTGAGGAGGAAGTGCTGGAGAGGAAAAAGGGAAAGGGAAAGGGAGAAAGAAAACACGAGAGAGGATGGAAGGAATGTGTGAAGGGAGGCATGTGGGGGAGGAGGGAAGCGAGTAATCAATAGAGACAAAGAAAACACTGAGGTGAAAGAATTCAGATGCTGAGAGAGGGAAAGAGCGAGCGATAGCAGAATGACAGAGCAAATTTCAGGAGGAAGAGACGGAGAGCACACAGAGCAAGGAAAGAAGGAGACTAAAGCCAGTATTACAGTGTGCGATCTCAGCTCCCTTTTCAGATTATTACTTGTTACACTGTACAAGATCCTAATAAAATCTCAGCCAAACTCTACAAAAGATATCGTGCATTCTGCATGTCAGTTTATACGATGAAGATCCTCTAAAACCTGTGACTCTTCTTCCTATGGTGTCTTCCTATTGGTGGATTTCTTTAGACGAGGTGACAGAAAAATCGGGCCAATCATCATACGGTGTGAAGCCTATTTAAGATAGGAAGGAGGCGAGACAGATGCAGGGTGACACACAGGCCACAATGAGATGATGCAGCAAATTCCCATAGCAGTCGTGTCCTCAATCACATTACACAACACACAGCCTTGGGAGTGTACAGATTACAGAGAGAACCCCAGACCCTCATTTTCTTCAATCTTTCAGACATGGAAAAAGGCTCAAGTCTGAAAAAGATAAAGGATTGCTCAGATATCCTTATTGGTTGTCGTGGTAACAACCCAAGCATGTGTACACTGTGTAGTATGAGGCAGGCGGACGTCGTCTACTTAGCTTGCTCTGTGTAGCTAGCTTGTGTCATGGAGTCGCAGTTCTGTAATAAGCACAAACAACCTGAACAAGGTGTTTGCTGCTACTGCACGGGCCACAGCTAGGCTGAGGCTTTCCCCTGCCCTGACTTCATGTATGATGTTCCTGTAAATAATTCATGACACCATGAATCGTTGTGTTGTACACACTAATAAAAAAGAACACACACCGTGGTCAGGAGAGATGCGAGAGATCGAGCAGGTCACAAGACATGGTGTAACATCTGTGCAATGTTTACGGTATCCTAGTCCCCCGACGTGTGTCGGACGTCTGACGGAGACCAAAGAAAGAGCTTGAGCAGAGGAAAAGTGTGCCCAAGATGTTCGAAAATAAAAAATGCACCAGTTTGGAAAGCCACACGCAACACTGACTGGAAAAACTCAGCCATTCCAGCTCAAAAATGAAAAACAATTAGACACAGGAACCTAAGACCCCTTATTTGGTCCTATAATGTAATCTCATTACTTTTCAAAAATTATTATATTTTAACATGTATTCAAATTATAATGGACTTTATAGTGTATTTTATATTATTCAATTTGTATTATTTATTTCTAATATAATAATAAAATTTGATTTTGTATACATTTATTTTATTTATTTATTTTCTATATTTATTAAAGAAATTGCATCATACTTTCATATTGGGAAAAAAAAATGTAAATATTGTTCCACTACTTATTTACTCAAAAGGGTTAAGAAACCAGAAAATCGATTATCTACATTAGCGATATTTAAAGTGGTGGATGAGTGTGTGTGTGTGTGTGTGTGTGTGTGTGTGTGTGTGTGTGTGTGCACTCTTACGGCTCTCACTCCACCAGCGCCTGCTCTCTCTGTGCCTATTCATTCAATCAGAAAAACGACCATCTGTCCCGCCATGCCCCGGGGCTCTGTGAGTGTGTGTGTGTGTGCCCTGAGGGGCTCTAACAGGTTACGCTCATGGGGATTTTTTTTTTAAATCAGAAAGTGTATCAGCGTACGTTGACGTGAGCTGTCTATTAACTGCTCAATGAAATCAGTGACAGGGATATATTTTATTGATGGATGACAAAAAGTCCCTTAAAAAGAAAAAAAAAAGAAAAAAACAAATGAATAGAAAAAGAACAATCTATAGTGTGATTCACTTAAACCACTGTCTAACATGTGAACCTGCTTCAGAATTATCCATGATAAAACATAGGAATGTGGAAAGCACCAAAATAAAACACTTGGTGTCATGCTGTAATTCACAAAGTTTTAAAACTTTTTTCAGCCCTAAAATACTGATCAAGACGTCGCCAAGTTATCAGACAGAGCATGCTCCATAATTACGGTTAGCTGTACCATGATCATTTCACATCTGTGAAAATTGTGTAAATAGACAACTACACTGCAACATCGCAACTACTGCCAAATCACGACGTTACGTGTTACGTTGCTACGATATGTGTAGGATTGTTACTTCTCTAGCTGTCACAGTCTCGTTGCGAGAACATTTTGGTAATCTGAAACATATTGTGGTTAGCTGAGTAAATCAGTTTTCCAGACTGGAGCTAACACAGCAAGTAACAGCATCTAGGTCAGTCGCTGTAAATTGAAAATGTACGACTTAAGGTTACTTGCCTTACAGTAAAAAAAATAAAAATAAAAAAATCTAAATAATGCGAGTCCGTAGGTGAGCTCTGACTTTACGTGTATAAATAAATTGGTACGATCGGGATTGCTGAGTGTTCACGACTGAGTGAATATTCCAGGCCAGACTCCCTCACAGTCCACCTGACAGACTGCTTACATAACCAAGCCTCTGTGTGATGGTGCTGAAATGTCATGGAGGCTTTTGTGGAGCTCAGACACAATCAACGCAAACAAGTCTAGCGTCCCAACACTGGATTAACCACGACACTTAAACACAGAGAGCAGCTACAGGTTCATTACAAATACTGTAACACGATAACACACACCATTATAACAGGCTGGGCAGCTACACTCACATGTCTACTGTTTATCTGATCAGAATTGATAATCTGCCATTTGCATGTGTGTGCGTGTGTGAGTGTGTGTGTGTGTCTGTAAGGAAGCAGTTCAAACCTCCCCGTCGATACACAACTCACCGGTTCTGACCTAGTTTACAGTGTCGCACCTATCAGAAAGCATCAGCTGCAACATCACTGCTCTGACTTTCTCTCTCTCTCTCTCTCACAGTTGGAGCTGTCTTCCACATCCATTCCCAATTTCCCATAATGCAATGCACCACCCATGCACCCGATCAGTTAAAAACTAAGCTTCAGAAAATGTGAACTGTCTCACTTACCGTAACACACACACAATTCTTCTTTGTTTATCTCTCTCCTTCTTTGTTATCTCTCTGCATGTCTCCACTTTTCCCTTTTTGTCTCTCTCTCTTTCCCTCTCTCTCGCTTGCATTTTATCCATTTTTTTCTGCATCTCTTGTTCTCTTTGTGTCTTTGTATCTCTCTTTTTTTCCTCTCGGCATGCCTTTCATGTTTCTCTCTTTTTCGCCGTCATTCTCTCTCTCTCTTTTTCTCTCTGTGCCTCTCTCTTTTCTGGCTTTTCCCTCTGTGTCTCTTCTCCTCTCTGTATGTCTCTCTTTTCACTCTGTATTTGCCTCTTTTAATCCGTCTCTCTTATTGTCTCTGTATGTATATTTTTCTCTGTGTTCTTTTCTCTTATGTCTTGCTCTCTTTTGTTCTCTTTTTCTCCCTAATTCTGATGTCGTCATCTCATAAATCAGGTTTTGCTTTAAAGAGATAAATGGGCCTCATTTACAGTGCAGGTTTGAGACTCGTATTTGACCTTGCAGTATCACATACGGACATGTCCCTGACGGTGTTTGTGTGTGTGTGTGTGTGTGTGTGTGTGTGTGTGTGTGTGTGTGTGTGTGCGTGTGTGTGTGTGGTGTCTCCTCCATCTGTGTGTCCTGCTGAAATGAGTCCAAATTCCCAGCATGCTAACACCTCACACCTCGATACAGATGATGCACTGAGCATTTTTAAACAGTAAAACTAAACGAGTGTCGATAATCGGTTATATGATATCTTCCTGTTTTTCAGGTTTATTTTGGAATCTTGATTTATTTTTTATTTTTTATTTATTTGGACAACGGAAAAATTCGTAAAGTTCTAATTTCTGATACAGAACTGTCGCTATGGTTACCTCCTTTCGGTGTCAATTTGAATTAAAACGATCCACTGTGCTGTAACCTATGAATAACCTACTGAACTTATACCTGTTGTCATGGTTACACAGATTTGGTGCACTGATTTAGAATTATGATTAAATTTTTCTACAATGGCAGATTCCAAATATAAGAAAATCACCTGCAATCTATGTATCTTACTCTCTAGCATTAGCTACTAAACTAGCTACATTAGTTATATCCCTCTATGATACAAGTCGTGTAAAAACACTAACGAGCAATGGTCCATGGTCGAAAAAACACAGCAGAAATGCCCTCTAGGCTGCCCCTATGGGATATAAAACATCATAGAATGCCCTCTAGGTGCCCTTACAGTGGAGAAAGCATGAGGAAGTGCCCCAGTGGCTGCCCTTCAAATGGGAAAACCTGATGAAATGCCCTCAAGGGTGCTGTTAGATACTAGGAAATGTGATAAAGTGCCTTTTGGATGAAGATAAAGTGCCTTATAGGCTCTCCTAAGAGGGGAAGTACCTGCTAGATGCTCCTATGTGCCCTCCAGTGCCCTCTAGGGTTCTGGTATGTGTCTCATCCACACTACTTCACGGCATTACTCACGGGAAGATCATTTCTTTTGATCTCTACGTCACGGGGTATCCCAAGGCCTCCGTGTGAGGAAACGTCATAAAGTGCCCCAATGGCAGCACTTCAAATGAAAAAAATTTTTAAAAAGGTGATGAAATGCCCTCTAAGGTGCCTTTCCAGTGGTGTAAACGAGGTGCAGTGCCCTATAGGCTCCCCTGCATGCAAGAGAGAAACGAGAGAAAATGAAAGTGCCTCCTAAGTGCTCCTAGTGCAGGAAAATGTGCCCTCTAGGGGTACTCTATAGTAGAAAAAACATGAGTTAATGCCCTCCAGGAGGTTCCCTGCTTAGTGTTAAGGTTACAGACACCAGTGTAATGTGTATCTCTGAATCGGTATATTATTAGAGAACAGTTCTCCCGGGATTACCCTCACACCCCCAACAGCACCTGTTCTCAGGTGTGTGTTTCCGCTGTGACTGATATCCCACTCAGATGCATTAATCTCTGGATTCTCCTTTCCTGTTCCTTTTTTTTTTTTTTTTAAAAAAAGATGTCTCCACAAGTAAAAACGTCAGTAAAACTGTCAGGCCATAACTACAGGACCGTTCAAGATGCGGTCCGTGCAGATTTATTAACTTGGCCACTAAAATCATGCGATCGATATTTATCCCGCTCACTCCTCCTTCATCACTGTGGGAGCTGTGTATCGTCTCTCCTGCTCCTCCTGTAACAGCTGCTCTCTGTTAGCATCGCTAGTTGTTGCTATGGCGGCGATGAACCTGAAAAAAAAAAACCCTCACACACACTTTTATTATTACTTTTATGATTTAAAACAACTACAGTTTCAGGAGCACTTTATACACATGGCAGGGTTGCCAGATTGCGTCTCACGTCATAATTCGTTCCTTCTTAATCCATTCGATCTGGAAACAAATAACCCTGAGATTGGAACGGATATAAATTTTAAAATGTAATTTTAGTGTCTATTCACTGCAGCTTTGTGACTGAGATTGTAAACAGCTTTAACCTGGAAACCCTGGGAGTAATTAACTAAAAATTAGATCATATCTAATCACTAGCAAGCAATCAAAGGCTTGATATTTATTTTTTCCCTCTTTTTTTCCTCATTTCCACACATAAACTACATCTTTTTTTTTTTGGCACAATGGTGGCACTTAAAACTATTTTCCTGATACATTGTACATCTAACAAGGTTTGGTAAAAAGTAACAGACTTAAGTTACCACCAAATCAACAGTAAACATCTGACGCTTAAGAACGGAGTAAAAATGTAAATAAATGAATATAAAATGATAATCCCTTGACATTCTATCTGCTACATATTAACCTGTGCTCACATTAGCGAGAGACAAGGCGGCAGGCGCGCAATGGTCATCGTACCCAATGACCAATCACAGATTACCACTGTTTCTCAATGACCAATCACTGATCACCACTGTTTCCCAATGACCAATCACTGATCACCACTGTTTCTCAATGATCAACACTGTTTCNCACTGTTTCTCACTGATCACCACTGATTCCCAATGACCAATCATGGAGCATCACTATTTCTCAATGACCAATCATGGAGCATCACTGTTTCCCAACGACCAATCACTGATCACCACTGTTTCCCAACGACCAATCACGGAGCATCACTATTTCTCAACGACCAATCGAGAAATCGCTGAGCGTCGCTGAGCATCGCTGTTTCCCAATGACCAATCACTGATCACCATTGCTTCTCAACAACCAATCACTGATCAGCACTGTTTGTCCCACCCTTGCACATTTTTTTGTTTTAATCTCTTCTTGAAAATATTTATGAGTAATTAAAGTAACGATGTTCTTCATGACTGTTCACTGCCTCTGTTTCTTCTTGTCTGTGCTCTTGATTAAAATTTTAGCATTTCATAAATATGATCAGAAAAATGTCCTATTCTGATAAACTCTATTCTGTGCTATTGTATCACATTCTTAATGAAAATCTTCCTTCTTGTTTGCTAATTTGTTATTTGATATGCCAATGAACAAAAAATTAATATGCAAATTAGTCTATGATGTCATCTAGCGACTTGTAGAGACCTTTCGAGCATGCTTTAGCTACGTTCCTCTGAAAAGAGTTAAATTGTTAATCACTGTTATGTGCATGAAAGTCGATCCTGAGCCCAGTATTAGCATCTTTAACTTTCTACTTCAGCATGAAGCACAGAGAGTCTCATTTACAGCCATCACATTCAACATGAAGAACAGAAAGAATTACCCGGAGAATGCATTTTGTACTGAGCAGCGTGCTCAGTAAACTGAATTTCGTTCCTCGACCTGTGCTCTTTAATCACTGTGGATAACTGCATTATGTACAGGGGAAATTAGGAAATTGAACAGAGCCAGAGCCTGATTTTAGGGGGAAAAAAAACTGCATGCATGGCTAAAGTTAAATCCGGCTGCGTCTCATTAAGGAAGGACAAAGTCAAATTGAGCTCAAACATATTACTGTCCTGCATAGGATGCAGAAGCCATGAGTTATATTACAAATATCAGATGTTTCTGTCTACGTTTTATCCTAATGTGTTCGCCTGTTCTGTGTTAAACCTTTGATTAGTCTGTCTATTTATGCTCTCCTTTTTCTGTCCCTAGTTGCGAAGTCTTATCGTGCACTTCGTAGTGTTCAGGCTAAACCTTGTCATCCTGTGTTCTTTGTTTCTCCTATAACTTCCTGTTTTTTTCACGGTCACCTCTTTTCCCCTATTAATGCATTATCCTAGTTTAATGCTGTCTATCTGTGTTTTGGCCAAAGTTACAGACACTGACAGTGATTCTCGGATTTCCACTAACTAACGTTTAACGTTTACATTCATATATAACTTTTGGAGGTTTTAGAAAAGATATAATGTCCAAATGACCTTATTCTACACAGGTCTAAATACTCACCTAATCCACTGTATTTAAATTGTTTCCTCAAAACGAGAAGCTCGATTTATTTGGGAAGCTCCTTCGTGAAGCTGGTTGAGGAATACTTAGGAATACTGTTAATAATTTAATATATAAAAATCATTTATATTTGTTTAGCATCTCCTTAACTGATGCACAATCCCATAAGTATGTTATTTCATAGTGATTATTATTTTAACGGTAAAAACGAAGACCTTCCTTCTAGAAGCAGAGGTGTACAAACCTTGGTGAGTTGAACATGTGTACATGTGATGATAAATAATCCCACGACCTGCTGTGAAAGCTACTGGCCACGTCCCAAACCGCACAACACCGAGCTAAACATTATGTTGATGAAGCAGGTCATCATGCAGTCGATCCTTCATATTCAAGGGTATAGTGCGGTGCTTTAGACGGCGACAGTCAGCATATGGGCGATTCCATGCACGCCAAACTTCTACGAAAATCAGCTATAAATGACCTCAGATCTAAAATATGTTACTTACGTCCAAAACCGTACACTAACACGGTAAGTAGTGCTTCATTTCTCTGTGTATACAGCTGGCTCGAGCCAGCAGACACGGACGACGGTTCATCGTCAAATTAGTTGGTTACCATGGTTACGTCCCAGCCCACACACTACCGTACTAACGATTACGTCATTATGACACACCAGCACTACCCGGTCAAAGATGAGCAAATTTAAATATTCGATTTTGGATGTTTTACATGAGGTTGATTGGCAACTTTAAATTTCCCCTAGGTGTGAATACAGTAAGTGTGTGAGTGAGTGTGTGTGTGTGTGTGTTGCATTGTTGCATCCTGTATTCCTGCCTCCAGCCCAGTTTTCCCTGGACAGGCCCTGGATCCACTGCAACCCTGACCAGGATAAAGCACTTACTGAAAATCAAGGAATGAATATTTTACATTAAAAACTACCTAACTGGCTCCTCCTCAAACTCCTGCCATCATCTGAAGCACGTTTAGGTCCTTCATACGTTTTGTATGAAGTTGTATTATAAACGTTACAATATATTTCGCACTGATAGTTATTGCTGTCATGATAATTACATTATCGACTTATCGTACGATATTCGATTTTGCCCATTGTGTTTACATGCGTGTTTGTTTACGTAAGAACGAATGTCAGCAACGTTTTAGCCATTCGCGCTGCTTCTGTCCTGTCGTCTGCTCTAGGGCTGTCGAATTAAATTTCGAACTTCGAATTTTCGTCGGATTTAAGACAAAAATGTGCATTCAAATTTAAAACTCAGTGCCTTAAACAGGATGTTATTTTAATATGAACAATATATAGGGTTTACTTGTATTATTATATTATCATATATCTCACCGTATTTTACCAGGATTTTACTGTTATTATAGCAAATAGCGTTAATAAAGACCATGTTATGTAGCAGGTTGGCAAGAAGTTACTTACTAATGTGACAGGTTTACTAATAGTCAGGATGTTGTTCTTGTAATTCTTTAGTACGTATCTTTCTCCTGTGAAAACAGCTCACCTTTGACAACGATTTTTACTGATATAATTGGATTGTAAGCACCACTGTCGTAATTTAATTAATTTAATTAGCTTTTAAAGTCTTCCAGGGAAAAGCCACATACCAGTACAGCTGAGCAATATGACAAAAATATCATATCACGATACTTGAACACACTTCTATGATACATGGTATGGTACGTATCACAGCGATATATATAGGTTGCATTTAAAAAAAAACAAAAAAGTCCTCTATAAGCATAAAACGTTATAGGTACTGTAGAGTATTTTCACAGGACACTGTATTAAATAGTTCTATAGCTAGTTACATCATCACATCACCTGGCGTTTGTCCTATCGTCAGGAGAATGTGATTTCGAATCCCAGGAGTCTGAGAAAGCGTAATTGGCCTCGCTGTCAAGGTGGGAGGGATGATGTACTCTCTCTCTCTCTCTCTCTCTTTCTCTCTCTCTATGAATCACAGAGGCACTAGCCAATCGTAGGCGTCTGTGAGCTCGTGTATGCAGAAGAGGGCGGATAGCGCTTTCCTCCGAGCGTGTTACACCAGGGACACTGCGACAACCTTTTCTACGCCACCGAAGTGCACAGAGTCTCTTTCGTGCACGACAGTCTGCCTCTACAACCGTGATGAGCAGAGTTAGAGGATGATCGGATTAAATGAAAGGAAATGATTTATCCTGAAAGTACCATCATAGCGTCAGGCACCGTGACGGTTTAGGGAGGGGCGAAATGCTGATTTTTTTATGTCTGGCAGATATAGACAGGGATTAGTAGAGACCCGCCCATGTAGTGTGCCTATCTAGGGAGCATGAAGCGTTTAGGATTCAGCCGAAAGGATGGGCGTGGAGGTGGAGGAAGTGATAAAGATGCCGACATGCTCTCATTTCCCTGACCTTTTTTTTTTTTTTTTTTTTCTTCCTCGCTGAATTACTAGTTAACAGCGACGGCAAATGTGAGACAGGCTAAAAGAAATCCTGTAATTACTGACAAAATGGCGCATTTTTAAGGCGTAAAGTTGAAGCAGATGCAGGAACAAGGCGCGCGCGCCGAGCCGCCTCGTGGAGAGCGCGCGCACGGCGCAAGGAGGGTGTGTCCGTTGAAGGAAAGAAGAAGAAGAAAAAAACCCCACTACCGTTACCCCCTAAACACAATCTGCTAAATCATCTAAAAGACAAAAAGATACGAATATTTACCACAAATACATCGTTCGGTGATGTTTTAAAACAAGAAAAGAAGCTTAAAATAAGAGGAAAATGTTTGTTTAGCTTAAAGCTAACCCACCAGCACAAAGCACAGCGCGTGAAAAAACCGTTGAGATTTAAATTAACTCTCAAACATTACTCGCTAAATTGGGCGTTTGGTGCAAAATTTGGAAATTAAACCTTTCCAGAAACAAAATATCGAGGTCATAAATGACATTTCATCTCCTGGGAAGGCAAAAAAGGATGAAAATCCACCTGCTCCGGGTGATCTAGTCACATTTCCTCCACTATAACAGAATATAAATGAAGAAATATTGACACTAACCTGTTGAGAAGAATGAAAGGAAAGCGATTTTTTTTCACAAACTCCTCGATGATGGCAAACTTACAGCGTTAACGTCTCAGCATTACAACCGGCAACCGCAGCATCAGCACCACCAAAAAACCCCCCGGTTACACCGACAGAAGCAGCGGCTCGAGTCCAAACCACTCCGTGTGCACTCTTTAGGGACCCTGCATAGGGTGTGACGTAATCGGCTTCTAGAAGCAGCGTAGTGCGCACTATGTCTGATAAGGGAGGCGTTTGAGATACGGCCAGCCTCCCTTTTTTTTCTTTTTTTTTCTGTGAACCAGCTCTGAACCGCACTTTGTTTTCGTCTTTATTTTATTTTGTATTTTATTTTATACTTTATTTTATGCAACAAATAAAAAAATGACCATGCTAATGACATCCTGCACCTGTGTTTCTGTAAAAAAAAGTGAATAAATAAATAAATAATAAAAAAAAGCAAAACTGAGACATGAATCTACACCATACCTCTTAAAAAAAGCTTTGCCAGCTAGCTTAGCTGATGGCTCAACATTTAGAGAAGTAACTAGAAGCAGCCCATCCTCTTTCACACACACACACACACACACACACACCCAGCAACGGCAAATCCAGGCGCACACACAGCGAGCAGCTCATCAGATCATCTGAGACACAGTTTATTTAATCACATAAGCTAGCTGTAGATGTAAATGCTTAAACCATGGCCGTGTTGCATGATTTAGAAGATTTAGAAGACTCACCTGCGCGACACACAGTTATTGTCTGTCCAACTGCAGCAGTGTGCATAGATCAGCGGTAGTCAACTAAAACGCACTTCCTCTTATGGCCTGAGGAAGATAGGGGCGCTATAGAGACTGAATTACAACAGAGTGCAGTTCCTCCTTTGGCCTGAAGAATAGAGGGGGCGCTAAAGACACTGAATTACAACAGAGTGCAGTTCCTCCTTTGGCCTGAAGAACAGAGGGGGCGCTATAGAGACTGAATTACAACACAGAGTGCAGTTCCTCCTTTAGCCTGAAGAATAGAGGGGGCGCTATAGAGACTGAATTACAACACAGAGTGCAGTTCCTCCTTTAGCCTGAAGAATAGAGGGGGCGCTATAGAGACTGAATTACAACACAGAGTGCAGTTCCTCCTATATCCTGAAGAATAGAGGGGGCGCTAAAGAGACTAAAATACAACAGAGTGCAGTTCCCCCTTTAGCCTGAAGAATAGAGGGGGCGCTAAAAAGACTGAATTACAACAGAGTGCAGTTCCTTCTTTATCCTGAAGAATAGAGGGGGCGCTAAAGAGACTGAAACAGTTCCCCCAGTGCTATGCAGCAGTGCTCTACTGGCATGAATGTTATTTCACCTTATTGCCAAAGCAAGTAATCAAGTAAATAAATAAATAGATTGTAACTGTATCTGTGGGCATATAGCTCTCACACACACACACACACACACACACACACACACACACACACACACACACACAAGCAGAGAGAGAGAGAAAATAACTAAGCTATATTTAATAAAGAGCTAACTAAAAATGAACTCTTGTAGGTGTGTCTCTGCCCTAAGTTAATATCCATATCTCATCTTCTGTTAATTAACAGAAATTTGGAGTTTTTGTTTTTTGTTATTTTTTGGTTTGATATTTTTCCTAATGGAGATAAAAGTGCACAACATAAGATATTAAAATATGTTGTAGTTCCTGCTCTGGCCTGAGAAGAAGGCCCGCGATTTCTCTGAGTTTTATAAGTCTTTTATAAGTCAATGTCCTTTGGTCTCTTGGTGTCTAATGTAATGTGTTGTCATTTGAATCATTTATTTAAGACATCAAGAACATAACATAAATAGTTTTAAAAAAAAAAGATGGTGAGGAAAAAATACATTTGTATGAATGGATTTGTTCTCCGTTTTTATTTGTGGGTTCTAGACACTGTAGGACTGATAAATCCTGAAAGAGAGACAGAAATGTGTAAGTTTTTTATTTATTTTTTAAATTTATATCAGATATATGCACCACTGCTTCATAGACAATCGATGCGAACACACTGTAACTCTACAAGTGACTCACCTCTGATATTTCATTTATCCAGACATGATGTATTTAACAAAAGCTAAAAGAAAAAATAAATTAATAAATAAATAAACAGACAGTACTTTTAAATTAATAACCTGCAGTAATATGCTTGGGAATTATATTCTCCACATTAATCTAAGACTAACAGTTTTTATTTAATGAAGGTTTCTGTGAGGAAACGTTTATTTGGTGATGATGGAAGGAGTCTCCAGTGTCAGCGCTTGTAATAGTCAGAGGTAAAAGCTGTAACTTTAACATTTTTTTNTTTTTTTTTTTACATATATGGTTCAGGATATGGTTAAAACACTGATGGTACCTTCGTAGTTGATGCAGCCGTTAGCGTCCTCTTGTCCTGCCAGCACTTGTTCAACCTCCTGTTCTGTCATTTTCTCTCCTACAGGATTTATCCAGGACTCAGTTACTGGATTCACTACATCACAGAATTCACACCAACTACAACCATTTTGTTAAGCCGGCATAATGTTGCTGCAAGTAAAGGACGTCTGTCACCTAAAATGGCTCAAATTAATGCTAATATTAATATCTGCACAAATTCCAGCTTTCTGGTACAATTTCACCTTCACTCATTGTAGGCAAGGGCTAAGGGGCGTAGGAATGACACCAAATTGCATTATATATAAAAAAAAAACAAGCAAATCAGCAAGTCTGTGTGACATCACTGAACAACCACTGCAAAAAAAAAAAAGAGCCATCCAGTACTTGGTAGCTACATGAACCTTGTAGATTAAATTAAAAACAAAAAACAAAAGAACAAATGTGTAGTTTGATCATCTACATTTGGTGTAATCACCAATGTAGATGTCTCACATTGGATACTAGCATCTGCCCAAAAGAAACTGTAAATGTAAATGTATGTTATTTACCTAATGTCTGTAGAACATGGCGAAGCTCTGCTCCCATTATGGTGCCATTTCCTTCTTTGTCAAAGACCCGCAACCCCTCCACAAAGTCCTCGAATGTGCCGCGGTCCTTTGACTTGGACACGTGCTGAAACATGGGCAGGAAGGTCTCAAAGTCCATAAGCTTGGTGTTCAGTTCTGAAGAAGATCAGGAGACAATCAGAAACACTGATCACTTTAAATACAAGACCCTGAATGTGGATTTTTAAATCCTGGATTAAACAATATAACAGACAATTAGATCATTATCTAGATAAAAGAATAACAAAATAAAACAAACAGTTTACCTTCAGGTTTGGGTTTACCCAGCACCCTCATGACCTCAGCGTTGGTAGGATTTTGCCCCAAAGCTCTCATCACGTCTCCACACTGAGCGTAAGAGATCTTCATTTCTCCATTAGGTGTTCTATCAAATAGCATGAAGGCCTCTTTAAACTCTGTTAGGACAAAGAATAAACTCATAATAAAAAGTTATAAAAGTTATAAGGACATTATTTCCTCCCACCATATGAGGTCCACTAAATGGTACAAAAATAATGAAATTAAATGTTTCTACATTAAAAAAAATACTATAAAGAGCAGTAAAGAGTAAATAAATAAAACAAAGTCAGTATTTGGTGTGACGATCCTCAGGTGCAGTGTGTGCAGGTTATATTCCTTTACTCGACATTCACTTACTGAGCATCTTGCAGAAGCAGCCGCAGTTCTTCTGGAGACTTTGTCACACTTGCTTCTTCTTACTTTCTTCATTATGTTTTTTGGTCTCTTATGTCATCTGCTCCTTTCTTTACTGACATAAACATTTTTCTGTAACACCTTTTTGTACTGAATCAATAATGTAGAAATCATAAAATAAAAATCTATAACAAGGTTTGTACTAAAAAAAAGACCTTTGCACAGTACTGTATGTTGACATCATGTTGATGCTGACTATGGCTCCATCTGTTCGGTTTTAAATCACTGAAAAGTTATACTACATTTTTGCCTGGTGACCTTTTTCTAATTGGAACACCAAAATGAAATGGCTGTTAATATTAATACAGTACTTATATCAAATATTCTGCTTTAATTCATAGATGATTTACTCAAAACAGTGTAATATGTACATGAGTTTGGCAAGATGAACCACAATTAAATTAATAAATTCTTACCTTCAATCTGATCTGTGGTGAACTCAATCTAAGAAGAGAGGCAACAGATATTAATTAACATGTCATTTACAAAGCACCTGACAATCCTACACCACACCACACCACACCACACCACACCACATATATTAAGTCCTTATTGTTTTTCCTCTTGTGTGCCCCCTGTGGATTATTTGGTCATCTATGCTTTTACATTGGTGGGTTTTGATGCCTTTTTATTTTGAATTTAATAATTTATTGTTAATTATGACACTGGATCCATCCTGTCTCCACGTTATAACACATTGTTTATATTTATTCTGACTGTGAATTGTGGTTTGCCAATTCATACAAGGGTGGCACGGTGGGTAGAATTGTCACCTCACAGCTCCAGAGTCTCAGGTACGGTCCTGCTCTCAGGTTACTATCTAGATGGAGTGTCACATATTCTTCCCATGTCTGTGTGGGTCCCTCCAGGTTCTACAGTTTCCTCCCACCTCCCAAAAACATACCATTAAATTGTCCCAGGCGTGGGTGAATGTTTGTTTGCATGGTGCGATTGACTTGTGTCCAATCCAGGTTGTATTCCCACCTCACCACAGTGTCTACAGGATAGACTTTGGAGCCACCGCAACCCTGACCAGGATAAAGTGTTTACTGAAGATGAATGAATGAAATCCATGCAATTGATAATTACTTAGAGAAGCCTGGGAAAAAAGGTTTCATCTCGTGTCCTAAAGGGAACACTTAAAGGAAATATGCAGAACTTTTCAGAAAAGATCCCAAGCAGAACCATTTACCATCCAAAGAACTTTAGAGGAACCCATTCTTGAATACAGCAGCATTAGTATGGAGTGTGAAATCAAGGAGCACGAGGTTCCCACTTACTTTCTGGTACCATGTCTTTTGTAGCAATCTCTTAATCTGTTAACTTGTATCCTCTTTCTAAACCATTACCGGTCACTATAGAAGTTTTTTTTTTTCCCTAAACCATTACCAAAAGGTACCAAAGAACTAAGGATTGTAATGTTAGTATAACCTTTGTCTTATAAAGGCAAAGGTTATGGCAGTATAATCCCCTGAAGGACACCTTAAAGGCTTAATGTAGAACACCATGCCAGAGTATTTTGCTAACAGAGAGGACCCAAAAAGCATGAACTATCCAAAGAAATCTAGAGGAAGCCTCAGTTTCTAGAGGCAAGAGAGGCAGACTACAGTTGAAACATAGAGCCTTGCAGTTGAGGTTTAACAGACCGAAAGTGGGTTTGATTGTCGAGACCCTAAACTTGAATGTTGGAAGACCAGTGATCGTGTCTTGGGACTCATTGGGGACTCAAACGTGTTGAGCATTAAAGGAAGGACCACCCACACTAATTTGTACCAAATGTTACCCAACTGTCTGCACTCCACTCATCAGCGCTACAGATGCTCACCATACCCTCGAGAAGAAGCAGCCTGTTCAAGGTCATTCCCGTATTTCCACCGCCAATTACGAGATCTAAGAATAACGGGCAACTGTTTCAGAACCAGGGGAGCAACGGTGAAACTCCATCCTTCTGCTCTGTCCCTGGGGTGAAGGCTGGGTTAAGCCTGGATCAGAGGCATGTTAGCTTCAACAAGGGAGCTCTAATGTAGACAAGACCAATTGTGTAGAAGGATGAGAACATGGAATGGAGAGACTTGTGGTCTGCAGTGGGCATACTGAACAAAGTGCTCATGGAGCTATTTGGACTTGGTTGACATTTTTCACTCTCCGGGAAAGTAGATCTGTGGAAGCAGATCTCAAGATCTTACATTTTTGGAGAAGGAAACTATTTCATTGTACCATCCTAACGAGTTCTTCTACAAAAATATTCTTTGTTTACCGGAGACTGGTTGTGGTGGAGTCCTCTAACGTAAGTTAAGACTTCCTCTTGCAATAAAAAAGGTATATATGTTGGAAAAAATGGAAATTCATTACCACATCCTCAACTGTTATAGGAAAAATAATCAACAATGGGGAGGTGTGATGCGGCCCAAGGCAAAGTGAAGTTACTGGTACCACCATTATGCTGTATTCCTCTTATACCACAGCAATTGACCAACCATTGCATTTTTGTGTTATTTAAAGAATGACATTCATCCAATGAAAATAATTTTTTAAATTTTAGTTACATTTAATGTTGTTGAACATCTGCACTTTTGTTCGTGTTATCACTTACTTTATAAAGCAGCGATTAACAGTCATTCCTTAACCTGCGTCTCTTTTTTTCTGTCTCTTGAAACCTAAATTTACAGGTTTAACTCAGTGATGAGTTAATGACAGTTACGAAGCACTGAAACTGGAGACTCCTTCCAAAAATGCTAATTAAAATCTTCACCAAAAACTTCACCATATCAACAATTACACATTTTATTTGTTAAAAAACAACATGATTTGTAGTAAACTAATTTATTATTAGTTTTATACTATGCGGAGCATTCGTCATGTTAAAATATTAACATATTAACATATTAACATATGATTTCCCTTGCAGCCGAAACTATCAGAGCTGCTATTCAGAACATTATTCAACATTGATTAAAATGATTAAAACACAATCAGAACTATGGATGTGACATCATACGAAGAAAAAGAAATCAGAAAAATTGATATCCATATATCAGACTGGTAAAATGAATGATGTTACAAAAATATTACTCCCATTGGGGTTGAAAGAAAGGAAAATAGCATTTCAAGATCATTTTGGGGAGAAAAAACTAATAAAGGCATATAATAAAGTTCTCTCTCTTTTCCTTAGTTCTTTAAAAATGATTTTTCAACGCCCATCTCACACAAACACCTGAATTACTCACCGCAATGCTCTTTGGGTCAAAGTCAGGCTCCTTGGGCTTCTCTGGTTCAGATGCTTTATTTGCCTCCTTCTTGGGTTCTACTTTCTTTGGTGCCATGTTAAAGGCAGCAGGAGAGAGAGAATTAGAAGGAAGCTGTGAAATGAGGCCGAGAGGAATGAGCTCCAGGGGGTTTTATATCCCCATCCAGATCCCTCAGGCTATAACTAGAGGGACAGACCGAACCATCTGAGACACCATCATGAACCATACAAGGTCTGGAGGCTGGAGCACTGACTGACGAGGCTCCGCTTTAATCTCTCTCGGAGGAGAGTATCAGCATGTACACACATTGTTCTCACTATGAGGAACATGGGTTAATGGCAGGGGTATTAGAGTTATTCTGTGGGATGGTGAGATGGTGAGTTAGGAAGACTGGAATAGGCAGATAGTGGCCGTGTTTGAGGAGAGGCAACCTTTAGAGTTTGTGAAAAGTAAATACTTTCCAAATAACTGTGTCCAATACCAAGAGCTGGTTTTCACGAAATTATACCACAGCGCTCTTGAATTCTCAACTCTGATTGGTCAGAAGGTGTTGATTAGTTTTCTGTAACAGCAGCTCTGACCGTAGTTCTGTTGAAAGGCAAACCTCAGGTTTATATTAATGCATTCGCGGGGACTTGTATTCGCAGCATGCGATCTGTGAGGTGTATTTGTTTAAGTCTTTCGAACTAAAAGAAGCTCCTCTGTAAAATAAAGTTGAAATCGAACGCTTTGCAGTTTCTCAGGAACATGACAAGCTGTGAGCTTTGGCTTATTAATTTCAAGAAAGACAAAAAAAAGAGGCTGGTGGTTTAATATAAACCTGTTATAACATGATCAATGACAAGAACTAACTTGTTTCATGGACTTCCAACACATTAAACTATAAATTGTACAACATACATACTTTAATAAATAAAATTTTGTTACTGTTGGCAAGTTGCTGTGGTACGAGGGGAATAAATCGCTCTGGGAAGTGCTGTTATTGGAAGATTTGAGGTGGTAGCTCCACAGTAAGTCCACTTCATCACACCACCCTGTCGTTGGATATTTTACCTCAACAGCACGCCCCCAAGTGTTTTATTCCTTACTCAATCGGGTAAACTATTAGATATGTTTAAGAAATATCTGTGTATGTATGAACGCACACCATTTTCTTAATTTCTTGTGTTGTCGCTAAATAGTTATTTTTAATCCCGCTACATCATTTACTTAAACAGTAACTTTGGTCATCTTTTAATGATCACCATTTGATACTGGCAACCTGTGCAAATGTGTTAATGTCCCTGCTGCTTTCATTCAATTCCAACACAATGACACAATCTTATTTGAATAATATAACATTTCAGAAGTGTTTATTTTTTCTATCACTGAAAATCTGAAAAGAATTCGTGATGTCGGTTTCTCGAACCCTACTGTAGACGACTTGTCCATTCACACCAGCGTTCTTTTTTAAGACCACAGTGTAGCTTGTTTCGACCGCTGAACTCGCTAACAGGCTCGAGGAGGAATGTGCTCTGGGATCTGTTCTTATGGAGGAGAAGAGGACGGATGGACCACTGAGGAATTACGCAGAGTGGATCTTTCTCAGTATAGTAAGATGCTATAAAGAAAGCGATGGCATTTATAGACAACGTGGTATGGAGGTCGATGGCGACCTTTAAGCTTTTTGGTCAACACGGGTGATACACAGCTGATGTGATCACTCCACGTGGTCCAGTAGACAGGATCTTCAAACGTTCTTCATAATCTGAGTTCAGTGTTTCAAAAAATATTATGCAGATTTTTGACTCCTGCATTGCAGCCAGTGCAGTTAGACTGTGGCTTGACACCAAGGCCAGTATTTTTATGGAAACAGATAAGCATCCGATTTCGATGTCAGTACAAATGATACGTGGTGACACTATATGACTTCCAGTACAAAGGCTTACCGGAGTTTATAAAAAAAAAAAAAGTCAGACAGAATTGAATATCACATTGCTTACTTTCAGTGATTCATGCGAAATAATAGTTTTACGTTTCAAAGTTAAATCTCCAACGTTACATTTCAAGTTAAATCTAAATATGCGTCTCATTGTGGTCACTGAGAGACTGACACACTGTAGGATGGATACAGATATAAATGATGTAGGATAAACATAACTCAGTCTTAGTTTTATTAGTAGACACAGCTGCTAAATGCTCTTGCTTATTTAACCCTCTGGAAGCTGTGGGAGAAATACTTATGATGGTGATCCATAAAAACAGTTTAACCAAAGGTCTGCTGTTTACAACATCAAATGCAAGACTCTTCTCCCTCTTTCTTTTCGTCTCCTTAAGAAAATGAGTCACTCTGTCTCCGTCATACACTCATACACACATATTACATATATATAAAATTCCATCGTGGCACTGCAAAGCCAAAATAAACTTCCTGTTTTAAATTCAACACTCCAGGCACAAAATCACCTAACTACAAACTATTTCAGCTGTTTAAAGCACATGTTTGTTGGAATACATGGTGTTAAATGTGCAAAATGTGTTCTTTCTAAGCTGTAAAGACAGCAAATGGGTCCAGGGCAGGGCATGACATGAGGCTTCACTGGGAAAAATAGTCCTAAAACACATTAACAAAATGGTTAATGTGATGGTAAATGGTTAATTTTTTACTGCTAAGTGTTTCTCTTATCACTGATGGCTCTAAGTAATGAGTCAGATCATTTGGCTCAGTTCACCAATAAGAGTCAAGTCCTGACTCATTGCCATTTTTTTAAAACACCATTTTTAATTGGCGTATTTTGGTTTTCTTTTCCAATGACATATCTGGAAGATCTAACACTTTTGTATGGTTATGACCATTGTTAGACCATTTAAACCCATGTAGAACCCCATAGTTGAAGCTCATTTCACTGCTATATTTTTAAAATCACACAGCACAATTACTGTAAACTTTTTTTAATAATGTGATAACGCTGTCTGTGTGATGCACTACACTCAGTGACCAGCAGGTGGAGCTCTCATGCCACACACAGAAGCTGAAATAACGAGGTGAACTTGAGGGATAACCGAAATGAAAGTTGGGTTGGCAGGTGTGTTTGGAGCAGGTGGAATTGACAGAATTTTTGTTGAACAGAGTAACATTTCACACTCGCAATACCGCAAATACCGCTGACTAATATTAGGCTCCATGTCTGTGAAACCAGTGTGTGGTGATTTAGACATGCAGACATGCACACTGCTACACTGGAGGCTATAAACTTCCATTAGCTGTTAGCTACATTAGCTTTTTAGCGCCAGTCTACGAATAAATCAAAATTCAGACACCAAATAAGCTGCTGATCCTCTACATTTAGGGTATAGGGTACATTTTATTTTTGTAAAATCTGCAAAGTTAATGGGTGGCTGAACAATAAACTACAGAGTGAATTTAAAGATTAAAATGGAATTTTAAAAAAGTGTGTCTGAGACGGGACGTGCTGTTACAGGAAAATAATCACAACTTGTGATACTTTTTTTTTATCCATTTATAGTTACATTTAATATGTTGGAATGTCAGTTTCACATTATTTCCTGTTATAACTTAGGCTGTAGCAGCTATAAACAGTTTTTCTCTCACCAGTTCTCTCTCTCTCTCTCTCTCTCTCTCTCTCTCTCTCAAAAAAAAAAACTCCAGAAAGCCCTCTGCACTGAAGATATCTCTGTGTCCAAAGACAGAAACTTTACCTCTGATTGTTACAAAGAGCTGGCACTGGAGACTCCTTCCATAAATGTTAAATACATGTGTCCTTACAGAAAATGCCTCCATATCAGCGACTATATATCTTCGTTGCTAAATAAATAAATATTTTTTAAAAACTGTTTATTATTAGGCTTAGGTTATGTGGAGTGTCAGCCATACTCATACAGGTAGGAGTTATTACTATAGAAGCGATTAAATATCAGCATGTTATAAACGCATTAATATAAACCTGCGTTTTGCCGGTGCACTACAGTCAGAGCTGCTGTTAGAGAAAATTAATCAACACCATCTGACCAATCAGAATCGAGAATTCAACAGCGCTGTGGTATAAGAAAAAATAAGGCACTACTTCAAATGATGACAGCATAAAAGCTCGTTTCAAGAGTGCCATTTGTCAGATTACAAAGCTCTTGAGTTCAACTGTTCAAACTGGGTGATGAGTTGGAATCTTTTTTTTTTTTTTTTTTTATAGAAATGTCTGAGAGATCGCATTCAGTGCATGAGCAGGCTGCTTGGAAGATGTCCACTCGTAAATGAAAGCACTCTGTTCATTGCACATCCTGTTTTTCTCCTCAGACTGCCAAAAATAAAAGCTCTAATCTGCACTCGTGCATTCAGTATTATATCACACTGACCACAAATATAGCTTGTAATTTGTTCGTTTCAGACCAGCGGAGCGGGTGAGAGGCAGGACAGAGGCTGATCAGTGGTCCATGTGGCACTGACCTGTGATCAGTTTAATCCTTTCTGCCTACATGGCTGTGATTAGGGTTCAAACAGATGAGACTGGTCTCAGATCAGAGGACCTGGACAGCCTCGCCTCAGACTGATAGATTTATGAAGGTGGTATTTAGTGATAGTGTGTGAAATGCCTGAAGAAGGAATAACCCAGCGTTGAGGGCAGCACTGGCAGTGACTGTAGTTTACTCGCAGATATTTACTGTGAGTGATCTGATTGGTCAGAGGGTGTTGATTAGTTCGCTGTAACAGCAGCTCTGACTGTAGTGCAGCTGCAAATCACAGGTTTATGGTAATGTACTCACTTTATTACGTAACGACATATTCAATGAACGTGTGTAACCATGATGTGGTTAAGGAGACATTTATTTAACGTTTATGGAAGGAGTCTCCAGTATCAGCGCTTTGTAACAGTCAGAGGTAAAGCTGTAACTTTACGTTTTCTGACATCTGGACAGAGGAGTTTACGCTTTGCAGTTTCTCTGTAACATGACAAGCTGTGTTTTTTTTTTTTTGCTTATTAGCTTAAAAAGAGAGAAAAAAGAAAAGGCAGGTGATGGAAAGACTGTTTACAGCTGCTATAACGTATGTGAGAATACGAACTGACTAATATTCAACACAATTAAATGTAACTCTAAATGGATAAAAGGTATGACGTGTCATTCTTTAATGAACAAAACATCTGCAGCACATGTCAGCCCCATCATGTCACTGAGTTCTCAGCGTGTTCTCAGCGTGTTCTCAGCGTGTTCTCAGTGTGTTCTCAGCATGTTCTCAGTGTGTTCTCAGCATGTTCTCAGTGTGTTCTCAGCATGTTTTCAGCGTGTTCTCAGCGTGTTCTCAGTGTGTTCTCAGTGTGTTCTCAGCGTGTTCTCAGTGTGTTTTCAGCGTGTTCTCAGCGTGTTCTCAGTGTGTTCTCAGTGTGTTCTCAGCATGTTCTCAGTGTGTTCTCAGTGTGTTTTCAGCGTGTTCTCAGCGTGTTCTCAGTGTGTTCTCAGTGTGTTCTCAGCGTGTTCTCAGTGTGTTCTCAGTGTGTTCTCAGCGTGTTCTCAGTGTGTTCTCAGTGTGTTCTCAGTGTGTTCTCAGCGTGTTCTCAGTGTGTTCTCAGTGTGTTCTCAGCATGTTCTCGGCATGTTCTCAGTGTGTTCTCAGTGTGTTCTCAGCGTGTTCTCAGCGTGTTCTCAGTGTGTTCTCAGCATGTTCTCAGCGTGTTCTCAGCATGTTCTCAGTGTGTTCTCAGCGTGTTCTCAGTGTGTTCTCAGTGTGTTCTCGGTGTGTTCTCAGCATGTTCTCGGTGTGTGTCGGATCTGCTGTAATGCTGCCATGCCACATAAATTAACACATATATTAACACGCTGAGGAGTGCACTGATGATCCAGCAATAGAAGTGGTAACTAGGCGCCATGTCTGTGCGAGTGTGTGCAGAATCACTGTACACCTCCCAAACAGGGAAGTGCCTGACATGCAACAACAGACGCACACACTTTCCTGTTTGGGAGGAGTATAATATTCCCTCTATACACACAGCGTATATCCTACACCGTGAGAAGACATGATACTGCACACAGTGTCTGAGGACACCAAGAAGACATTAATAATTTAGGAATAAAACACTAGGAATCATGGCATTATATGAAAATAATCAACACCTGGTGTGGGGTGATGTTAGTGTTACTACCAGGATGTTGATTATTTTCCAATAATAGCATGTCGTGAAGTGTTTAATTCCTCTTATACCAACGCAACTTGTAGGTGATGAACATTTTAAATGTAAACAACTTGTTGCACTTTTTTTTTTATAAATCTATAGTTACGTTTAAGGTTTGCAAAGGTTCAGTTCCTGTCTCACTTACGTGATAGCAGCTATAAACAGTCGTTCCCTCACTGAAGTAAAAAAATTCAGCTCGTCATATTAATAAGAAACCGTAAGCGGGGAAAAAACTTACTGACTGTTACAAAGCACTGACACTGGAGACTCCTTCCATTAATGTGAAACCCATGTCTCCGTACATCTCGTTTTTTTGTTAAAAGTTCACAAAAAAATCGGTTTATGTAGATCGTCTGTGTGAGCTGCTACTGTAGAAACCATGACCTGTTATAACTAGTGCATTAATATAAACCTGTGATTTGCCTTGCAGCCAGAACTATATTCAGAGCCGCTGTTAGAGAAAATTCATCAACACCTTCTGACCAATCAGAACTGTGAATTCAGCAGCAAAGTCTGCAGGGCCTCAAAGAGTTGAAGAAGAGTTTCCTTCCATCATCCTTTCTTTTACAGGCGCTTTTAAACTGCGGGTCTCAATGTTGACATCCATTAAGCATGGCAGTGTGTGTGTGTGTGTTGTTGACGCTCGCTGAAAGCATGCTGGAGCACGTGTGTGTGTGTGTGTGCATGTGTGTGTGTCTGTGTATGTTTGCTGACGCTCGCTGAAAGCATGCTGGAGCACGTGTGTGTGTGTGTGTGTGTGTGTGTGTGTCTGTGTATGTTTGCTGACGCTTGTTGAAAGCATGGTGGTGCACGTGTGTGTGAGTGTGTGTGTGTGTGTGTGTGTATTATTCCTGAAGGTTATCCCGAATGAACCCGCTCCTAGATAAAGTTTTCCTAACAGCACTCCAACCTTCCCGTTTCCCGGAGAGTGCCAGAAACGGGGTGCACGCGCGTATGTGTGTGTGTGTGTGTGTGTGTGTGTGTGCATGTAAGATGGTGATGGTACCTGAAGTAAACGCTCAGGTTTCGTGTGTGTGTGTGTGTGTGTGTGTGTGTGTGTGTGTGTGCGCAGAGCAGCCGCGCGCGCACTCGGTGTAGCTCAGCGCGAGCGTGTAGACGCGGAGAGTGAAGAAGCGTGGGCCTTACACACCGCTGTTTAACGGAAACTACGGGTTTAACGGACAAGGTAAAGAGCGAGCGGAGTTTCCTTTCTCTAAAGAGCGCGCTGAGGCTCAGCATGGAGCTGGTGTGTGTGTGTGTGTGTGCGTGTGTGTGGAGGACACTATAATAACCCCTTTAGTCCCCTTTATCACCAAATTACACATTACACCCTTTAGAGCACAGGGATCTGAATGTATTGGCACCCTTTAGCTCCCTAATAATGAATTTTGCACTGGTAGTTAGGAGAAATATTAGGAGTGGCATGATTCTTGAATTAATAGTCTACAGCTTTATTAATACACTCCCAGAAAAAAAAACTAAACAAACAGGGTAGCACATTTGTACATTTAGTGTGCAACTTTTACCTGGAAAGGTGCATAGGAGGTCCTTTTAACCCATTAACCTGATCACAGAGCAGTTCAGTACAGATCAGTTTAATAAACATAATCCTTCAGGTGTTAGATTTATTAATTAAACATGTACAGAGATATTTTGGACATTTATTGGAGCTTTTTCTTCTTTTTTTTTTATTCCTGAGCTTACTTGTTTCTTTGTTTTGGATTGAGGTTTGGATTAAACTCATTCCCTTCAGGGTAATAACTAAAGAAAGTCAGTAAATATAACTTGCATAAATGTGGGTTGTGATTTTTCACCACCGCCTGGCTGCGCTTCACGGACCCCTGGATGTTTTCGGACCCCATATTGAGAACCATGGACGTGTGCCTTTAAAGCAGTTCTCTAAAAACCCTAGCACCTTAAACCCTAAAACACCTAACACCTTGAATTAACACCTGCAGTGGTCCTTAAGCTCCATTTGCACACCTTAAATCAGTTTAAAGGAGCGTTATTTCCACATTTCTAGCTTAAAGATGTACTCTTGATGGACGGAAGCACCTCAGGTTACAGTCTAGTACCTTTTTTTTCTGAGAGTGTATACTCTATTTAGTAAAACAGTGTATACTGAAATAAAGAATTGTACTAAGAAGCGCACAGGAATCTTCACTACGCACAAAACACTTCACATAATTAACGTGTTCATTAACACGATTAGCGTTAACTTAGTTATGTTCAAATAATATGAAATGATGTACTGCCGTGTTGAGCAGCGCTGTATTTAAAGTGTTACAGTTAAAATAATTCACACTAATAGCGTTGATTCCACTTTGACCATTGATGTAACACTCGGTGTTTATACTGTACGGGTTTATATTTGGACTAATATAAATATATGTTTTAATTCAACACTAGAATTTCTGCTGCATATGTTTTAGAGTTTGCGCTGAATAAAATCGTATTAGTATTAACTGTATCATTACAGTGTTCAGTGTTTAGGTAACAGTTGTGTTGAATTAACACGTACAGTGTTCAACAAACCATTAGAGTATTTAATGTTTAGGTAACAGTTGTCTTAATATTAACACCTGCTGTGTTAAATGTATAATTACAGTGTTTAGTGTATAGATAACAGTTGTGTTGTATTAACACCTGCAGTATTAAATGTATCATTACAGTGTTTAGTGTTTACGTAACTGTTGTGTCGTATTAACACCTGCAGTGTTTAACAAACAGTTACAGTGCTTAGTGTTTAGGTATCTGTTGCATTGAATTAACACTTGAACTACTGAATGAACCATTACAGTGTTTAGTGTATAGATAACAGTTGTACTGAATTAACACCTACAGTATTATTAAACAAACCGTCACATTGTTTAGTGTTTAGATAACAGTTGTGTTGTGTTAACTCCTGCAGTGCTCAACGATCCATTACGGTGTTTAGTTTTTACGTAACTGATGTGTTGAATTAACACGCGCAGTATTAAATGAACCATTACAGTGTTTAGTGTTGAAGTAGCATTTGTGCTGCATTAACACTTGAAATGTTGAATGAACCATTACAGTGTTTAGTGTTTAGGTAACAGTTGTGTTGAATTAACACCTACTCACTGTGCTTACCATGTTGTCTAAATCTAAACCTTCCCCAGAGTTAAAGTGAAATAAATCTGAAATCAAAATGAGTGTTTCAGAGAGTTTTGTAACTGTCCCTTAGAGTTACAGACACTAATACAATACAATATTACATCAGGAAAAAAGGTGTGGAAATATTCTTGTTTTAATTTTACAGTTTGCCACGTCCAGAAAAGCAATTCATAAATTTCATAAATCTTCATGATTGTCTGATTAAATGCCCTCTGGAACCGTATATATGCCCCGCCCCTGGAGGCGTGTCTTCCTCTATAGTAGCAGCTCTCTAACAGCAAACATGGCTCCTCTGTGTGTTTTTTCCTGCACACTCTTCCCTTTTCCATCCATCGCTTCGTTGTAGTTAAAAAAGGTCGTCGCTTTTTATTTGTTTTTGCAGAGCGTGGAATTTGGATGAGGTCATGGTTATCAGTGTTCAGAGGTGATCTATTGACTTGGGGCTTGGGGGAGTGTGTCTCTTTCTCAAGATCGTGATTTATATGAATGTCTTTATATACGTTCAAGGATTCTGTCATCTCATTAAACTCTTCGCTGTTCTCCATACTTAGCTAGCTCACTAAGCTACTGTCAGGTTCGTTTAGATTTAGCAGGGGTGTGTCATGGGGTATCGTGAACTCTACAGGAGGTTGTGTAGGTCACTTCAATACAACTTCATTCTGACTTCCTGTTTAGAAGGAAATACATCGATGTACAGAATTAAACCACAGCTAAGAAGTCTGTTTGGACTAACACAAGCACTATAGGGTTTTAATTATAATAATGATACTGGTGTTTTTGCCGTTTGTGCAGCTTGTATTTCTACAGACGTTTGCTAATTTGAAGGATTTGTGAATAATGTTCTATACTGCCATAGACGTGTTTATTTGTAGACAGAGGTTAAATCTGTACCCTTCCCTCAGAGCTCCTTGGTATCTTTAAGACATGATGTCACTTCCTAGTTGCTGTGTTCTTTGCTATATTTTAATGGCTCTCATGTTGCACGAACTTAATTTGCTTTAGATGTTACACTCTTGTCCAAAGCATAGGGAAAGACGTATGAAACGGAGTCATGAAGTGCACATTGGTACATGACCTCCTCTTAAAGGTCTCACATGCACAAGATGTTTCAGACATTCCCACCGTCCGTTTCACCCCGTCTGTAACTTTCAGTGTAACAAGTGGCCCTAAACGACGGCTTTAGCCAGGTTGTGTTTGATTTAACGTATCGGGGCTCGTGTTTTCCCCCTGTGAGGTACGAATATGTGATCTGGTAGCCTGGCATGCAGCGGAGCTTGGCATCATTAGAGCCGGAGATCTACAGTAACATAAGACAGAGCACAGAGGCACTCGCACATGGAAAAGGCATTCACCTGTTGCAAAATCGAGTCCTGCTGAGAAAGACGCTGCTATTTAGGCGCAGGAGCTCTTACTCGGGAAATGCAGATTGTCTGGGAAGGAGTGCTGATGCAATGAAATGTGAGCTGTGATTTCATTTAAGAGCAGGTTTGGGACAGTTTTTACTCTTAGCCCTTAGAGGTCTCTCTTACACTGCACACATCCTGTTGTCCAACGTGTGTGTGTGTGTGTGTGTGTGTGTGTTTTAATACAGAGACCAGAGAGCGGAATATCAAGTGTCTTCATTAAGTATTTATATCAGGTTTATATCAGGTATCCTCATTAAGTATTTTTAAGTTCTGTATATATATATATACACGTTTTTTTTAAAGCTTTGAAATTGGCTCAATTTGAAGTAAATCACTGGATAAAAAACTTAATAAAAAAATCTGTCATAAACAAATCAATAAAATTTAGCTTTATATCTTATCTCAAGGTAAGAAGCATTTCACAGAGAGCACAGAACTGAGCTGTGTGACCAGTTCACATCAGGGATCTTTATTAAAGGTGCATTAAGTAAGATTATGTGTGTAATGGTTAAGAAGGTGGGTTTGGCTTCTCACTTCCCGTTTCCATGAAGCTCCGCCTCCAGGAGCTACGGTGACTCGTCGAGTAAAGTGTCTATAAAATGACGGACAGGAAGAGCATCCAAACACAAACCAGCATTTCCAACCGCAAGCTTCCTAAACGGGATTTCACAGACATGTTCTACATATTTTCCAGATTATTTGTACAATTCATAAATAAATAAAGCCAATATTGCACCTTTAAGTATGTGTAGTTCAGTATTTGTACAGTTAATTTTTTTAAATTCTTTCTAAATTCAAAGTGTAACTCTTTAAGCTCTGAAATGGTCACTGTAACTGTACATAAATAGCTAATACTAATTTCCTTCAGGATTAATACACTTCACTTTTGTTTTGTTCTCTTATCTGATCTTATCTAGAGATAAGAAACATTTCACAGTTTTTACAGATATCACAGAGCAGAATGTTGGACTAGTTCATATCAGGTGTCTTTACTAAGTGTTTGTTCATATACCTGGTTAAAATCCTTAAAGATGGCTTATTTCTGTATTGATATATTAATCAGGGCTGTAGTGTGTTGTTGTTCTTTCGGCTGCTCCCATGAGGCGTCGCCACAGAGGATCACCTTCCATTGTGTGTGTTGATTTGGCTCAGGTTTTACACCGGATGCCCTTCCTGTGCTGAGAGTGCATAGCCTCTGTGGCTGGAGTTGCCACCCAGTGCACGGCTCACACCCACAATCCTGACAGCAAGAGTCCCATGCTGTAGGAGCTGAGTTAGCTGGGAGCCCTAATGAGTTTTAGTGTGCTCAAGTTTAAATAAAAGACTGGAGAATAATTGTTGCTGTTCTTCTTACAGTTGCTCCCGTTAGAGGTTGCCACGGCGGATCACTGGTCCGCATGTTTGATATTTGATTTGGCACAGTTTTTATGCTGGATGCCCTTCCTGACGCAACCCTCCCCATTTTGTCTGGGCTTGGGACCGGCACTGGGAGTGCACTGGCTTGTGGCTGGGCTCAGTTCCCTGGCTGGGAATCGAACCCAGGCGGTGGTGGTGAGAGCGCTAACCACTAATCCTCCAGGGACCCAAAACACAGGAGAATAATTAATACTCCAAGATTCTCCTCCATTACTTTTCAAAATGATCAGTAAAGTTTCTCTTCTCTTCTCTTCTCTTCTCTTCTCTTCTCTTCATGCTATTAAGTAGAAAACAGAATGTGTGACTTGTGCATATCAGCTATCTTTATTAAGAAGAAGTAAGAAAGAAATAAAGAAATGAATGAGAATACTTAATACATAAAAATGTAGTAACATTCAGTAGAATAAAACATTTTATTTTTATACACCATTTTATTACTGCTTGCTTTAAACACATTGGCTAGAAAATGAGCATTGAGCTCCATGGTATTTACAGAATATTATAAGTATACTGTCATCTTGACATTTTTAATTTATGCCAAAAGGCTTAAAAGTCTATTATTACACTTTGCAGTAAAAATGCTGCACATCACAACACCTCGTGCTAACTGATTAAAGGTGTGTTGAAACAGGACTCCTAGTTACAAATTTTAACTACTTCCTGTTTCTATTTTTCTTTTTTTCTTCTTCTTCTTTCATTATCCACGTTAAAGTCTCAATCTGGGAAAGTCAATAAGCACCTTCGCTTGCTCACTCAAGATTTGTATTTGATCCACAAGCCAGAAAAGTGACATCACCGATAGGACTGGAAAAACCGACCGTTTAAATTTAGGTCTCAACCGAGAGACTGAATTATCTTTCACTTGGATCTCGGTCTGAATTATTTTTAATCATGTTGCCCTTCAGACGTTCCAACATGCTATTTAAAACACTGCACATGATTTTGACTAATGAATAATTTTGATTTTCCTTGCGCAAAAATGTTATGAAATCTTTGCGTACGAGGACGTGTTTGTTATTAGACTCTATATGAGTGCTTTATTACGGCGAGTGCCTTTTCCAGTTACATCAGGACAAACGTTTCACGTGAAGCGTGGCATCATGGGCACTTTTTCATAGTGTGTGATTTGAGACACAGCTTGTCAAAGTTAAGCACTAGACAACTTGGGCTCAGAATTGCAGGAAGACATGAGAAAGGTATACGATATTCACAAACTAGAATATAGTATAGTGAGAAATATTGAAATGTAATGAGAAAACAGACAAGGGTCAGCCAAGGAAGCTTTTCAGTGGCGCTTATTTTAAGATGAGATTAGATTAGAATATAGGCAGAATGGTGCTGCAGCTCTGGTTACTGTCGGTATGGAGTTTCTCCATGCATGTTCTCCCTGTGCCCACGTAGGTTTCCTCCAGGTTTCTCCCGAATCTTCTCACCTCCCAAAAACAAACCTGTAGACCAACATACCAAAAGTTCAGGACAAAACCCTGACTTTAAGATGAAGACGAATGAACGAAAAGAAATAGAATAGAGTAAGCAGTCGGTGTTCAGTGGGGTTGAGGTCAGGGCTCTGTGCAGGACACTCGAGTTCTTCCACTCCAACCTTCACACACNCATGGAGCTCGCTTTGTGCACAGGGGCATCGTCATGCTGGAGCAGGTTTGGGCCTCTTAGTTCCAGTGAAGGGAAACTGTAAAGCTACAGCACACAGAGACATTTAGTACTACAAATCGGTGTGATGCTCAGGTGTCCACAAAATTTTGGCCATGTAGTGTATAATAATGAGAGATACATCATAATGACTGTGCTGTAAATTTGTAGTATAAACATAAATACATAATACAGTGTATTCCCTACATCACACACACACACATACACACACACACACACACACACACACACACACACAGTCAGAGAAATTCTCTTTGATGTTGTAACTAGGACAGCGATTAGGAGAGGAATTCTCTGTTTCCATGTCTCGGCCCAGGGGAGCCAGTACTGTGTGTGTGTGTGTGTGTGTGTGTGGCTTAAGGACTGTCATTCAGCCTGTAGAGCTTTGTAACTGTAAAAAACAAACAGTTCACACACACAGTAATGTCCCGCATGTGTATGTCTCTGCATGTATTTTCAGAGTGCAGCAGGCTGAGCGAGTGTGTGTGAGGTCTGTGAAGGGTGTGTACCCCAATCCCCTGGGTTCTCATTAGAGTCAGATGGAGAGGTTGGAGCTTCTTACTTATGTTAGATACTTATGTTAGGATCTGTCATCAGCATGACTTCCTTTACTGCCCTCAGGATGACTCTTCTCCAAGAACATGGTGGAAAAACAAAAAACAAGAAAAGACTTGTGTNATGTGCACGAAGTGGAGAAAACAAAATGGATACTGTGTGAGTGAGAGGTTTTTGCACTTTATCTCAGAGTGAACGCTGGTCAGACGGACAACTTCCACAATGATTTCTGTGTTGGACGATCGCTTTTCTTCTTGTCTCCCAGAATGTGACATTTAGGAAATGAACAGTGCGCAGTGTGTATCAGTCGCGTTCTGGAGATTCTTATGGAAACTCTGAGGAAGGGTCGAACAGCGTTACAGGGTTGTTTTTGTGCTGTAGTTCCATGCTCTAATCATGTGTGTAGCTTATATACCAGTCGCTAGGTTTGCTATATGTGTGAGGCCTGGAAGAACCTGGTGAAATGGAGCTTTCCTGAATTAAACATATATTTCCTTTGGCTTGTAACTCAATCACGTGATGTGATTGATATCATATCGCGAAGAAACCTTCAAAAGACTCATCAAAATATTTCTGAATGTGCAACAAAACGGGAACAAACCAGTGGAGCCATATTAAAAAATATGACTGATTAGGAATTAAAGTATTTATTGTGGGGAAATGGGTGAAAGTTAAATAATGCTACACAAAGAGATTTCATTATCCAAGTTTCAGTGACTAATGATGACTCTTCTGAAGTCGCTGTGAGAGTAGCTAATCCATACTCAAGTCAAACAAGTCAAATAATTGGGTGTATGGGAATGGAAATGGGTTAGTAAAGCTCCGAAACGCGCATAACCAAAGACTTAGACTTCGCAACTAGATAAAGTAAAAGAAGGATATAAAGGCTTAAGCTTTAAAAGCTTATAAAAACAAACGCACATGCATTGCTCCTGACCTTTACACCTAACAATATTTACAATACTCAGATACTCAGGTGGATCAAGTCTGTTAATATCATATCTCCATATTATCCAGCTGTTTCACCGAGATTAAAGGCAATACATAAAGTGGTGTGTGTGTGTGTGTGTGTGTGTGTGTGTGTGTGGTATGCTTTAAACACTCGATTAGCTGGATGAAGTTGCAGCTTCTTGGTAGGACATTTCCACAGCGAAGGACACTCGTGTGTCTCTGACAGACGGCGGACGGCGGCGCGCATGTGGTGTTGAAATTTGTCACCATGGCAATTATTTTGCTCAGTGCTCCATCTTAGTGACACAGCGAGCAGGAGGCATGTCTGACAGTGTCCTTCAGATAGAGATTTAAAAAACAACAACAACAAAAAAAAACACATAATGATGATGCACATTTCACCTTGTTTTTAAAAATCAGTAATAGATGGAGAATGATGCGTGTTCCAGATGTTGGTGCATATGAACAAAGCGAGGCTTCACCTCTCATTTTTTTTTTAGCACTAGATGCTCTTAGCAGGAGAAAGTCCTGTGAGCATGGCATTACTGCGGTCAAGATGAGAAAAAAAAAGATGAGTGTGATGCGAGTGAGAAAGATAGAACGACAGAGAGAAGCTGAGAGCGAAGGTCGAGTTCATGAGGAAAATAATGACAGCGAGGCAGGCAGATGCTTGAATGCAAGCAGGAGATAGAGAGAACACGAGAGACGGACCGAGAGGTGAGTGCGATGTGAGTGAGGCTGACAGAGTGAATAAAGGAAAGAGAAACCTAGAGAGAAATACGGAGAAAGAAAGTCCTCAATCTATCCTCGGCCTCTTCACATGGCGTCGCTCTATCAGCACTGAGTGATTCTCCGACTGCTAATGGACGGTTCTGGTCTGGAGTTCATATCTGTGAGGAGTAGTTCAGAGCAGGAAATCATCCTCAGCTTGTACGCACATGCAATTACCAAGCCTCTCTGGTCTAAAGGATTAGGATGAATTATTTGCACTTCCCTTAAAACCATTTAAAATCCCAGCTTACTCACTTATTCATTTCATTACTGTGAAACTAATAACAATAAAAATTACAATGTACACACAGTTTCCTGTATCTCCAGTGAAGTGAAGTGACTTTGTGGCCAAGTGTGGTGACCCATACTCAGAATTTGTGCTCTGCATTTAACCCATCCAA